>CM037784.1:27309738-27346331 GCA_021229015.1 Solen grandis
GGGGTTTATGAAAAAAAACTTTTTGACCAAGAACTTAAGGAAACCCTCTAATTTTACAAGGTTTTTCTAAGATATGACCGGGTGCCCTAGTATTTGCCCCCCTGACCCAATTTCAAACTCATCCAAATATCATGTAGAAAAACATCCTGGCCAAATTTAAGTTTCCCCCAAAAAACTGTTCCCCCTAGTTTTTCACAAGGTTTTTTAAGTTTTTTCTAAGTTTTGACTAGGCCTATTTTTTTAACCCAACATCAACTCATCCAACCATAAAGACAAACATCCTGACAAGTTTATAAATTGGGCCCAAAAATGGGGCCTTAAGATGTTCACAAGTTTTTTTTTAATATTTGACCGGGTGACCTGTTTATCCCATTGCCCCTTTTTTGTACACATCCAAGATATGTAGACAAACATTGAAAAAGTTTCATGAAGTTTGGGGCCCAAAAATTGGGGCCTTTAAACATGTTACAAGTTTTTTTCTAAATCGACCTGTGACCATTTTTGGGGACCCCATGTGACCCAATTTCGAAATCCCCAAAATCAGTAAACAAACTCCGCCCAAATTTTCATGAAGATTGGGACAACACTGTGGCCTCTAGTTTCAAAAGAAATTGTTGACAATAGACACGCAGAGGAAGAAGGCAGTCACAAAATTCCCCCTGCTCGGGTATTAAAATTCGTTTTAAATTTTCCTTTAAGATGGGGGGGGGGTGGGTAATTTCAATAGTAAAGGCAATAAACATTTCATTTCTTAAAAAAAATTGTCTTTTTAAGGTTCTCATCTTTGCATAAACATAATTTTTTTGTGTACATTTTTCCCCCCCCAAATTTAAAATCCTTTCATTTAAATATGTTGGGGGATGAATTCTTTCAAATCACTCTGAAAGGAAATTGTTTTAAAAACAATTCACTTTTATTTTTTATATTTTCTTTCAACACAGAAAAACACTTTTAATGGAAAAAAATAAATAAAACAAATTTAAGTTTGTTTTTTCCTTTTATATTTTTTCTTCCCCTGAATCTGTAACCCCAGAACTTCAATCATCTGACAAATAATAATTATCAAATCATTAATTTCTTTTTTAAATTTTTACTTAAGATCTTTCCTGGTTAAAAGGCCTTGCCGGGAAACAAGCAAAGTCTCCCCCCCAGGCAAAGTTTCCTTTACAAGGGTTTTTGTTGACCCGCACAGGGCCACTTGTCCCTTTGTAGGGCTCAAATCAATCTGCCAGCTGGGGGAAAAATGCAAAAAACAAGGGGTTCCCATACTTAAGTATTTACTTAACTTAATTTTGAAAGGAAACATCATTTGAATTTTTATTCACTAAAAAAACACTACCGAAAAAATAATGTGCAAGGGGACCCCCCCTTGTGGGATCATTACATACATGTAATAGCTTTTAAAGTGGGTTTTAAAGTTTTGTTTTTAAAAAACAAAATCCTATTATTTTAAACCATCAATTTTGATCTGCTTAAAACTTGAATATAAAACCAACAAAGATTAGAATTATCTTACTTTTTAAAGCAAGGTCAGTCCCTTTTCCCTATCCAAAAGCCATTTGGTGTTATTTCCGTTTTCTCCCAAAACACAATACTGCCAAAAATTGTTTTCTCTTTTTGTCTATTTCTGGAAAAAGCCTGCAACAATAAAGAAGGGCTTTGAAGAAAAAAAAGGGGTTGTCGGGAAAAAACATATGCAAAAATTTTTAGAAATTTTTAAGGCAATGGGGGCCCTAATTCCACATATTAGCAAACTGCAAATATGATATACTCTACATACATCTGCCTAAAGATCGACCAAAATCACCCTCACAGGTTTCATATGATGCAAACCATTACCAAGTTTTTAGAAGAAAAATAATGAAAAAAAAAGAAAAGAAATATCTATTATAAAAAATTGTCCAAAGTTTTGGCAAATAAGGTCAAAAAAAAGGGCGTAATAAAATATTTAAGTATATCTGAAAAACCATTGTCATGTCAATAGCATACCAAAAATAAAAATGTATGTCAAATAGTAAAAATTATGGCTACGTTGGGATTTTGTTAACATTTCAAAAAAAGGGGCCAAAGTTCAAAAGCAAAGGCAAGTCCAAAAATGTAAAATTGATGGGAAAGGGTTTTCCCCAAGGAATTCACGTGTGAAATATCAGTGCCCCTTTGGAAAATTTTCTGAAATGACAGGCATCTTAAATTTCAGAAGTTACAGCAAAAAATAGGTCAAAGGGCAAGGTCGCTAGATAAATGTTTGTATATCTGAAAAGCCCTTGCAAAGATGTATAGTGTACCAAAAAAATGTTGTAAGTCAAATAGTAAAGAATTACGGCAACTTAAATTTTTTTTGGGGTTAAACATTTCAAATATATTCAAAGTTCAAAGTAAAGGTCAGAGGTCCAAAAGTGTGACTTTGCTGGAAAGGTTTGCCACAATGTTTACATTGAAATATCATGCCCTTTTTTTAAACTTCTGAAAGCAGGCTTTTTAAGTTTTTAAAATTTACTAAAAAAAATGGGTTAAGTAAGGTTGATAATGAAATTTTGAGTTTATCTAATCCCCCTGAAAAAGAATAAATGCATCCCAAAAATAAAAGTTTTTTAAAAAAAAGTAAAAAAATTTTTGGCCAAATTTTAAAAAGTTTGTTTTTCAAAATGGTCATAGATCAAAGGTCAAGGCAAAAGCCAAAAAAGAAAAACATTGAGAAAGGTCTTGCCACAATGAATTCAATGTAATATCAGGCCCTTTGGGTTTTAGGTTCTGAATAAAAGGGCATTTAAATTTTTTCAAAAATAAGCAAAAAAGGTAAAGGTCAAGTAAATGGGTGAAAAATTTGCATATTCAAAAAGGCCTTGTCCAGATGAATGTGCATACCAAAAAATGAAATTTGATAGGAATATAGGAAGTTTGGCCAACTTTAAAATTTCCCGGTCTTTCCTGACCACAACGCAGCCGGGAGTTACACAATAGTCATTTTTTTCTTCGAAAAACAAGATTTTAAAAACTATTTATTAATTTCCCCAAAGGGTCCATGAATTCCCAAAAAAGACAGCATAAAGTACAAAAAGAAATTTGGGGTATAACCCATTGTTTGGGGGCCTACATTTTTAAAATCAGCCCAATCCAAATCTTGCTGTAAATTTTTCTTTTATTTGGGAAATTTCCCAAAAAAACCCACAGAAGACCTTCTTGCTTTGTTTTTTTATATTTTGATGTACATAAAGTATTACTCAAATTTTAATCCCCCAAGACTTAACTTTGGTAGAATGAACCCCATCCAGTAAAAATAATTTCCAGTCCCAACATCCAGTCCATTTTCAAACCCGCCCCCCATCCCGTCACATTTTAACATTCCCACATAGTCACTTTTTTCAACCTTTCCCACATCCATCACATTTCAACCGTCCCACTGTCACATTATCAACCATTCCCCACCAGTCACTTATCAACCAGTTCCCACATCCCTCACATTATCTTCGTCCCAAACCCGTTTTTTTACCCAAACCGTCCCCCATCGTCCATTTTAAAAAATAAATTATTGACCAAACCCCAACCTCACATTATCAAACCCTCCCCTCCATCACATTATCAACCAGTCCCAACCCTCCCGTCACATTAAAAACCTTTCCCCCAAACGTCACATTATCATTCAGTCCCCCCATCCAGTTTCATTACCAAACCCTCCCCAATGTACATTTTTCAAACCCTCCCACATCCAGTCACATATCAACCATCCCACATCCAGTTACTTATCAACCAAATCCCCACATCCATCAAAATATCAACCACCTGACTTTGGTATCCCAACACAAGGGAACGGACAAATTCCCTTTTAAAATAGGTATATTGTAGGTCTATATTTTATTTACTTATATTTTGAGGGGTGTAAGAAATTTAATTGAAATGAATTTTCTTTTGAGAATAAGTCTGACATTGAAAAGGCTTGAAACAAATAAATGTGGATAACTAATAATACATCTTGTTTGTTTTAGGAAAAAAATAATGCGTTTAAAATAAAAGCCTTTTTTATGAGAAGATCATTCCCGATTGCTCAAATTCATATTTTTTTTTATAACGGGGGCCTGCAAGCCGGGCATTTTAACCAGAGGGATTGCAAATCTTCAAAGGGTGCTTCAAGTCCGGATGAAGAAAGTATTGTAACATAATTCACATTATTTCACTGCCCCCTTTTGGGAACCCGCACTCAAAATCTTCAAAAGCGGCCACAGGGCCCTTGTTCTCCCTGATATGGGGGTTTCCTATGGGAAAATCTGTATAAAACATTTTAAACTGGGCCAAAGTTTTGAAGAAAATTTTTTCAAAGTTTTCATAATTCATTTCTTTCCAATTTCCATGGCACCGAGTTTTCAGAAAACAAGTTTATTTTTCCAATTTTGTGAAGGTTTTTCCCCCTGGGAAAATCCCAGCCCAAATTTAAACAATTTTTTGTCCTGGGTTTAAGGTGATTTGGGTTTTAAAATTTTTTCTATATACATTAACAATTTAGCCCCGCCCCCGGGGCATGTTTTTACATCAGAATAATTTAGCATCTTTAAAGGGTCCCAAGGAATATCGTACTAAAACATTTTGAAAACTGGGAATAGTTTTGAAGAAAATAAAAATTTTTAAAATGTTCATATTTTTTCTTTCCATTACCTTGGGAAACCCTTTTTTAGGACCAAATTTTTTTTGGCAACTTTTATGAAGGTTCACCCAAATTATCCCTGCCAAGATATATCAATTTTGTACAGTATTTCAGGGAATGTCCTTTCAAGCAAATTGCGTAAAAAGCTTTTTTTTAATTTCCCAAAAGCATAATAAAAAGCCTAATGACACACCACATAGTGCTAAGGTGAGCTAAAAAATTATGAAGAAATTCCATACAAAAACAAGTAATTGGTGTTGCACACAACAGAGTCCCCTACCAGTGAGGTGCATTTTTCTGTTACCATAGCAACCAGACTTTTGGTCCAAGAAAAAACAACAAAAAAACAGTGACATGCAGAATCTCCATACTGCCATCTATTTATATACAAAGTTTCATAATATCATCTTAAACATAAGTTATCACAGGATCCAGATTTCCGGACATCTGGATGGACAGGAGGACAGACAGAGGGCAAACCTATAGTCCCCTGCAGTGTAAACACTGGCAGGGGACTAATAAAAGAGAAGATATCCACATAAGAAAATACAAAGAAGGCAATAATGCCAGAATGGTGCAATTCAATTTATCTTCCCTTTGTGCATGATTGCATATTTATATAAATAGAAATTCCACTGAATAATGGGAGTTATCTGCACAAACATTAAAAAAATAATAATTCACAACAGGCATTAACTCCAGAACAAACAATGCAACCTAAATTCTCACATTTGTACACTAATATTAATCCTGCATGGAGAATGTTTCTGGAAAAATACGAGTTAAATGAACAAGCATTTACTTTGGAAAATTTGCAAAGGACAATAACTCAAAATAAATCATGCAGCTGCAAATCAATTTTAATCCTACAAGCAAGTTTAAAAGGAATTCTGCAGAATAACAATGAAGTTGATGGAACAAGCAATAGCTGACGGACAGATGGACGATGCATGCCAAACCATTATACAATGACTTTTCTGATGTATAACATGAGCTGTCCTAAGACAGCAGGCTAGACTAATCCACCATTAATTGGTTGAGTTGTGCGAGACCAAAAAAAAACCTGAGACAGATATAATGCTGCTACACTGCAGTAATCATGCCGTAGACATGTGGCATGATACCACCAAGTCACATTATCCTGACACCTGGCCCAACCATTGTGGAACTACTCTTATATGCTGAACGCCAAGCTAGAAGATCATAGAGAGGCATTAATCAATAAGCATAGTTATGTCCCCTTTAAAACCCCTTTTGACAGACAGACTTTTATTTTAGTCTTACTTTTGTACAGATATTTTTTACAAATGATATAATATTGTAAAATATAATGTACAAAGCCTCTCGGAATGAGATTCGAAGATTTAAATATATGTAAAGTTTCAAGCCATCTTAAATCATTTCTGGAAAAACTGAACTTTTGTTGCATTCAAAACTTTAACCAAGACCTTAGTAAATTATGAAATCAATACCCAACATATGCATAATTGTAACTTGACCAACTGCGCCAGATGCCGATGCAAATGTGTACCGTACTGAATGCTTTAGAAAGACATACTAGATGCCGGGTCACTCCAGCATGATGACCATTCCAACTTACCTCCAACTAGGTTACAGGTCATGAAGATCTGGCCGAGGTCCTCAGGGTACATGTATTCACAGAACCACATAGAGCATTCTCCTTGTCAAAATTCTCCCAGAAGTACTGGGGCAACCCGTAAGGGTGTCATTGTTGGAATAACAGCGTTTGAGGGATCAAAGTCAATGTTCTGCAATTACAGGAAATTTACCATTTGGTTTGATAGGCATGATCTTTTTCCAGTGATATATAGCATGATTTTCCAAAAATCTGTAACATTGACGTCTTTGAAACCTTTTAATGACATTTTATGTTTAAATATGACTATGGGACAAGAAACCCCTTGTTTCATTGTCAGGCAATCTTATCTTTTTCATTAAACAAAAAGGTTTTAAAATGGCAATTCTGGGGACGGTTTAAATGTCTTTATTTCCTATTTCTTGTAAGGTTGCACCATATTTCCATCAAGTTATCTTTTTTAGGTTTTATTTTTACTTCCAAGAATAGGAATCCCACTGTTCTTTAAAAATTCCCTTGTTGGAATCTTTTTTCTTTTGATTTGTAAAAAGTATTTTTACTGCCAGGAAATCAAAAACAATGAAATCAAAAGAAAATGCGTCTCCCGAGAAACTTATGCCCTGCGGGGATATGGTCAGAACCAAATATTTGCTTGTTTTTTTAATTTATATAATGATTTACATTTGTATAAAGTTTCAAGATTATATAAGTTACCTTTATAGGAGAAGAAGCTTAAACACAGAGGTTAATTTGGTGCAGAATAACCAATTTTACTAGGTCACAGCCATTAAATTAAATAAACACTACCATAAATAATCCAGATCATGATGTACAGTATGTAAAAGTTTCAGGAAGATGTCAAGTCATCTTCAGAGAAAAAAAAAAGAAAAGCTTAAAACGCAATGTAGAAAAATAAATTTTTACCTTTTCTTCCAACTGTGAAATATAGGTCAAAGCCATAAAATTTGCATAAATATAAATAGATCATATCATGAGGTACAAAGTACCTAGCTTAAAATAAATGTAAGTCATCATCTCAGAAACAAGGGGGCCAAGAGGGCCCCAAAGACCCTCACCTGAAAAAACTCCTTCATTGCCTGAACAAGTTACTAAATTATAGCATAGTTGTATGCCTATACATTATTATGTATCTTAAATTGATGTTTACAGATGATGCATTGGTTTGAATTATTTTAATCCACCCTTGACATCAGCATACTTTAGGAGAAGAAAAAAAGACACCATAAGTAGGTGACAGCAAATTGTGACCCATTTTTTTGCCCTGCATTTGTGAGCAAAATGAATTTGATTAAATAATTTTAGCCAAAATGTCACCAACAAATTAATAATAAAGGTACACACTGAAAACATATATACAAACAAATAGTGTTCCCTGAAGCACCTCTTTTTTATAGCAAGGACACAAAAACAGCATTCCTAAGGAAAATCTGTCAAGCAGAGTTATTTTGTTTGTAATATAAGGGATCTAGTTACCCCTTTGAAAGGCAGCAAATGGTTTCTTTGGACTTTTCTTCTTTTGGTGGTTCATCCTCTGCATCATTCAGCTGGCTGAAAAAGGAAAAAACATGATCAACCTGTTATTATTTCAGGAACCCCCCTTTAATTTTTGGAAGGTGTCAAGGGCAGGGAAATTTAAATTCGGCTTCAAAATAGCTTTGATAATATTTGCGGATTTCTGAAAACACCATGGTTTATATCATCTGTCTGAATGTATTTCAGTGGTTTTACCTCATAAATATTCTGTGTACAAATTTATGACTTGTAGATAATAAACTTATTGAACTTAATATATGAAACAATGGACTTTCTCTTGCCATGAAAAACTGTAGAATCCGAGTTACAATATTGTATAAGCAAACAAGCTCACTGATCAGACGCTCTTTTCAATGTCTGCTCTTGTTTGCCAAGAATTCAAAATGTGTTTGTATTAGGTAAAAGGTTATAAAATGACTCAGTAAATGTGCTTTACAGTCATCAGTCTGAATTGAAGTGTAAAGGTACTTTCATTTAACAGGGGAAACCAATAATAGTAGCTAAATTCATATTATGAATCATGTTATCATTTATGACTATAACCAGTTATATGGTTATTTCTGTTGCCATTGCAAATCTCAGTTCTGAAATGGTTTCAAGTTCAATCTAGCCACTTTTTGTCAAGAACCACCAACGCCTTTTTTTTTTTTTTAAACCATCTTGAGCACATGCTAAAAATGTACAAAATTTTATATGACAAACTTATAAGTACTCCGACTTAAGTTTTGTCTATAAGCATTTGTTGTATTAAAAAAAGGGTTTCTATAGCTTTCCCCCCGAAAATTGGTTTCACGGAGTTTTATTATGTGTCAAAATTATTCAAGCATGTAAACTGATTAAGCCAATGCACATTTCAATATTACTGGGCATTGTTTTGATAAATATATCTTCTTCAAATTTTGAAATCGGAGTACTTACAAGTTTCGTTAAGTGTATTTAGTTCATTAAGTTTTGATAATTATTACATTCATATTTTTTACTAAAACTTTATCTCCTTACCTCTTCTTTCTTTTTAGGCTGTTCTTCTTCTGCTGTGGGTTATTCCCTTTTTCTTGCCCTCCTTCTTTGGTTCCTTCTTATCACCACCATGTAGTTCAGCATATTTTTTTACCTGTGTCATAGAGGGAAATCATAATTTGTTTCACTTTTAAAGCCCGTCCAAAGCCTTTACATAAGGTCCCGCACAAGTGCGCCAAGACATAAAATAATTTAAGCTTTAAAGATCCTTGTCACATTATGTATATTTTAGTTTCAAGTCAATACCTTGTTTAGTTGTCAAGTTATGGCCAAGGTTAAGTTGTCTGCAGGACAACAACAATATTCCCTTGATCTATTGACAGTAATATTTTCTTTAAACCAAACAAGGTAGAGAATGCGTTTCAATAATGTAGTGAACAGCTTACCACAAAGGGGGCCATCTTTTCACAGAGTTTGAAGTCCCCGATGACTTTCTTGAAGTTGGGCTGGTTGATGAGGGTGGTAAACCACCGGTTGACATTCACATACTTCCCCCGAAGGGGGAGTCCAACACCTGTCAAATAAGACCATATCGCTGTTATACAAAATACGTAACATACAAAGACACAAAAAAACCTGCACCAGGCTTCTTAAAGTGTAGTCTACCATGATTTCAGTTCCTCTTTATCGTTTCTATCCATAAATGAAATATCACTTTTAATATCAAATGAAGAAGAGGGGTTATTTTCCAACAAAATTGTGACAGACAACTCTGACAAAAAACCATGTCTCCCCCATAAAAAGGGGGGAACAAAAATGCCCGTCAAGAAGGTAAATTTAAGGATTTAAGGACTCTTCCAATACCAAGAAAATTTGGGCTAAATTAGCAATACCTTTCCAAATGTTAGCCCATAACACCTACAATAACTAGAAATAGTAATTGTATATGGCTTGAATGGCTCCTTGTTTTACCCTCTTACTTACATTTTTTGTTAGGTTTAGGAAACAAAAATGCAGTTCAAGGAGGAAAAAATCGAAAGATTCTCTTGTAATACCAACAAGATCCATGTTACATGCCATCCCCGACAAATGCTTGCTCTTCAGAAAAGGTGATGGAGATAGATATTTCATTTTTAACAGAAATTTTTGATAATAAAGGGACTGATGTTTGAAGTGATAATATGAAAACCATGGAAGACCTACAAATTCCCGCTATTTTGAGGTCTACAGGTAAAATGTCAAAGTGACTGACAAAAATAAAACCTGAAAAATAGCAAAAAGGCCCTAAAATGTCAACAGAGTACCACCATCTAATTGAAAAATTCGGGTCACTTGGATTTTCCCTTTTTAAGGTTTCACAGAAGAAAATTTGGTTTTTCCCTTTACTAGGAGTATAAAAGGGAAAACCAGGTAGAAAGCCATGAGATGACCATTGTGCCAAATGAAATTGAGTTTTTTATCAGTTTTTTAATTTTAGTAAATAAAAATTCGTTTATTACCATAGAACTAGTTTTTCTGCATAAGTTTATTAACTTATTTTTTTTTGGTGAAATTATAACCAAGGAATTGTTCAAGCCAAAATTCCATCAATTTCTACCTAAAGTTTCAGGCACTAAATGTCTTGAAAGCAAATTGTTGACCGGGGAAAGAGGGTGACCCCAAAATTCTCATTTTAACAAGAGGACCTTTATGGCCTGAATCCCCTCCCTGATTAAAATGAGCAACATATGTTGGATTTTTTAAAATGACCTACTTTTTGACCCAACATGACCCATTTTTGAAACTTGTCCAAGATTATTTTTCAAAAAAAACAGACATTCTGATCAAGTTTCATGAAGATTGGTCAAAAATGTTCGCCTCTAGGGGTTAACAAGGTTTTTCTTAGATTTTGACCTCATGACCTACTTTTTGACCCCACATGACCCAAATTTGAATTTGTCCAAGACTTTTTGGAAACAACATTCTGAACAAGTTTCATGAAAAAGGGCAAAATGTGGCCTCTAGATGTTACAAGGTTTTTCTAAGATTTGACCTCATGACCTACTTTTGACCCCACATGACCCAAATTTGATTTGTCCAAGACTTATGGAAACAAACATTTCTGAACAAGTTTCATGAAGATAAGGGCAAAAAATGTGGCCTCTAGAGTGTTAACAAGGTTTAACAAAGATTTGACCTCGTGACCTCTTTTTTGACACCATGTGACCAATTTTGAACTTGTCCAAGATTTTATGGAGACAATTATTCTGACCAAGTTTCATGAAGATTGGGCCAAAAATGTGGCCCTTTAGAGTGTTAACAAGGTTTTTATAAGATTTGACCCGTGACCTAGTTTTTGACCCCACATGACCCAATTTCTAGCTTGTCCAAGATTTTATGAAGACAAACATTCTGACCAAGTTTCATGAAGATTGGCCAAAAAATATGACCTCTTGTGTGTTAACAAGCAAATAATGATGACGCACAAAGGGCGATCATAAACGCCCACCTTTAGCACGTTGTCTCAGTTGAGCTAAAAATGCAAAAATATTAATCAAAAATGGAAAATTCAAACGTCTCCTTCAGTCAAAAGCATATTGCCAAAATTATCGATATCAGGTGATTAATATCTACAATGTCGATATATTCAGTATGGTTTGTTTTTATTCCAATTATTTTTTTTTTATTTTTTTTAATTTCAGTAAAATGCATGTACTGTGCATAAAGGAACACTGGTTATCTCAAAACTTGACCATCCTGCAATTTTATCAATGCAAGGGTCGTAATTCTGGAGAGTCTGGGATATTCTGGCCTGTTTTCAAACTCAATTGAGATACTGTGCCACTACCATTTGTGACAAATTTTGGTAAAGATCGGTTCACATTTTTTCAATGTTAGAACGCAGAAACTGTTAATTTTGCAATTTTTCATCAGTTGATGGGCCACAACTCTGAAGTGTTCCATTATATTTGGGCTGGTTATCAAACCTGGTTAAGATATTTTGCCCATTTACATTGTGACCAAGTTTGGACAAGATGAGTTGATGTTTTTAAGAGAAAAAGGGGACACTGTTGATTTTGCTATTTTTCATCAAATAAAGGGTCTAACTCCGGAGAATCTAGGACATTCTGGCTGTTAATTGAACTTGGCTGAGATAGTGCGCCCATATATATTGTGACCAAGTTTGGTAAAAATTGGTTCATGTTTGTTAGAGAGCAGTGTTAATTCAGCATTTTTTCATCAATTAAAGGGCTAGAACTCTATAAAGTTTGGGACATTTAGACTGGTTATAGAACTTGGCCAATATATTGTGCCTATTTACATTGTGCAGACACTATTAATTTAACCATTTTTCATCAATTCAAAGGTCGTAACTCCAGAGTATCTGAAAAAATCTGGCTGGTTACCAAAAGGAACCAAGATATTATGTCCATATACATTGTGACCATGTTTGATAAAGATCAGTTCATGCTTGTTTGAGTAAGAGAGCGGACGCCGTTAACACTTTTTCATAAATTCAAGGGCTAACTCTAGAGTGTCTCGCACAATCTGGCTGGTTATGTAAGCACAGACCTGATAGAACATTGCTAAGATACAGGCACAGACTTAAATGTACACTTTTATAGCTGTACATGTTCTTCGGGTCCTGTTCTCACAAGATGTACTTCTATAAAGAATAGATTTAAATTATTAATTTTAACAAAATGAATTCTGAGTACAGATTTTATATTTTGTTCCTGAAGGGAATATTTTGTAGGTACCTTCAAATGCAGCCTTTTAAATTTGAGAAACAGTGGCCTAATTTATTATATATTTTTGGTCATTTTTAGATATTATATTACATGAGGGTCACTCACCTGAGTATGACTGCTGTGTTAGGCATGATTAAAAATGTGGCATCTAGTGTTTGCAATGTTTTTCTAACATTTGACTAAGTGACCTGAATTTGACCCTATCTAAATTTGCACTCATCTGGGATTTCATTCAGTCAACATTCTTATCAAGTTTTATGAAGACTGTGACAAAAATGTAGCCTAGCAAGTTTTTTTTTCCTGATTTGATCTGGTGACCTACTTTTTTGACCCCATGTGACACAGTTTTGAACTCATTCAAGATTTCAAGTAGGCAAACATTCTGACCAAATTCCATGAAGATTGAGCCAAAAATGTGACATCTACAGTGTTCATAAACTCTATTAAATTTGACCTGGTGACCTAATTTGACCCCATGTGAACCAGTTTTGAACTCATCCGAGATTTTATGTAAACAGACATTCTGACCAAGTTACAAAAGGTTAGGGTAAAAAAGTGGTTTCTAGAGTGGTCACAAGGTTTTACTAAGATTTGCCCATGTGACCCAATTTCAAACTCATCCGAGATATCATGAAGACAAACATCCAGACCAAGTTTCATGAAGATTGGGCCAAAAATGTGGCCTCTAGCTTGTCCTAAAGGTTTTTCTTAGATTTGAGCTGATGACCTAGATTTCGAAATCATCCAAGATATTATGTAGACAAACATCCTTACCAAATTTTATGAAGACTGGACAAAACTGGCTTCTAAGAGTGTTCACAAGCAATTGTTGATGGCGGACTACAGATGACGGACAAAAGTCGGATACAAAAGCTCATCCTGTGCACAAGTGCTTAGGTGTGCTAAAAAGATTATCTTTTTTCTTCAAATCTGTATTGATAATCGACAAAAAAATATCGATATTCTTCTACCTATGACTATTCAAATCATTTCAAAATGAAGAATTGGCAAACTAGTCCACCTTTAAAGCTAATTAATCTCATCTCTTCTTCATGTTGAACAGTTGAAATGCAAGTGGTAAGACACATTTCAATGTCAGAAGATGTGAGCCATAAATGCTTGCAACAACTATGTGAAGAAGTTGCAGACCATTACAGGCTAGTTCCTTTACCTACCCTACTTATATTGCTTGTTCATGAAGTAGAACAAAAATACAGTTCAGGGAGGACAAAAAAGATCAACATGAATAAATTGTTGCCTATTACCCTTACTTTCAATAGTGAATACTAAAAACAAAAATAATCAAGTCATTTAGCAGTTTTTAGGCTGTTACCCTATTCATTTTTAATTATATTGGTTAATTAGCATCTAATAGTCATAAAACTTTCGTCAGTGAGAGCAGCTACTATATTGAACCAAAAAAGAAACTTTTTTAGGTTTAAGTAATTTATTTTTGTACTAAAATGTACAACTGAATTATTTTAAGGTTATCAATATATAAAACACAGAGATGTAACGATACACTCATGTATCCGGTGCACTGAATACTGCAGGGCTTTTTTCAGGTATCCCACGGGGACGAATATCGGCCCCATTCCCAATGCTATCTAGGTACAATTTTCCCAATTAAAAAAAAAAAATCCCAAAGCCAAGAAATATATATATATATATATTTTTTTACAAATATTTCCCAAGTAAATTGGTTTAGTTTACAATAACAATTCTTATAGGTAAAATTACTGCATGCACTGCCTGAAGTCACGGTATAGTATAGTTTAGGTTCTTGATGAAAAAGTTTGTTTTTAAAGATGTATAAAGTAACTATTGTATGTATTTCAATGGGTAAAAATTTCCCCATTTTATCGATTCGCCAATTATTTTCCCCCAAATTTTACTGATAACAAAAAATCCCAAATTTGGCAGGGGCCTTTTTCCCAAAAAGCTTGAAAAAAGCCCTGATTTGCCAGCATTCGAATGCACAGGTTCGTCAGAGTTGCAATTTCCTAACAATCAAAAGTATGAAAGGGACAAAAAATATGTGCTTTTTAACTTCCATTAAACAAAACTTTCTAAATTTGAAAGGTTTCTGTATTGTTTATCCTAATTTCAATGATATTTACTTTCCAAATCAAAGGCCCATTACTCTTTCAAAAGCAGTGTATATTCTCTGGACAAAAAAGCAAAATGAAGATGCAACTTATACAGGCTTGCTGATGACAATATATTACTGCAATGCATAAATAAGAATGATTTTTTTTTACTAAAGATCATTCACTTGTTTACAAAATGTGACTTGCATATTCCGCACATTTCGTCAATTTCCATCCACCAACTGTATGTCTGCATTAACTAATCGCAAGTACATAAACTGATGACATAATATATACATTGTATACAAATTGTGATTTGTTGACGGGTTTTCAAATTCAATATTTTTCAAAACATGGACTGTCTTTGGGATGCCAATGCAAAATGTAAACAATGAGAGTATTTTGATATCCATACAGAATACTAAAAACCGTGATTTGATAAGACATTTTCATTGAGTACAACTTATTTCACAGCAGACATTTGCAAATTATGAATCATTTATGTTTCACTATAATACGTTATGTCACTTTAGATTTTCTTTTTCATGAAGAGTGCATCATTAATATAATGGGCCTTTAAAAGCTTTCTCATTGAATCGTGCCTCCAGATTGACTGGGACCATTTGACTCTTCATTCAGATACCTGATAATCAATTATGCAACATGAAGGAAATAAACAATAACAAAATGGCTGACAAAGCAGTAGAAAACTGCGTCTGGCAGCTGTATAAAAACGGCATTTATGATTGGTTTTAAAACCAATGAAATAGTGTAATTTGTAATAGTGCAACCAATGAAATAGTGTAATTTGACACACTTTAACAAGAACAAATTCAATCGTAATTTCCCACAGCTTATAGATGATCTATCGATGCTGATATACAAGGTGCAAATACATTTATATGTACAAAGTGCATTTTCGATGCTGAAAACGTTAACAGTACCATAGCAATACCAAAGTTGAGCGAACTGAACAATTTATGGGTAGCAAACAATTCTGAGTTTTTGATAAAACCACAATACAATTAGAAAGGATATATCCAAATATTTATTTTCCACAAGGGCTCAATTCTGATTATCAGAGCCATTTATAAAATACAAGAAATACAAGCTCAATTTTGGGTATAGAGCAACATGCATGAATAAATGACAAGAAATGCCACAGGAAAAACTGTAGAACTGCAGGGTCTACACATATCATATGTACATATATTTGTATCAGATGTCTGCAGTTCTATTTTTTGTTTTACCTCTTTGCGTACCACAACCATCCTAATGAATGTTTGTGCCTTTGAAAGAGACAGTAATAGAAGATAGAGAAGTGACCTGCACTTACATACTGGTAAGCGAGGAGGAGGTCACATGCCACCGTGATGTCAGCCTGGGAGATTCGCTCCCCAACGAGGTAGGTGCGGGTGCTCAGATAACTGTCCAGCACACCCAAAACCTTCTGCATCTGTTCCTTTGCCTTCTCAGTCTCCTGCAAGTCAGTAAAAAAAAAAAAGATGAACAGAAATGTTTGACAGGTCTGCCATTTTGTCTTATCTCTCATCCATAGGGATACTATCAAGATTTGTATTATACTACTTACTGCATGGTTTTAACAAACTTGTTAGAGGACAACAATGCTTGCTGAGCAGACCTCTTTCCCAGCAAGCTAACAAGACAGCTATTACCCCTTTAACTTTCTTCCTTTCTTAGAATTTAAAAGTTAATTTTCCAACTAACTGGTCAAGACTGTCAAATCATTCTGAATATTGGACAACTCCTGTGTGTGTATGCACATATACACACACCATAAAATTGAAGGAACTGTCAAAACCACAAATTTTCTATCTTATATATTTCATTTTCACATCTACAATGATCCCAAGTCACAAGGTTAAAATTTGGAAAATATCATCAGGCAGCTATCTTAGGACATTTTCTGATTGAGGTAGGCGACAGTGACACACAAGGTATATGTTGTAAGGTGTTTTTGCAAATTCTAAGTCGAAATAGGGCCATAACTGTTAAAAATTTATGGATTTGACCAAAATCAAACTTGACCTTCATTTTATTGGGATGAACATGTGCACAGAATCTGGAGCAGCTATCTTAGGACATTTTCTGATTGAGGTAGGCGACAGTGACACACAAGGTATATGTTGTTACATTGTCGGTATCTACAGAAACTCTTCATGATTGGTCTCCGATACATTACTCTTAACAGGAATGGTACACATCTCCATTAAATCAAATTCACACATCCCATTTTTGTCATCGTAATATGGTGCAGACTATGATTTTCAATGATAAAAGGATTTTTATAAGCAGAAATTTTCAATGTTAAAAACACCATCAGTGCATTCTTCAGTGAGGAACAAATTAGATGGCATTTTTGTTGATTTACCTTCACCTCTTACATGATTCACAATAAATGTAAAACATGCCTTATAATGAAGGATATCTAGAGCTGTTTGAAGAAGAATTTACTATGTTCAAGAGCACTGCAAAGCATGGCAATATATGTGAGAATGAATTGCTGCCTTTATGCAAAGACACAATTATACAGACAAGTGTAAATGATAAGTTTGAACTTCTGTAGAGTAAGAAGGGCCATAATAATTTAGTTTCATGTGAGAACAAAATCCAGCATATAAAAAGAAATTTTACATTTTTGAAAAAGAGAAATGTCAAGTGCTTGAAAGATACTGAGAATTCTCTTGAATGAACATTTACATATATTAGAAAATCTAGTTCATATTGGAATTGGATGTATTATTTATCTAAGACTTTCACCACAGGGTTTGACACTAACGGGAGTCCGAGACTCCAAAATTATCATGTCGGACTACCTGATTTCAAAGCTAGGCAGTCCGACGGACTCCTTGAATCTGGGGTCAAAAAATGAATCCTAATAAAGCATTATCCAAATACTGTTCTGCATACAATTCCAGTTGAACAAGCCGGAATATTTAGACTATATTTTGTAGAAAAAAGTCCTTCCGACTGCATGCAATAACGGTAATTATCGATGATATCCAATCTATAAATAGAGACTGTGACGTCACTAGCTGACACATTGGATGATATCCGAAATACATAGACTTGTCCGACAGAGTTCCCATTCACGTACAAATCACATACAAATGCATCAAATCACGCACATTTTTTTTTAGTCTATACGTGAATGCACGCACAAAAATACATGCTAAAATATAATAAAACAACAAGAAAAGTCGAGTACCGTTTATGTTTTTATTTAAACTCATTGGTCAAGACTCAAATCATTCTGAATATTGGACAACTCCTGTGTCTGTATGCATGTATACACACACCATAAAATTGAAGGAACTGTCAAAACCACAATTTTCTATCTTATATATTTCATTTTCACATCTACAATGATCCCAAATCACAAGGTAAAAATTTGGAAAATATCATCATTTCCAAAAGCTAGTGCGATAAGGTGTTTTTGCAAATTCTAAGTCGAAATAGGGCCATAACCGTGTTAAAAATTTATGGATTTGACCAAAATCTGGAGCAGCTATCTTAGGACATTTTCTGATTGAGGTAGGCGACAGTGACACACAAGGTATATGTTGTTACATTGTCGGTATCTACAGAAACTCTTCATGATTGGTTTCCGATACATTACTCTTAACAGGAATGGTACACATCTCCATTAAATCAAATTCACACATCCCATTTTTGTCATCGTAATATGGTGCAGACAATGATTTTCAGTGACAATAGGATTTTATAAGCAGAAATTTTCAATGTTAAAAACACCATCAGTGCATTCTTCAGTGAGGAACAAATTAGATGGCATTTTTGTTGATTTACCTTCACCTCTTACATGATTCACAATAAATGTAAAACATGCCTTATAATGAAGGATATCTAGAGCTGTTTGAAGAAGAATTTACTATGTTCAAGAGCACTGCAAAGCATGGCAATATATGTGAGAATGAATTGCTGCCTTTATGCAAAGACACGAGTATACAGACAAGTGTAAATGATAAGTTTGAACTTCTGTAGAGTAAGAAGGGCCATAATTATTTAGTTTCATGTGAGAACAAAATCCAGCATATAAAAAGAAATTTTACATTTTTGAAAAAGAGATATGTCAAGTGCTTGAAAGATACTGAGAATTCACTTGAATGAACATTTACATATATTAGAAAATCTAGTTCATATTGGAATTGATGTATTATTTATCTAAGACTTTCACCACAGGGTTCGACACTAACGGGAGTCCGAGACTCCAAAATTATCATGTCGGACTACCTGATTTCAAAGCTAGGCAGTCCGACGAACTCCTTGAATCTGGGGTCAAAAAATGAATCCGAATAAAGCATTATCCAAATACTGTTCTGCATACAATTCCAGTTGAACAAGCCGGAATATTTCGACTATTTCGTAGGGAAAAAAAAGTCCTTCCGACTGCATGCAATAACGGTAATTATCGATGATATCCAATCTATAAATAGAGACTGTGATGTCACTAGCTGACACATTGGATGATATCCGAAATACATAGACTTGTCCGACAGAGTTCCCATTCACGTACAAATCACATACAAATGCATCAAATCACGCACATTTTTTTTAGTCTATACATGAATACATGCTAAAATATAATAAAACAACAAGAAAAGTTGAGTACCGTTTATGTTTTTATTTAATAAATAATACGATAAATTAACAACGCACTCTGGTTTTCCAATCAAACTAAAAATAGAAATCATTAGAAATGAAAACGAGGTTGACTGGCACACTATATATATATTAATTTAGCCGTTTATTGGCATTCGTTCAAATCAATATTTTTAAGCAACCTGTCATCCGTCGGCGAAGATTTATATTTCAAATCTGTTTTAAAGTTTTAATCGTATATACTTGCCAAAAAATTAGTGTCTGTAATTTCTAAAATATAATTGTGAAATAAATGCTTACGAAATCATTGTTCATTTTGTTCATATCGCTGTTAATTATCCAGAACCCGTTCAGTACTGTACTTTACATAATTAATTGACAACATAAAGCCAAATGCGATATTCGCATCATCATTACTGATACAAACCATGACTGTTATGATGTTACGCTTATACAATCAGTTTATTGTTTTTAGTGCATTCAGGTGATATTCTAGTTAGCAAGTTCCATTTTGGACACAACTGTTCGGTTAAAGGTAATTGTGTACTTCAAATTCCAAATGGAAAGGGACTCTTACTATTGGTAATAATGAACATTAACGTAACAATGCAAGCTGTATGTGGATACTACGTAACTAGAGGTTTGATCGAATTATAATCGTTGCATGACTGATTTTCGGAAGCAGTAGAACCTTTGTTACTTCTAGTTCAATCGAATACACGCAAAACACCCGGGGCTAAACAAAATGGCGGCCGACTCAATGTACGAAGAATGAGTGCGCATCATAGAAGGGAAATAGATTTTTACCAAGGTTTTGAACCTCAAACTCGGGATGTGCGTTATACATGAGTGTTAACAATATATTAATTATGTCATTGTCAATACATAATGAGGCTATAATGAGTATTGGTCAATTTTGAATCATTGTTAAATAATAAACAAAGAAAATATCTTTTGTGTGGTTTATTACTATTATTAGCAAAAATAAACACATGTTAAAATGTGTACCCCCAAAATTTGTTTAGTACTCCCAAAAACTCAGGTGCAGTACGTGAATGTACACCCACAAAAAAAAGTCAGTGGAAACACTGGGTCTTCAGATTTTATATTCTTCACGTAGATGCTTATAGAATAACGTAGCATAACGAAAATATATTTCTAAACCAATCTACAAACCGGTGTTGCAATATAAACATGCCCAACGTTCCCGTCGGTAATGTAAACAATATGTTAAGATTCCTCACTGAATATAAAACACCACCCACCACCCCCCCCCCCCCCCCAAAAAACCCCAGAAAACTTTGTCAGAAAAGGAAAAAAGGAAGGAATACGAGTCACCAAAAGAAGAAGAAAAAGTATATTCTGTGAACTTCTGAACAAATAAATGAATGTTGCTGACCATTAAAATGTTAAAAAATCAGCTGTTTTTGTATCTTTAATTTGGACTCCTTGATTTTACAAGTTAGGAGTCCAAGGGAATCCTTACTCAAACCAGTTAGTGTCAAACCCTGCACCATCCTCACAAAAAGCAATTTTGCAAGGTTTTTGTTTAGAATGACTTTTTTTTTCTCATACAGGTGTAACATTGCTTCAGTACCTGTTTGTTGAACTGTGTGATACCAAGGCAGGGGAACACCCATGTGCAAGACGCTGGAAGAATTTCATTGTCACCAAAGTCAACCCATTGCTGTACCTTGGCAGCATCTAGTTGGTTGGATCCATTGAGTTGCTCATTACCAACTGTGAAAAAAAAAAGTGGGGGAAATAAAGAAATCATTTTCTACCCTTAAAAAATCACCAATTTTCAGCAGTCTTTACAAAGTACCAACTCAAAGGCAAGTGAAGAGTTTGCCACAGCCAATTTAACATCATCACTTAGTTTTCAGTAGTGCATGTATTCTGCGCTAATGAATATGAGTAAAACATGCTTAGCAGACAGTTTTAATCATTAGCCATATAAGCTTTTAATGCATTGTATTTCAGTTTACACATTTTTCTTTTACAATTATAGTGCACTGCATGGATACATCTGTTTCAAGCACAAACAAAATATGTATCATTTATAAAACAGAACAGCTAACTCAATTTACATACATGAAGATCTTCTTAGTAATTTATCCAAAGCAGTTCTTAGTCTTTTGCATGTTTTAGCCCTCCATAAGTTCTGACCAGAGTATTTCTGAACTTTGAAATAGAGTGGAAAACTTACTAATATCTTCAATTATCAAATAACTTGTTTAACTTCTACATATAATTAAGAACAGATAAGAGTCACAGGACCATGCTTATTACTGTGATCAGGTTATGGTCTTAGTATGCAACTTATGAGTGGAATCTTGGTCATGACCTTTACTGTGGATCATGAAAGAAAGAGAGAGTTTAGCTGACTTACTAGAGTAGACTAGGTTAACTAGAGTTGCAAAAATGTGTCAGTTTTTGGTGTGATATGACCATAGCCCACTTCTCAAGTGTTTAGAATTACAACCCTGCTGAAACACCATATTTATAATTACCATTTCATGTAAGTACTTAAGTCTCTCAGTGCCTTGAGCATCATAGTTGACCTTGACCAAGTGACCCCTATACTGATAGCTGTGTACTAGTCCTGACCCAATTCCCCACAGAGGTTTTAGGAATGTGGGATGATTCTAAGTTATCAATAAGACAATTTTCACATTTATGGTCACTGTAACCTTGAACTTTGCCCCTAAAATAATTAGGGGTCATCTACTAGTCATGACCAAAGGCATTTATCAAGTCAGGAGTTTCTGAAGTTATCAATCAGAAACCATATTCATATTAAAGGTGCCAACTTGTCATCAACTTATCCTTCTCTACACCTGATCAAGTTTGAGGATTGTGGGCTACAGTGTTCGAGTTAACAATCAGAAGCCATTTTCATTCAAGGTAAATGTGACCTTGACTTTTGACCCCCAAAATCAATAGGGGTCATTACCCAACACCCAAGTTTCAAATTTGAAGAATCTGGATCTAGTGTTCTGTGATCTACTGACAGACCGACCAACATTTTCAAAATGACAGCAATATAAGGGTAGTTCCAGGACTGGTTGACCCAGTGTCAAGATGTGACTGGGTGTGGTATCATGCCGCATGTCTACAGCGTGAAACTGCAGTGTGGCAGCACTTTATCTGTCTCAAGTTGACATAATCTCAAATTGGCAGAAACATATATACTGTCAGCTGGACATTAAACCAAGTGATGACATGAACAAGACATAGTATGTAAAGTGTATGGTATCTATAAGACTGATCTTTTAAAAAATCAGTGCATGTGATATAATTCCATTTAATGTGCCTTCACCTCTTACATGATTGTCAATGAATCAAACAAGCATGCCTTATAATGAAGGGTAACAGATATCACTCAAATGTTCAAGTCTATTGCAACATCTGTTCTTTGGAAATCCTTCCAGCAAAATAGGGTCAAAGGTCAAGGGCGATAGATAAAATATTGATGTATATCTAAATAACCCTTGTCAAGATGAATTTACATACCAAATATAAAAGATGTATGTCAAATAGTAAAAAGTTATGGCCAACATTAAAGTTTTTGATTAAACATTTCAAATATTGGTCAAAGTTCAAAGGTCAAGATCAAAAGTCCAAGAGTGTAACATTGATGGAAAGGTCTTGCCACAAGGAATTCACATGTGTAATATCAGTACCCTGTTCAAAACAGTTCTGAAATGACAGACATTTTCAAAAGTACTAGCAAAAATAGGTCAAAGGTCAAGGTCGATAGATGAAATGTTGAGGTATGTCTGAGTAGCCCTTGCAAAGATGAATATGCATACCAAAAATAAAAGTTTGTATTTTCAAAAGTTTCAGAAAAATAAGGTCAAAGGTCAAGGTCAGTAGGTGAAATATTTGCATATGTCTGGATAGGTCTTGTCAAGATGAATATGCGTACCAAAAATGAAAGTTAAATATTGAATTGTAGAGAAGTTATGGCCAACGTTAAGATTCCGGACGACAACGCAGACGAAGGAGTTATGACAATAGCTCGGGATTTTTTTCTTCGAAAAACAGACAAGCTAATAAAATGAAAGGCAATGAATACGATAATATGCCACAAAGTCTATACAAAACCATGATAAACAATACCAGGTTATTGCTTTTGTTTTTATTAGCTATCCTACTGGTTTATGTCATGATAAAATGATCATGAGAAACAGAAACAACTTGATGGAAGCCATTTTCAATATAAAGAAATAAGTTTATTTTACAGGACCTCATGATGTACAAGAGAAACTTGACAGATGGCAATTGATACATAACGTGTGTTAGTTGGGAGAATTTTGACAAGTGACAATGGTCCCCAGTGTTATTTAAAATGCGGGGACATGTTGAGTAATGTCATGTTATGAAAATGTGTCACCTTTATCCTACCCCTCATTAATGTAACGGTAATCTTATGCCATGTGTAAATAAAACGGTTCACTGTATGTTTAGCCTGCTGACGGATAGCTTTCAGTCTGTCAAAATGTATGACGGCACAAATTTCAAAACTAGATTTCGTCGTATTACGATACCATAAGTGATTTAAAAAAAAAGAAAAAAGAAAAAAAGTTACCCTGAAAATTAGGATGCGCCTTATACGTAGCTGCACCTTATCTGTCTGCCTGTACAGTAATCACAGGTGCACAACTTCCCATGCTGGTGAATATTCTTGTCAAATCCCCCCCCCCCCTCAAATTTCAGAGATATGACCACCTACAAAGTGGGAACATAAAAAACAGATTTTACTGTCTGAAATGTGTATGGATTTATAAGACTGACCTTTTCAAAGACCAGTATATGATATAAATTCCAGTATATGTACCTTCACCTCTTACATGACTGTCACTGTATCAAACAAGCATGCCTTATAATGAAGGATATCCCATATTATTCTAACAGATGTTCATGTCTGATGCAACTTCTGTTCATTTCGACATTCCTACAAGCCTTGGGGTCATAATAATTCCAAGAGTTTGGCATTAAACTAAAGACTGCCATGATTGTAGATGTAGCATGGTTCATACAAATTTTCTGAAGCAAAATTTAAGAGTTTAAAGGGTTTTATATGGCTTTATTTTTGAAACTCCCATTCTGTAAACAAAGGTTAAAAGTTTTCTTTTTGTGAACACATGGCCATGTCGCTTGGATATTGGAACACTGGTTTTTCTTTAAAAATCAAGAGCTGTTGCAAAGTCATTAATTTACACTGTCCTAAGACTAGCTTGTTAATTTGTAGATTTTAGAGTGGGATATTTCAGTAAAATGCTACATGACAATTTTCGATTTAAGGATGTTTCGGTAAATGACTAGTTCAGTAAAGTGATTTAATATGGTAATTGGTTTGGACGTTTTGGTAAATTGGTTTTTTATAGTGTTTACCTATGATATGTATATCACACCTAAACACATGAGTTAAAGTATACTGTTTATACTAAAATATCATCAACATAGGCATCAATTTAATTAAGCGAGACAGAGTGAGAGAAAGATGTAAGAGATAGTCAGAAGAAAAAGTTTTTTTTTTTTTTTTTTTTTCCCATTAGATTTTTTATCTATGAATTTTACATATGAAAAATGTAATATTATTATTAAATTGAATATATTAAAACAATAAAAAAGTTATATATATATTGGTCATTTTTCCTTTAAGTAACTGCAAGTAATGGCCATTGTGGTGTTAAATGTTCAGCAAATTTATGTTTTATGTATGGGAATGGGACTTAAAATTCAGCGCCCCCCCCCCCCTTTTTTTAAATCAAAGAAATAACGAAAAAAGAAGGAATCAGGGTTTTCCTAGACGCAGGTTTTCTGCGTCCCTGATCCAAGTTTTAAAGTTCAGACCTGCAAAAAGAACTGAAACCGCTTCCCCAGAAAATTTGCTGATTAGTAGTGAAATTCCAGTTTTCGTTAACTCCATGGGAATATGCATTTAGCAAAGGGAGATCACTGCAAGAGATTCATTTATTTGCATTCACTACAAACAGGTTTACAAGCGTCTACTGTTAAGTTGAAGGTGCAAAAATGGAAGTGTCTGCAGAGTTCATCTGCAACAAATTTTATTATTGACCTCCATAAACAATTTGGCATTGTGCAAGACAAAACATAAACATGGTTTAATTAACACTAACAGATTAGTTAACATACTGACATCACCCATGTTTGTAGAACTCACTTCTGTCTTCAGTTTACATATTTTACTAACACATTACCCCACCCACTTACTGCCAATGTTGTCGTGCAATGTTAGTACTATTTAGTGACATTTATTCTTGTATGTCAACTTGCATGTACTTTCTTTGGTTTTTTTTTAAATTTGTTGTTCTGGTTGCAAGTTGAAGCTAATATGACAACATTTGTCTACTGTCTTTAAATATGTATTTATACATTTGAGGACTTTAGTTTATCATGATTTATGATGCTGAATAAATCATAATGAAACAAATTTTACTGCATTTCAGCATTCTGTATTCCTCGGTTTACTGACTTTTACCCCCGAGACCCCCTGAAAAATCCAGGGACTCCCAAAATTTAAGGCAGTGGGGCCCTTGGACCCCAGATTAAAAAATCCAAAGGAAAACCCTTTGAATGAATGAGACTAAGACTAAGTTTACCGTCGCTTCAGCGACGTCCAGCTCATTACAGGTTGAGGAAGACCCCGAATGCACGGAGGCATCCGGGTAGAACCACTGACCTACCGCAAGCCAGCTTGAAGGCTTCCTCATATGCAGGGATGGAAATTAATGGGCGCCAACTCGCCTGGGGCGACCACTTTTCGATGTTGGCGAGTGTTTTTCTAAGGTTGGTAGTCCATCTTGACGACTAGCATTTCACTGTGGTCAGGTTTTCTTACCTTGTATAACCCCCCAAGAAATTAAAATTCCCTATAGAATACAATTTCCCCATCCATTAACTTAAAAGAAATCAAAAGTGGAAGTAAATAACGCATACCGCTCTACGCTGTATAGCACTTGCTTTGGGCAGATAAAAAACATCCAATGAAAAGGCGCAAGTTATCCAATCAAAATGCTTTCTAATACTTCCTAATTATGCAATGATGTGGAATACTCTGATAGTATCGTTCATAATGTCAGTTAAATCTTTCACCCTCTCTACCAGCTATTGTTTTACAGCTTAAGTTGCGATAAACATCAGCAAGGTTTGATGGCCACTATTTTTAAATCAATGTGAATGATTGGTTTGCCTTATGAGTTTAGGAGCAAAATTTTACAGGTAACTGGTAACTACATAAAAGCATTATATAAACAACGGAATCAATTTAATGCCTTTATGCAAAGTCTCGCTAATTGAACAATTGAAATTTCCTCCAATGATAACTGAAACTGCAGGTGTTTTTTTTCCCCTTGTTTACTTTTTTGAAAATTCCCCCTCTGAAGGGCGGTGGGCTGCTTCCCCAAACATGGAATAAAAACCCTGAGTGGCACTATGCTTTGTTTTTTGCCAAACTGTTTCTGTGCATGAGAGTAACACATTTAATGTTAATTTTCATGTTTTTTTGTTGTTTTTTTCATGTTCACATGGCGGGCCACTAAATAATTTGGTGGGTCCCTGAATCCCAAAAGCTAGTATCCCACTCTGGCAACCAGACCAAAAAAGTTAAATTTCCATCCCTGCATATGAAAATCTGAGTGACCCTGCTGGGATTCGAAACCCACGCATTGAGGGGCTGAGTGAGTGTTAAAGTCAGTGACTTAACCCTCTCGGCCATGGATTGTTTAAAATATTAAAAAACAGCAACAAAAATCAATATATAATCTTACAATATTTTCCCCATTTTTCACAAAAAAATCAAAGATTGTGCCATGAAAATGTGAAGTCCATACATAAACAATCATTGTGCCGCAGAAACTGTGAACCAATACATACACAATCTAATTTCACACATACATAGCACAGGTAAACACTACAATTTACCAAAACGTCCACAATTACTTTATAAAATCGAACTGGTCATATACTGAAACATCCGGCACACCAATTTTCAAATTGGGGAGTAGAAGGCAAAATATACTTACCAAATCGAGCTATTGCGTTGCTCTCAAACAGACAATCACCGTTACTCGACTCAAAGGCTGGAACCTAAATTAAAGGTTAAAATAATTATAATTAATGTTTGAATACAGAACATAAAAAATGTTGATCATTTTTAAGCAAATGCTTCAACAGACTTTGGATAGATAGAACCCTCATAGAAAAGGAAATTAAGCAACAAATACTAATGAACAATCGAAGATGATGAGAAGTTCATGTTAAGTAAACTGTCGGACTGAAAATTCGACTTGCGTCAATTAGCGGATTGTAAATGGAACGCTGGCCTCAATTCTTGCTTACCTTTCCAAGTGGAAATTTGCTTAGGAAGGCGTCATTTTTGTTGGTTTCTCCAAACTTAAAATCTGTGTCCACTTTCACATTAGCCCCACTGTATGCGGCTGCAATCAGGGCCTTAAAGGCTCGGAAGTTCCCTGGGTATGTGTACAAGGTCTACAACAGACGAAGATAAAATAATTAATTATATCCTGTTCTCAAATAATTATCTATATATTTCAGGTTGATAATTTCGATAACACAAAGAGATGACACAGGATAGTTTCGATTTAGGTTAAGTCTTGCCACGAAACTCACTCCAGACGCCATTGCACCGGTTGAAAAGGAAGTTGGTGATTAAATTCCGTTCATGCGCAGTCTGCGATCGGTGAAATCACCCGGATGTTTCTGCAGCAACTGGATTAATTTCTTAGGCATCTAATTTTCGTCGCAAATATGGTAATTTTTTCATTTATGTATTTTCATTTACAATTTATCCATGACGGAATTTCACATTGTTGATATAACATTCTATTTGTCTATTTGTTCTCTTAATAACGCAACTAGCTTGCGAACTCGTGAGTTGTGGAAATAATAATCGAGTAAAATATGTGGGTGGGGTACTAATGTTTATCTGTCAGTTTTGATTCAGGGATGCATGTCTACGTTTTGGCATAAAAAGAGCTCTATACTTTCCAATAATATATATACTTATGAAGGTAGAAAATTTCAATGAGATCTTAACAGACTTTCCAATATCCAAATATCTCGAAAATCCAGTTTTCCATGTTAGAAGCTTTAAAAATAAATGTGAAAGTTGAATTTGACTCATAGTTCCATTATAGTAATCATTTTTTTCTATGGTTTAGTTCCAGCACTGCCAACATCATATTTTGTGAACTTCACCAGACCAAAAATAATAATAATTATGATAATAATAAAGTTGCTGCTTAACATCAAATATATTCAAAGAAACTCCTTTGCAATAATTGTAAAAGTTTGTAAATTCCGTCATCAGATTAAAAAAAATCAGTTGTTTTGTCAACCAACTGTTTTGTTGCCCTGACAATATATAGTAAAAGACAAGTCAGTTTGTCCCCCAGAATATGCATGGTGGAATGGGTGAAATACTTATACAGGGGTTTTCTTAAGTGGACGTCCACTTGCCTGCACATGGTTAAAATCACTGCTGGCAAGTGATTTTTCAAAGAAGATAGCCCGGTGGGCAAGTTTATTTATGTAAATGAAATCTTTCGGCTTTTTTATTTTCTATAGTATATCAGGGGTAAAATGCTTGTAGATTGTCTTTGATACATATTAACTAAAATCCACCTTGATATTGCACATATTTAGTTTTAAACATAAACAAACACCAACTTACTTCAAGACTTGGCAACCTGTTTTCACTGGGGGCTAGTAGATGTTCAAAGTAGCTTGCCCCCTGGACAAATGAAAGTCAAGTCCTTAAGTAAACCCCTGCTTCTAAATGTAAAGTCACTCCTAATTATTTGTGCAGCTGATATTGTTTAATCTAATTAGACTTGTGACTCTTTATACACTGGGATATGAAACACATGTGCTTACATCCGCTTTATCAGTTAACATATTAGGGCTGGGTTTTGCAAGCGGAATGGTAGAGTTGTCACAATATACAGTGCTGCTTTATCGGGGACTCTATTTGGCATTGACCAATGTATTGCTGTTGATTTGTGGAAAAATATATCGTGTCATTTGCATTTTCTGGTGCTTAAGGCTTACAGTGAAACTTATCTCCTTCTATATCTATATGTAATTAAAAGAGTTTCACAGTCAGATCTTAACATGCTAGTGCAGTGACACGCAGAAGTGATAACAATTGAACACCCTAGGTTGTAAGCTATTGTGTTTAGGGGCAGTTGATGATTACGCAATATATAATTATCCAACCACAGTCATCAGCATTAAATTGGTATTGACATTCAATAAACGCTTGCAGATATTGATCAAATATTTGGTATGTGAGTCTACCACCATGAGTTACAGATAAGGTTCAAGTTGCAGCGTGAAGAGGGGTAGGGATTCTTAGTTTTCTATTTGCCAGTAGGGGACTTAGTATTGCCTAAGCAATACTTTCAGAATACTTGTTATAAAACAGACCTATTAACCCATTAAAGTTATCGTAAAAGGTGGTAATGTTATAATCAGCATATTTAGTAGCGGGACTTCATTGCGCCCCGTAAGGGTATAAAAGGATTCCCTTAACCAACAAAACGATATGTATCACGATACAGTGGTCATGATACCATACGTATCATGATACAGGCTTTGAAGTTTTGTCAACCTTGTTTCCTATCTTTAAATGAAGAATAAATGATTAAGAAACAAAAATAAATTTTTAATTTTTAATTAATTTGCTTTCTAAATTTTTTTTTAAATTTTAAATTATATAAAAAAAAATTATCAGTAAAGTCATTAATCAGTAAAGTCATTAACATAAAAACTTTTTTATAGGATTTAATTTGTTGTTTACTGATAAAAATCTTGTTTTAACGTCATTAAATAATCAAAAGTAATATCAAAACTACATGATAATGCCGTATATATTGCAGAAACTTACTTAAACTTATAAGACTTATTTTAAATGCTTATCTATAATTCTATAAAAGACGTCAGCATGACAACCACTTAAAATATTTTCAATTAAATCACAAAAGATGATACTTGAAGTTGAAGCATCCACATCTATACCAAGGAAAAAACATCTGCAATTCCAGTCAGATGAAGTTTAGATTTCAGATAATTGATTTGGGATAATTTTGCATCAGATTAACAGGGTGTTCAGTAGACTCCGAGACTCAAGGGTCATTGACTCTTCAGCCAAAATTTTCAAGGGTCAAATTCAAATTTTCAAGGGTCAATTTCATTTTTCATGAGTCAAATTTTAATACTTTCATATGTGTTTCATATATATATTTTTTTTCTTGTATTGTTTTGTGTGTTTGCACGTATGCGTATGTATTTATATATGCTTAAATCATTTTTATTGCGCACCACACACACACTGTAAAGGGCGAAAACTAAACATTTATACAAGTTATGCATTTTTTTTTAATTTTATTATGCATACATGTATATGTTTATAATCACAAACAACATCTGTAAAAAGGACATTTGAAGTAACTTACTCTTCATTTATATAATTGGTATGGGGAAAAAACAACAAATGAATTCAATTCCTAAATCAAACAAATTTCATACAAACACAGATTATTTCACATCAAATGACACATCAATTCTTAGCACTACCAGTATTAATATCATCTGTAAGTAAGGAATTCAAATCATATCAAATTTTGAAAAAGGCCACCAATTGGTTATAAATAGTAAAATTGTGTTTGCATTGAAGGAGTTACACATTCACTTGACCGTTTCTGACCACCTCGAAAACCTACATCAAACAAGCTTTTTTGTGCCATTTTTTTCCCCAACTCGTAAGTCACTTGCACATATTTTTCACTTTTGCACAATCGACTAAGGCGATGTTTCGAAGGTTTAACTTTGACTGACGAAATATCTGGGATATATATTATTTTTAGATTTCGTTTGCGTAAAAAGTGGACAATTGGTGATGAGTAAATCTATTCAATTCGGCGGATAAAAAAAACAAACTTACGGTACCTCCAATTAACATTACTCGACGACCCCGTTTCGCGGTTTTCCATTTACAGTGACTGCCGCCGTGCCAGTTATTAAACCGAGCACATAATGACATACAAATTTGATGACACCCTTCTCAGCAGGGTGCTAATGACTCCCTTTACAGAGTAAATCGAAGCCGATCATATTTTGATTGTTTACCAATTAACACTTTCATAAACGACACCCGTTTGCCGCAATCACACCACTAGCCGATGCACCTTCGTCTCTGATTGGTTAATAACGAATATGAGGCTGCTCATTAATATGCGTGCTCCGCCTATCGGTATTTTTAGCTTATCATCATCAATTGTTAATGATGTATGTTTTTTTTGACATTTACAATTTTATGACGCACGACCGGAAATTCTCACGGGTCAAAGTGACTCTTCAGTAATTTATTCTGCGGGTCAAATAAGGTTTTTTTTTCGAGATTTTCACGGGTCAGAGCTCGGGTCAAGCGAACGCCCTGGACTAAGCATTTAATTGATCCCATTTTATATAAATCAGTATCTTTCATGTAGTTACCTGTTGAAATTTCGCTCTTTTACTCAAAGGCAAACTGATCAATCAATTAAATTAATTAAAAAATACAGAGGTCATCAAATATTGTTGATGTTTATCACATATGGCTGCCATTGTGATGATAACGCAATTTTAACAGTGAAACAGTAGCTGGTAGAGAGTGTGAAAGATTATGAATTATGAGTATTCCGTATCATTGCATAATTTGGAAGCGTAAGAATGTGTGTTGATTGGATAACATTCCAAGATTTTTAACTGCCCACATCAAGTGCTTTAATTTAAATAATATACACTGTAGAGCGATATGCATTATTTACTTTCCCTTTTGTTTTCTTTTAAGTGAATGGATGGGAAAATCAGGGTTACTTGTTTTACCGGAATCCCCCTATTTATCAGAATCTACCGGAATCCACTTAGATTTTTCCGGAATCCACCTTATTTATCTTGAATTATGTTATTTTTTATGTCTTTTTATTATAATTACTGAACTTAAATACGATATTAGTATTGAATTTCATTTAATACATTTTTATCTGTTTTTAAATGACATTTGACGTAGGCCTATGTTGTCGTTTACTGTACGAAATCGACTTAGCTATTTATAGAGCGGCCGATTCGGACCTGGTAACTTTTCAAGATTAATATTATTGTTTTATCTTCTTAAACTTACATGTCATATCATTTTCGTCTTATAATTGCCTATGGTTGATACGAATAGCTTTTATTTATAATGTGTTTCGCTTACCGAACAAAATGGCAGAATCACTTCACCGTGTATTATCCGGTATCAACCTAAAAGCCAGGTACATAGTTTTTTTTTTCCTTGTTTGTTGTTTGACAAGAAATTGCATTGTATTTTCTCTCTCTCTCTCTCTCTCTCTCTCATATGGTTATGAGTTATGAGAAATGATGTTTTCATTAGTAGGTTTATAACTGGCGCGATTTAAAAATACCCATATAAAATATAAAAATATAAAAATTTAGTATAGTTCCATAAACCATAAACGCAAGATTATTTTGTATTTGATATTATACATTCATGCACACCTGGGGTGATTGGCATGACCACTGCCAGGCATGTGCCGTGTCAACTTAGATAAAGGTGATAATCCAATTACAGAAAGCGTGCCGCAAGGCGAAATACAGTACACGCGTCAACTGTCACGCGGCACACTTATGATCAGTAGCTCCATAGAGGCGTCACGCGGCATTATTGAAGATACTGATAATTCACTTTGATTCACCAAAACATCAATAAATTTTACGTCAAATCTGTTTATTAAATATGACAGTTATAATAAAACACTTTTGATATAGCTTTTGTCTGTATTTTGACTATCATGTTAGGCCTACTATATACCATTTTATTTATACTGAGGTAGACCGGAATCAACATCGTAAGTTAAGAAACGAGGCTCTGAAGCATGTTATGTTTGTTTTACCAATTAAACGAGTAATTGGAAACTTCAAATCCAAACGGAATAACAACAAAACACAAAATGGACGGATATATAATGATTTGTTCGTTGCCTTGACCAAAGACTTTTCATCGTCAGATCCGATAACCAATTTAGAGTGAGGCACGTCATGTAGTTTGAGATTCAGTTGAAAAAGTAAATGAGAAAATGATTTGAAATTTTGTTTAAAATTGTCAGCGATAGAGCCTCGTACTCAAACTCACACTGTCAGCGATAGAGCCTCATACTCAAACTCACACTGTCTATTTCGTGAGACGTGATTTTATGTTGATTCCGCATATTCGACTTAATAAATCGGCCATGTTGTGTAATGTTACGATCAGTTTACTTAACTTTTATAAAGCTCTATGTACCAACCACTGAAAACTAAAGGATGAAAAGGATATGACAATTTTTATTAGTATTATTACGAAAATCAGATGAAATAGTCATTCGAAACCATGAGGATGACTTCATGCCGGAATCCACTTAGTCGGTACCGGTAAGTCAAATACATGAAATGTCCGTTAGGAAAAGAACAAAAATGCTAAATGCAGTTGGCTTTTATGTGATCACATTTTCTTAGGTACTTTCAATAATATAAGTCAAAATATGCTTTATTTGACATGAAAATAAGGTGGATTCCGGTAAAATCTAAGTTGATCCCGGTAGATTCCGGTAAATAGGGGGATTCGGTAAAAAGGGTAACCGGAAAATCATATTGTTAGGAGGAGTTTTATTTCTCAGAGGTGAAAAATATCACTTTTTTTCCGAGGGGAAGCCACTGATATAAAAGAAGAAGAAGAAAAAAAAAACTGGAAGTTAACAATACCGTTCGGTACCGTGCAGACCTGGGAGTGTATCGTGAATCTTACTGTAAAGAAAATACTGCTGTGTATCGTCGTACGGTATACCATTACACCCTTAGCACCCCGCTGAGAATTGGCTGGTTGTGTGTGTGTTACAGCAGATGCTTATTGACTTGCACACAAATTTCAAATGGGATGGGGCCCAAGACAGAAATATGTCCTTTAGTGTTGTCTCGATTGTCACTAAAAATTGATATCTATCACTGGAACCTGCCGTCAGCGATAATTGATTGTGAATTTTCAACTATTGATTTAAGTTCCTTGCCGACTTTGCTCTCTTTCTTCTAAGGAATGGGACTCTTTAACACTAAACTCCTCCACAGTGATCCTCCTTGCACGCATTAGAAGGGGAGGTAAATACAGCTGAGGAGTTTGCGCATAATGTCCGAAAAGCGAGCAGACGACAAGAATGAATTATTCCCATACCCTGGTGGTATGGGATTATTTAAGTCAAAAAAGAGCTCACTAATAATTTGGTACCTTTCAACACTAAAAATCTTCCACATTCATTTCACTTTTAGATAATAATCAAATACAGCCTTAAACTTTATATTTTTAATTTGGTATGAAATTTTTTATGTAAAACTGAAAACCGAAGTTCTTTCAACACAAAGAATGGTGTGTCATAAGTGCTGTTTCTTGTAAGCTTGAAAAAAAAATTGATGCAAACTCCAATATTGTATTGTATTATCTAGTTGGATTAGTTTTACTGATGTTCCTTCCTTGCAATTTTAAATTGTTTTTATTAAAAATAACCTTGATTACAGGTACTTGCTGAATATGTAAAGATAATATCCTACACATAATATCAGCAAGGAAAATGGACGCCATTTTGTAGAGGGGTCTCCTTACTTCAACTCTTATTTTTTCAAATCTTTTTTTAATAAATATATCAAATTTACATATAGATTCAATAAAATATGCATTTCTCTTTCTTAAACAAAAATGTCATGAAACATATCTCCCTATGTCTATCAATTCATTAGAAATATTTGCGAATCCGCTGTGAGGTCCAGAAGTGAAAGTACATTTCAGATAGTTTGGATTTTACGTAGTAGTAATGGTTAACGATATTGCGATTATTATTCAAAACAAGTTCCATCTGAATGTTTTACAACGAAATGAAATCACCACGTTAGATTTCAGTGACGATTTTTATCATTGGCAATGAAACATTTATATTTGCCAATATAATTATCTGATTAACAGCATATGTGAGAATATTAACTGTGATTTTTGAGATGCAACCTTCAAAATTTGAGTGAGTCCAAGAGGACGCACATATTAAGAAACTGTGTGTCTTTTTCAATTTTTAAGGGTCTCAGACACACATCTAGATTAATCACTGTGTAGTTAACTGTTATTTTACAGCAGATATTTCCAGTTATTTTATTCAAGTTATTTTGTATTTTCTTTTTCCATGAAAATTGAATTACATGATCATCTGACATCAATGCAGATGACAAGTAACAGTTTGGTACCCAATTATAGGTATCTCTCAACAAATTTCTGTCAGTAAAATGGGCAGGGCATTTGTTGCTCAGTTTGCCCATACAATATTCACACATACACATTACATAGTCATGGACTACTAAGGCCAAAAAAAAAAAACTTGTTTCCGCTACCGGCTCCGAAAAAAATATGGTCGGTAGATAGGGATTTTTTTTTTTTTAAGAAACATGATTTTCAGTCAATTTTTGAAAGCTTTCCATGTGTATGAATGCAATAAGTGACATTTAATGTAATTTAACACAAGATTGTATGTTAATATGTCCATAAGATGCTATAAAGTCTTGAAATTAATTTAAATGACTTTATTTCAGTAGATATCCTACATTGAGTAGACGGCTAAATAGACAGTAGGCTGTCACGAAAGACAGCAATGTCAGAGCACTTTAAGGTCTGGCTTGCTGAACAATTATTTTTGATGTGAAATAGTTATATAAATTATAGGTATCTGAAATTAAAATGGGTGACATCCAATACAATTTATTTCAGAATTTATACATTTCTGTTTCCATGTTATGTGTACGCGCTAACTTCACACACCTCTATAAACGTTCTATAAGGACCTTCTTAAATAAACATAAACATAAGAGTGAAGAAAAATTAAGATGCCTGAATTCGAAAAAAACTAAAGATTTCTGGAATATCCTAAACAAATTTAACACAAAAACTAATAAAAAATATATCCCCAGTGGAAGAATTCTATGAATATTTTAAAACTTTAAACCAGCCCTTACATGTTTGGTCCCATAAACAGAAGCATTCAGAGTTATTTTGAGAAATTTCAGAAATGGCCTGCCAGTTCAAATTCTGGAATGCATTTTCGGGTATTCTGGACTATAATACATCTACGTTTGCCTATTGAATGCCCTGTACATGCAATTGCATTATTAACTTGATGTTTATGATAGCTGATAGTTGAGTAATAGTCTTATAATGCCAACTTTTAATAGTTATGAAGGATATTTGGAGTACACTTTTTTTTTTTAACAAAACCGTACTGTCCATAATG
>CM037784.1:27346431-27396431 GCA_021229015.1 Solen grandis
TAATTGCCAGATGAACTGGTTGACTTCACGAACCCAACCACAACTTTATCGGGTTTTTGTCCTTGATATAGGTTATCCCAGTGGAATGTTGTACTACCAGAGGGAATACTCTGTATGCGTGTTTCTGATTTAGGATAAAAATATTTCGCGTTTGTATGTTGTAACATTTCATTATGGGCATAAAGCACTGAAGGACTAACAGACACTTTTCTTGCGAGTAACATGATATCAAGAATGTCAATCTTGTAAGCAGGTGTTGCTTCCCCTGAGAGAAGGCAGAAAGCTGGCGATGATCTATACAATTTAAGTTTTACATCCACTTGATTTAATATGTAACGTGGTATTTGGAAAAAGTCATGAAATAACGGTCCTTGCAAATCCAATATTTTTGACTTTGCTATGAATTGAGCTCTCACTGTCAGTCCGTTGTTTGCACCTGCTGGGTTGGGGTCCTCTGGATGATCGTGATCATCTGGGTAAAATACCTGTGTATTGGTTTGTGTTGATGTAGTGGAAGGATCTAAATTCATCAATGTTTTGATCATAGCCGTGTAAGGGTTGTTGTTACATGTCACTGATGTTTTGTTTTGTAAAGTAACCTCTGAAGACGAAAACAAAGACTGTAGAAACAGGTTAACAGGACCAGTTTTTTCATTTGCTTCAAGAGGTTTCCCATCTGCTTTCACCACTTTTAATCTCACATAAAGTTGAGACCCCTTCAAATCGATGTATTCGATTGAATTGCTAGAGTTTATTCTAAATTCGATTGGGCTTCCATCTGTTACTTGAGATGATGGTCGAATTTCTTGGTATGTGACATTGTTTACAGCTACTTGTGTTGGTGGGAGATCGAATAACTGTAAACCCATAGGAATTCCCTCATGAAAAGCTTCATTGTTTAACACTGACATATTTATCCAAATATATCTTTCAGGTGGTTCCTTTTACTTGTGATTTTTTTAGGAGTGGTTCTTTTAGCTTTTTTCACAATTTTTGAGAGTTTTGTCTTTGCTTTTTGTCCAGTTTTTCCACCTTTTTTCTTTTGTTTCGTTTTATATTTCCTCTGTCTCTGTTTAGTTGTCTGTACACGTTTAGGTTTACTTGTCCGTTTCGATCTGTACTTGTTAGTAGCTGATGTCGTAATGATTGAAGTAGATGGTGTGTCTGTATTTATACGTTCTATCTCCGATTTCGCTCTATCCACCACACTTTGAACTGGTGAACTTAGCTTTATGGTGGAATTATTCATTTTCAAAGTATCTGATGGTTTTTTCTCAAAATATTTCACCCATTTTTTGGGGTCAGGTACATACAACGCAGAATTCATGTTTGTCTTACAAACTGTAATGTCAGCAACACAGGTTCTTGTAGAAATGAAGCATTTTGATCTTTCATATCCTTTATATAGATTTCGAATTCTACTAGCTCTTTTTCTTTCAACGGTAAATATATGGGTGTATCAAAACTGGAGCTCCAGCGATTACTTTTAGTTTGTGTTAAACGTCGTAAAACTGGAACTTTCTTTCCTTCCACAATACTTTCACCACAAATATTTGAAAATATGAACATAGTTTGGCTCGAACTGTTTCGTACCTTTGAAGCTGAGGCTTGAAATTCTATCAATGCCACTTTCCATTTTCCTTCAAATATCAGTGGTGATTTTAAATGTACTTTAAAATGCCAGGGTTTATTGTTGGGAAAATAGTCATTACTTTCGTCACTCTTTATATACACTATCATGTTTCTTTGACTTCTTCGCTTGAAACCCAGGAATTGAATGAGGATGGGAAACCATCCCACGATACGAAATACTCCAGTTTTCCAGCACGTTTTCTTTTCCTTAAAATTTTATCAATAAACCATAAACTGTTTTCGTCTTTTTCTACTTTTTGTAGCTCTGTATTATAAAATAATCCAGAAATCACCTCGTTGTTTAAGTCTTTCACCGCATACATGGGAATTCCATCTTTATATTGTCTATGATTTATTTTGAATACTTCTCTAGTAAATTGTTCATGATAGGATCTTTGAAAGGGATGTTTTATATGAGAAATACGAACCAGATCTCCTTTCTTGAATTGAAATGGTACTTTTCTTTGGATTTTTTTCGGGGATCTTAGGTACATGTAATAAAATAAATCAGCCTCATTTTGTTTGTTAACATCTTTCGGTGCTGTGTTGTTTAAACTCCTATGCGGCGATGCATTATAATTGTCTACTATACTTTGTAGATCATCAATATATCGATAGGATCTCTTGTATCTCATCCATCTGTACAACATGACTTTCATTGTTTTCTGTACACGTTCAACATAATTCGCTTTAGGAATATTCTGCGTAGTAAAATAATACACATTGTTGTCTTTCAAATATTTCTTCAAAAACCGGTTATTGAATTCTGAACCTTTATCCGTCCTCAGTTTTAAAGGCTTTCTTTCAGCAAATATTTTTTTCATAGATTGTAAAATAGATGTGGCTGTTTTGTCATGCAACGGTTTTACCCATAGGTAACGACTAAATATGTCAATCACAAACAACAAAAATCGCACACCACCATTATATTTCTTCAGGTTTTCCACTGAAGTTAAATCAGCATCAAACTGTTCATCAATAGATGATACCAGAACTCTTGCCGTTTTAAATGTGTGTCGTGGTTCTCTTGATAGAGAATAGTTGTCTTGATTTTTTAACCATTTCTTGATAAAATGCAGTGTAAATACTTTGGGATATTTTTTCTCCAAAATTCTGTAAAGCTTTTGAGGACCCGTAAATGCACCAGGGTTATTTGTATTATAGTAATATTTCTGTAGAATAGACTCCTTCTCTTGCTTATCCATAACTAAAATGAAGGTTAAAGTACAACCTATTTTATTTTGATTTTGAATTTGTATTATCTGTTAGTGTACGCTGTATAAGGTCACCTTCTCTGCTAATAATAGTTTACACTCCATAACAGATGTTAAAGAGTATCTGGGGTGTACACAGGTATGAGTTATGGTTTACTGATCGCATATGGTGGATTGTTTACACTGTGGTGTGTTGAGCCGTGCTGAGATAAGGATTAAAATTGGTTCGCATGGTTTGTGGTCACTGAGGATACCACACTAACAATAACCTATTAAAACCATCTCAACTTTTCTGGTTATTCAACTTTGATATATTTTCCATACTTTTGACAATTATTTAATAGTAACAACACAACAAACACTTATATACATTATATTAAATATTTATTTACACGACCATAAAAACAATTAAAATACATTTACATCAGTAAAAAAATACATGAGATATGAAAATGCACAACATTAGAAATCAATTACATAATAACTAACAAACATGGTTATTACACAAACACTTTTCCACACAAAGTTAACATATTCGATCAATACATGATTTACAATAACAAATTCGTGTTACAAACTACTTTATTTGACGCTATAGAACAATCTATTTTCTAGATGTGCAATAGTCAGCACCATCTTCTTCATTTTTGTTTGCCACTGATCGGTTTTCATTGCACCCAACCAGTCTTTATCATATATTTTTAGTTTCTGTAATGCCAGTAGTTCAGGACATATGTTGAGACAATCTATAATCTCACTCCAAGATAGAAGAATCATATCTTCATTAACTACACTGACCAACAAATCAAAGTACATCTCGATATGTTCTTGAGTATCGTACATGATGCACGAATGTTGAACTTGTGATGGGTGGTCTACCTCACACCCATAACATTGTTGTTTAACAACATCACCAAGACATTTATATAAAGCCTCTGCATACACAAAATCGAAGTAGGAGTTCATTATCATTACGTGAGCTGTGTTATCATTCATTTTGAAAATGTGTTTAACGAGAGATTATTTGACCAAGGAGATTGTTCACCAAATGTGTATGTGTTACGATGGCTTCCAGAGAATTTATCAACAACGTCTTCACCTATTGTGTATCCAATGATTTTTAGGAAATCACAGGATGGTGAATGTTTATGATGCTCTTCCCAGGGGTTGTCTGTTTTCTCCCACTTAGAGAGTTCTACGTGACAAGAAAAACAAATAACTTTGTCACTGTACCCAGAATAGTAGAATCCTGCTTTGGCTAACTGATACTTGTTTGGTTCTATCTGTGATGACCAGGTATCAAAAGTGGAAACTCGAACGTTGTAGTATTTGTAGTTTTTTTGCGATAAGCAATCAACACAGTCCATAAGTTCACTGGTCATCAAGAAAGGATTTTAGTAAATGAACACTTTGCTTTAAGTCACAGACTGTTTCGAATTGTTTTAAACTCAGTTTTATCTGTGATGAGCCTTTCTTCAATAAAATATGGTGTGAACGTTCAGTCTTTTTCACCATCAAAGAAAGTTTTTGATCGAGGTTACAATAAACCTGGTTACGAACTGGTGACCACTGTACAGTTTCCAATCCGTTCTGTTGTAAATAGCTTATTGTTTCTTCTGTAAACTCAAGTTGAGCTTGTGCCATGCTAAAAAAAAGAAGACAATGAATTAAACCAGTGTTGATGATATAAAAATCTCTCTCTGTTATCATTGTAACGAAAATTTTAAAAGGTGTGAATAAAGGGGTACAACTCTAATTATATCAAATAAGGCTAACAGAGTTACATAGCTTAAAAAATGTTTAGAACTTTAAACTAAATTATTTACAAATTAATATTTCACACTTACCAATTCAATCCAATATTTCACAACCAAGAGATTGTCGTGTGAGTGGGATGATGTTCTGTGAGGATTGAACAAAATTACCATCTTTTTATACAATTTGAATCAAAATTCAACCTTGACCTGATCCCCCCCCCATCGACCTTGAGCTATGAGCATGCGCAGACGTAGCCTAAATAGAGTAGCCTCAATTCGACCTTAACCTTGAATCATAGGCATGCGCGGTTGATGACCTAGGCTTAACCTACTGAATTAAAACGTTTGCTTTATACTTCCAAACATGAATACATTATCTCTACTCCAGATCTTTATCATCAAAATACCTTGCTTTAGATTGTTTATATTTCAAACCAGGGTTGGGTAACACATAACCAATACAACTACTCAACAACACCAACCATAGATCCTTATCTGGATGTTGAATTGTAAGATTAATAACAGCAGCTATAATTATGCCATACACGACTATCATTTGAAATATAAAAGTGATTTTATTTTTAGCAATTCGGGTGTTACACCTGTTTGATAACAACGAGTTAGTTTCGATATTCAAGGTAGTGGTTGTGGGGTTTGGGTTATTGGTGTCTGTCATCTTGATAGACAATACTTTGATCTGTTGGCTGTCAAATTTTATGGATTATACACTGAAGATAGGGTAGTAGGATGTCTGAATGTTTTACTGAGCGTAAGTGTTGATGTTTGGAGAAAACGTGAAAACGTGAAAACTCACTGATATATACACAATACGTCAAATTCAACCTTAACCCAATCTAAAGCATGCGCAGATATGACCTAAATAGAATACCCCTAATTCGACCTTAACCTTGAATCATGAGCATGCGCAGACATGACCTAAATAGAATACCCTTAATTCGGCCTTAACCTTGAATCATGAGCATGCGCAGTCGGTGACCTAGATCATTGACCACAATTCAACCTTAACCTTGAATCATGAGCATGCGCAGTCGGTGGTCTAGGTCATTGACCGTGATGACGTAGGTTTGACCTACTTACCCAGATCTGGGACTGGAACCTCTGGAACCCCCGTTAAAGCTCCTAGTTTGCTACTACTATCAAGTGTACAGTAGTAATATTTGATGCATCAAGTCTATGGTAATAAAACATAATGCATCAAGTGTACAGTAGTAATATATGATGCATCAAGTGTACAGTAGTAATATATAATGTACAAGTCTACGGTAATAATACAAAATGGATCAAGTGTACAGTAGTAATATTTGATGCATCAAATCTATCGTAATAACATATAATGCATCAAGTGTACAGTAGTAATATATAATGCATCAAGTCTCTGGTAATAATATATAATGCATCAAGTGTACAGTAGTAATATTTAATGCATCAAGTCTCTGGTAATACAAAATGCATCAAGTGTACATTAATGATATATAATGCATCAAGTCTATGGTAATAATATATATAATGCATCTAGTCTATGGAAATAATACAAAATGCATCAAGTGTACAGTAGTTATTTATAATGAATCAAGTCTACGGTAATAATATATACTACATCAAGTCTATGGTAATGATTTATAATGCATCAAGTCTACCATAGTAATAATTATTTATCAAGTGTATGGTAGTTATTCATCAAGTGTACGGTAGTAACTTGATTCATCAAGTGTACGGTAGTAATTTTGATTCATCAAGTGTACGGTAGTGATTTATCAAGTGTACGATAGTAACTTTGATTCATCAAGTGTACGGTAGTAATTTTTATTCATCAAGTGTACGGTAGTGATTCAACAAGTGTACTTTAGTAATTTTGATTTATCAATTGCACGGTAGTGATTCATCAAGTGTACGGTAGTAACTTTGATTCATCAAGTGTACGGTAGTAATTTTGATTCATCAAGTGTACGGTAGTGATTCATCAAGTGTACGGTAGTAATTTTGATTTATCAAGTGTACGATAGTAATTTGACGGTGGTTATGCATAATGTATTAAGTGCACAGTGGTATGAGACATACATAATGCCCCAACTGGTCGATTGTAATATGTAACAAGTAATAAAATAAAATGAATCAGGTCTTATGTAGCCTGAACGAGGTGCATGGAAACAAAACTCATGAGACAAAGTCCATTCTCCAAATAAGTGTTTTCTTTTCTGTATGTAATAAGTAAAATAGAACTAGTTTTTTTTAAGTTTCATCTAATATATGTTTGATGCTGCAATTACCGTGTCTGTTTATATAATATGTGCTCCTGTTTGATGTTTAGTTATAATATTTTATATGACGAGATACACAGGTCAATACAACTATGTTCTTTTCTGTTCATGAACGATGCCATCGTCGAATACCAACGGCCGATCGATAAACCATCTATTGGCGGCATGGTGTCATGTAGTGGGGTATCCGACGATGCAACGGTGTAAGGAAGCGATATATCATGAAGGGTGTGTAAGGAAGCTATATGTCATGAAGGAGGTGTAAGGAAGCGATAAATCATGAAGGAGGTGTAAGGAAACGATAAATCATGAAGGAGGTGTAAGGAAGCGATAAATCATGAAGGGTGTGTAAGGAAGCGATAAATCATGAAGGGTGTGTAAGGAAGCTATAAATCATGAAGGAGGTGTAAGGAAGCTAAACATAATGAACGAGGTGCAAGAAAGCTATATATCATGAAGGAGGTGTAAAGAAGCTAAACATAATGAACGAGGTGCAAGAAAGCTATAAATCATGAAGGAGGTGTAAGGAAGCTAAACATAATGAACGAGGTGCAAGAAAGCTATATATCATGAAGGAGGTGTAAGGAAGCTATATATCATGAAGGAGGTACAAGAAAGCTACATATCACGATGGAGGTGTAAAGAAGTTATATATCATGAAGGAGGTGTAAGGAAGCTTTATATCATGAAGGAAACGTTAGGAAGCGATATATCACGAAGGCTGTGTAAGAAAGCTACATATCACGCTTGATGTGTAAGTAAACTATATATCAGGAAGGAGGTGTAAGGAAGCGATATATCATGAAGGAGGTGTAAGGAAGCGATATATCATGAACGAGGTGTACGGAAGCGATATATCATAAACGAAATGTAAGGAAGCTATATATCACAAAGGAGGTGTAAGGGAGCTATGTATCATAAAGGAGGTGTAAGGAAGCGATATATCATGAACGAGGTGTAAGGAAGCGATATATCATGAAGAGGTGTAAGGAAGCGATATATCATGAAGGAGGTGTAAGGAAGCGATATATCATTAAAGAGGTGTAAGGAAGCGATATATCATGAAGGAGGTGTAAGGAAGCGATATATCATGAAGGAGGTGTAAGGAAGCGATATATCATGAAAAAGGTGTAAGGAAGAGATATATCATGAAAGAGGTGTAAGGAAGTGATATATCATGAGTGAGGAGTTACGAAGCTATATATCGTGAACGAGGTGTAAGGAAGCAATATATTATGAAGGAGGTGTAAGGAAGCGATATATCATGAAGGAGGTGTAAGGAAGCGATATATCATGAAGAAGGTGTAAGGAAGTGATATATCATGAACGAGATGTAGGAAACTCTATATTATGAAGAATGTGTAAGGAAACTATATATCACGAAGGAGATGTAAGGAAGCTATGTATCATGAAGGAGGTGTAAGGAAGCGATATATCATAAACGAGGTGTAAGGAAGCTATATATCACGAAGGAGATGTAAGGAAGCTACATATCATGAAGGCTTGGAAGGAAGCTATATATCATGAAGGAGGTGTAAGGAAGCGATATATTATGAATGATATGTAAGGAAGCTTTATATCATGAAGAACGTGTAAGGAAGCTAAATCGAGAGTGAAGAGTATATCATGAGGAGGTGTAGGAAGTAATTATGAAGAGGTAGAAGCGATATATCATGAAGGAGGTGTAAGAAGCATATATCATGAAGGGATAAGGAAGCGTATATGAATTAGAAGAATAAGGTGTAAGCGATAATCATGAAGGAGGTGTAAGGAAGCGATATATCATGAAGAGGTTGTAAGGAAGCTTATATCATGAAGGAGGTGTAGGAAGCGATATATCATGAAGGAGGTGTAAGGAAAGCCCCCCCCCCCCCCCCCCCCCCCCCCCCCGGGGGGGGGGGGGGGGGGGGGGGGGGGGGGGGGGGGGGGGGGGGGGGGGGGGGGGGGGGGGGGGGGGGGGGGGGGGGGGGGGGGGGGGGGGGGGGGGGGGGGAAACAAAGCGATATATCATGAAGGAGGTGTAAGGAAGCGATATATCATGAAGGAGTGTAAGGAAGCGATATATCATGAAAGAGGTGTAAAGAAGCGATATATCATGAAGGAGGTGTAAGGAAGCGATATATCATGAAGGAGGTGTAAGGAAGCGATATATCATGAAGGAGGTGTAAGGAAGCGATATATCATGAAAGAGGTGTAAGGAAGCGATATATCATGAAGGAGGTGTAAGGAAGCGATATATCATGAAGGAGGTGTAAGGAAGCGATATATCATGAAAGAAGGTGTAAGGAAGAGATATATCATGAAAGAGGTGTAAGGAAGTGATATATCATGAGTGAGGAGTTACGAAGCTATATATCGTGAACGAGGTGTAAGGAAGCAATATATTACGAAGGAGGTGCAAGGAAGCTATATATCATGAAGGAGGTGTAAGGAAGCTATATATCATGAAGGAGGTGTAAGGAAGCTATATATCATGAAGGAGGTGTAAGGAAGCTATATATCATGAAGGAGGTGTTAAGGAAGCTATATATCATGAAGGAGGTGTAAGGAAGCTATATATCACGAAGGAGGTGTAAGGAAGCAATATGTAATGAACGAGGTGTAAGGAAGCGATATATCATGAAGGTGTAAGGAAGCGATATATCATGAAGGAGGTGTAAGGAAGCGATATGTCATGAAAGAGGTGTAAGGAAGCTATAATCATGAAGGAGGTGTAAGGAAGCGATATATCATGAAGATATGTAAGGAAGTATATATCATGAAGAGTGTAAGGAAGCATATATCAGAAGAGATGTAAGGAAGCTATGTATCATGAAGGAGGTGTAAGGAAGCGATATATCATGAAGGAGGTGTAAGGAAGCGATATATCATGAACGAGGTGTAAGGAAGCGATATGTCATGAATGAGGTGAAAGGAAGCGATATATCATGAAGGGGGTATAAGGAAGCGATATATCATGAAGGAGGTGTAAGGAAGCGATATATCATGAACGAGGTGTAAGGAAGCGATATATCATGAACGAGGTGTAAGGAAGCTATATATCATGAAGGAGGTGTAAGGAAGCGATATATCATGAACGAGGTGTAAGGAAGCGATATATCATGAACGAGGTGTAAGGAAGCTATATATTATGAACGAGGTGTAAGGAAGCGATATATCATGAAGGAGGTGTAAGGAAGGTGAAAGGAGCTATATATTATGAATAGGCCGAATGCAGCAATATATCATGCACGAGGTGTAAGGAGCAATATATTACCAATTAGGAGTATAGTAGTTGTATATTGTGCATTGAAGGCGGGAGTAACATAAAACGCACCAGCAGTTCTGATGTACTATATAATTAACCAAATATTCGTCCACATATATTGAATCACATAATCATAGTTGGCTACAATTCAATTTCTAGAAACATGTATTTACCGTTTAAAACGAAAACAATCATATATTCAAATAATTAGGATCAATTAAATAATTAAAACATTGAACATGGATGTATTATGCTTTGTAAAATTATAAATGCACAAAAAGGAAAACAAATCTCAACAGAACCAATATAAACACTGACATGGTCAAAACCAAAGTGTGTACTATTTGAACGAAGTTTCTCGGAATCAATGTCTGAGAAAAACACATCTCAGCATACGTTAGGAACTGATCAACGGGTATGAAACTTGTACTCTATGGTATATCACATGCAGATCTTTGCTACTATTTGAAACATAGAAATAATTCTCTATCCCTAAAACACACACACACGCTATCAAGAAAGTCGAAGGATTAAAATATAAAACATATCGGATTCCCAAAAATTTCTGTATCGGTCTCTGAATGATAATACAACTAAAGATGTCGCAGTTTCCTTTTCCAGGAAAACACAACAACATAAAATTTTGGTAGATCTAGATCAGTGCCTGACTTAAAAAATTAAAAAAAATCTGGTATCGTGATGAATATGTATTTTTATCACATATTGCTACTATAGATTAGAAATAATGTGCATAATCAAAATATATATAATCTGGTATATAAGGTGTCTCGAGCTTGCAAAGTTATATAATATCATAGGATTTTAAAGTTATATCAATAAATAAAGAAATAGTAAAAAATGAGTCCCGTATACTGAATGATATAATGTATTTTTATCATATACGGGGCTTATCTTTTACTACATTATACTTATTTATTGATAGAACTTAAAACTCCTGTGTTAAGATACTATGGTTCCGACATTGGAATGAAAGAATACAATATAAAAAAGCGAGTTTTACCTTAAAGTAGACCAACTGTAAAGAGAACTTTTCATGACTATGAATACATTTATGCATTTCTGAAGTTTACCATTTGTGAGGTTTGCATGTCAAATGATGATGTTTTAGCATCTCAGCCAATTTTTTTCTCTGTAAAAATGGGGCACTGGTACAACAAACACTGATAAAATTAGGTTTTGTTGATCAAAAATGTGTGTTAAGAATATTCCATGAAGATTTTCATTACGAGTGGACTAGCAAAATCACTATGATAAACAGTCTTCCTTTTCCTCACGGGCGATTATTCATCATGTCACGACTGGGCAGCATTGTTGGAGTTACGTATGCTGGCACGATGTTTCGTTAACTATGCTAGAAGTTTAGCTGCCTCTGTAATGACACATATCAGAATAGCTTATTATAAATCAACGTAAGGCAATATCAAAGTACATTTGTAATCCCGATTCTCCAAACGTCCGCCCTGTAATCAGAAGGTTATGGGTTCAATAAGAAAGTATAGGGCATACCACAAAAAAGTCCTTGCATGCAATCAACATATATTCATAAAATAAAGGGAGAAGATAAAAAATCGTATGGATTATATATACATATTGCTTAAAATACAAAGGGCCAAAACTCTGTGATAAATATCATCCAACCGAAACATACCTATGTTATGAACAACTAGACATGATACTGATCAATCCTGTGAAGTTTCATTAAATTCAAGCCATGGATTTTGGAGATGAAGTATGGACAAGATTTCGCCTAAAATACAAAGGGTCATAACTCTGTAATGATTCATCCGACTCAAACGTGCCGACGAAATGCACAACTAGACTTGATACTGATCAATCCTGTGAATTTGAAGGTCATAGCTTTAAAATTGAAAAGTAGGTCAGTGGGTCATGAAAGAGGTCATTAAATTTTCATCCAATTCAAACCATAGGTTTTGAAGATGATGTGCTGACAATATAGTGGGCATAATTCTGCGATAATTCATCCGACCCAAATGTGCCGACGAAATGCACAACTTTACTTGACACTGATCATTCCTGTGAATTTTAAGGCCATAGCTTAAAAGTTCAAAAGTAGGTCAATGGGTCACGAAAGGTCCAATGTCAAAGTTCAATTCCAAACACAAAACTGTACAAAATTGAAGGTCAGAGCTCCCTAATATAAGTCCATGTAAAAAAAGTGAATATCAGGCGTGGCCAATTCTAATACAAGGGCTATGATTTGAAGAGACTTGAAAAGGACCACTAGACATTGACACACACAGGCATAATTTATCAAGAACATTTTTCCTATACAAGTCTACGTTAAATCAAGTGAATCCTGGGGTGGTCCCAATTTTGACCCCAGGACCATTATTTGAACATAATTAAGGTCCACTAGGCTATGTTACACACCAAATATCTTAACTTCTGACAAGATGGTTTGTCTCCCCCCCCCCCCCCCCCCCCCCCATTTAAGTCTATATAAAACCAAGTGACTCCAGGAGCGAGGACAGGTTTGACACCAGAGACATGATTTGAACAAACGTGCTAGAGGTCCACTAAGACATGCTTCTCATCCATTATTTTAACTTCAGGCCTTGTTGTTTCAGACAAGAAGTTTTTTTTAAGATTTTACTTTTAAATTCTATATTTGTGAGCCAGATGTGTAACGTACCGGAACCATTTGAATAACTTTTGGTAGAGTTTCATGCATGCATGACCAAGTGGTTTCAGAGGATTAGTCGTTTGAAGCAATTTTGGATGACAAACGGACGGACGGACGGACAACGGACAGCCCTCGATACTAAAAGCTTGCATGAGCATAATGTGCTGATGTGAGCTAATATGGATATCGAAAGTGCGATTTATGCTGAGATGGAGGGCGTTGAAAGCTAAGAAAACTAAAGAGAGCGAGTTTCAGCACAAACCATATATTATCTATGAAAATACATAAATCAGGAATGATAGAATATGTTCCTTACTTTATTTGATATCATAAGTATCACTTAAAGTTAAATATTGATGGTCGAATTCAACCGAGATCGAAGCGGCTCTGATATCGCTCGGGACACCCATGACCGGATTGTCCGATATATAAAGAATCCTATTGATTTTTATATCTTTTAAGCAAATGAATCTATAAACACAGACCATACTGGTTCTAAAATATAATCAAATGAATAACCGAAATAAATAAATGAAGAATCTGGAATAAATCAAAAAGACGGCCTACCGATGTAGCTGAGTTCACCGTCTTTGTTGGTGTCGAGGCATCTGAAGAGCTCGTCCACCTCCTCGTCGGAGAATTTCTCACCTAGACACTGGAGGCATTGCTTCAATTCCTGTTTGTCTAGGGTACCGTTCTGGTCCTTGTCAAATATCCTGAAATACATACAATGCTTAAAACAAAAGTGCACGCACGCATGCACACAGGTTTTATCATATTTATCAAGAAGAAATCAGTTTTAAAAGCATAAGCAAGGAAAGTTCACCTGAAAGCCTCCAGCAGATCAAATTCTTGGTTTGTTTTAGCTAGTAACTCCTCTTTCATTATTTCTTCAAAACTTTCGTAAGATATGTTTCCTGAAACAGAAATGTTTTCTTTGATACAAATTTTAAGTTTATGTGCCTGATGCAAATAGTAAATGATGGAATTGTCTGATATATGGTAACATTGTTCCTTATGTATAGGCATCGGGTTCAAACCTCGGTCATGTTACTGACAGGTATTCCAAATGAGGGGCCTCCGTGGCAGAGAGGGTAAAGTCGCTGACTTTAACACTCACTCAGCCCCTCACCGCGTGGGTTCGAATCCCGGCAGGGTCATTCGGATATTCATTTGAGGAAGCCTTCCCGCTGGCTTGCGGTAGGTCGGTGGTTCTACCCAGATGCCTTCGTGCATTCGGGGTCTTCCTCCACCTGTAATTAGCTGGACGTCGCTATATGACTGAAATACTGTCGAAGCGACGGTAAACTCAAATAGTCAAATCAAGTCTATTCCAAATGATCGCATTAAAATACTACGTGTTGTCGCACTCAGTAAGTGTAGCTTTAAACCAAAGACCTATCAAACAGAGATAGGAAACTCCTATAAAAGCCAGTGGAAAATATTGTTTGGGCACTCAACAGATCATCGAATATTGCAAACTTTCTAATAAAGTATTGAAAAATCACAAAGGAAAATGAAACCATATTATAAGATTATCATTTCTCTTCTGCAAGGAAAAAATTAATCTATATTAACAATTCTTTTAATTTATTATTTGAAATCAACCAGTGTAGCAGAAAAAAATAAAACATTTACAAAGTTATCATCATGCAGGTACTTTTCTATTTACATAACACTTTTTTTATTTCTTAATATATTTTAATAAATTTTATACACGAGGTATCATTTTGATGGTATTGCAATGTTCTATTGAAAGATACCATTTATTTTCTCATATCTTCAATAGAAAAGAAGATATTTGAAAACGTGACTTTGCAAGAGTTTGACAATTTGTTACGTGCTTTTGTCAGAATTAAGACTAGTTACCAGTCTTTGTTTAATAGGTCTTTGTTTGATAGGTCTTTGTTTAAACATTTGTTTAAATTGTAAACGTTCAACCTTACTAAAAATCAACAATATTTGCGTCGTCTTATTTTTTTTCAATAGTCGGTTGGTCATTACTCACATATAGAGACGTTGAGATAATATATGTTTTTACAAACTCAAATAAATGACATTTCAGAGGCTGTTTCCATAGTCACGCACTTCCTGTAATTTTGTGCTTTTTCAATATTTCCCGCGTTTCTTTGATACTAGGGTTGAGTCCCAGGACTTGGAGACACGTCCTCAGTTCTTTTAAGGACAAGCTCCCCGACTTGTCCAGGTCGTATCGGTAGTACGTGTCTCGGATATCTGAAACGTCATTCAAATTTGGAGATGATATGTAAGGAAAAGTTAATAGATAAGCATAAAATCTGAGAACAGGCTTATAAATAGATGAATAAATGACTTCACACTAAATTGTTGGAATCAGTGGGCGTAACACCCATGAAAAAAAAAGTAGGTAACCATAGTGCCTCGGAGGTAGGTTTTAACCTCCTCATCGTGGAGAAAGACTGGACACAGGCATACATAACAGGACCACTAGTGCCGTAGCCAGAGACATACTTATATTGAGACAGGGGCGGGGGGCGGGCAGGGCATGTTTTTTTGTTTTCCCCTGGGGCGTCTCTGTTGCGTTATAGATCACATTCGTAGCTTACCTTGTTCTAATGAATCCGATGCCGTATGTGACTTACCGTGAAAAACTTTTTTTTGTATGTAATGTAATGGCTAGGTTGGAAGTTATTTTATACCCGACCTGCTCACTCAAAAGCTTCAGGTTTGAAATGATTTTTAAACCATATTATTTTTTTTAATTTTTTTAATTAGAAGTTCTCTTCTTCAACGAAACCAAAGTTCGCCTGACTATTAAAACATGACTGGATATAATATTGAATGTCACGCTTTGTAAGTTTTTGCTTTCATTACTTCAAGAAAGAGTATTCAAAATACTACGCGTACTGCCATTGGAGAGAGAGAGAGAGAGACCCATAAGAGACACCGAATAAACAACATCTAAGAGAACTATCTGTAATTCTTTTTCCCGTGGCTTTCTTAGTACAGACAAATAGACCGACAGACAGACAGACCGACCGACCGACCGACCGACCGACAGACAGACAGACAGACAGATAGATAGAAGACAGATAGATAGATAGATAGATAGATAGATACTGACTATCCTTCAGTGTCTGTGTCAGTTCCCCGGTGTTTATCTCCTCATCCATTTCCTGCTGATCCGCGTCCATTCCGAACATCTCGTCTTCGGCGTCGTCCTGGCGACAGAACATTACATCAAATCTGTATCTACCTACCTACCTGTTTCGAAATGCCAAATTTGTTGAGTATATATTGGTGAAAAAACATAAAGATTCGGTAATCTTGATTACAGGTCATAAGAAAACTTAAACTGTTTAAAAAGGGAAGCTCATTTCATATAATTTAACTTGTAATTTCAACTTTGGTTTATAATAAAATTCATAACATAGTTTTACGTCGATTCTGAAATGTTACTCCGACAGTGTCTGGACTGGACTAGTTCTTTTCACCAGCGAGGTCGTGAAGGAGTATCGAACCTAGATGGAATCGAGCTCAAAATCTTTGGATTCATATTCAATTGATATTACCACTAGCTAGTAAAAGTGATGCTTGGTTGCATTTAACGCCCCATTGACAGTATTTCAGTCACTTGGGGACATTAGTTTACGACTTAAGTCAGCTAGATTGCAAATCAGTTTTAAATATATGAGAGTCCAGGTAGTTTTTTTTTTCTCTAGAGTACGTTGTTTAAAAAAACATGTGGATTTTCAGCGGTTAATTTTATGAGAAGATTAAGATCAAGTTAAATACACGTGTATGTTCTCTACTGAGGGAAATCTAATATCCGTATGGATGACTTTTAACGATGCGTTGTGATCCTAAATCGATAAATAATATCAATCAAATTTCATGTATAAGAAGCCGTAAACATCTACAGACATGTTACACGCAGGGTGAAGCAATCCGGCCATAACATTTGATCAGTGGCTTGAAAAGGCGATAAAGGGATCTTAATGAACGCCATATCAGCATATAGACTAACATTATGTATTTGAATATCATCCAAAGCATACTGACTGACTATTGGAGAAGTTTCAATGCTTGTGGTGGGATACTTTTAGAACACCACTCAGTCAGAAAAATATGCATTCTTTATTTACTCAAACTTAAATTCAGTTGAAAATGAAGGGATATATAGTGTTTTATGGTTTGTTGTTGTTGTTGTATTGGGGTTTACCGTCGCTGCGATAGTATTTCAATCATATAGCGACGTCCAGCTAATTACAGGTGGAGGAAGACCCCGAGTACACAGAGGTACCCGGGTAGAACCACCGACCTACCGCAAGCCAGCTGGAAGGCTTCCTCACATGAAAAATCCGAAGTCCCTACCGGGATTCGAACCCACAGCGGTGAGGGGCTGAGAGATTTGTAGTCCATGACTGTAACCGCTCGGCCACGGCGGTCCCGTTTTATTTCTCTTAAATCTGTTTTTACAGTATGTTTTTCGGACGAAATTACACTTCCTATATCCCCTCTGTAGCTCATGTCCGGTATGGTACCGGTCTGAAAGGCTGCGTTCGATCGTGGGTTCGACAACCGATGTAGCGACTTTCCTTGGCGCTCGATATGTAAGAGAAGCCTGTTACTACCTCAATGTGTCAAAATTATATTTGCCAATGATCCTGTCTGCAAACAAAGCTTGCGTTTGGTCTTACAACAAAGTCAGGTATTGCCTATTAGTATGTAGTGACAATTACGGCTAGCATTACTGTCCTGCTGGACTGTATATTGTCCACGTGGTCTGATTATGTTAAATAATCCGGCTCTAATCTCAGTATAATTATATCCTATATGGGAATGATTATTTTATCAGTCGACTGCAATTTTATAATCCAGAATGAGATGAAAATTCCGAAGTCATATTCCTGCTGATGTTATACACGATAAACTAATCCCGGTGTGTGTAGATGTAATATTTGGTACCCGAACGTGCCATTTTAAAACAGAAAAGTAAGAGAGAAATGTTTTTAGTATTTTACTGATCACTTAATAGCAGTTTCGAAACACACCCACTTGATATCAAATAGGAATAAATGAGAATGCAGTATTATTTCACTACTATGTAACGCAATGGATCGATTGGCCGCCACATTGAGTTACCACGTGACCAGAAACACGCTATTGTTAAATGTGATTTAGCTGAAACTCAGCTTTTTTTCAACTCACTGTGGCAATGATATGTGTACGAGACCGATTGACGCAGTTTCCCAAATGACTATGATTACCGATGGGATATAGATAACGCCCGCCCCATGGCGTGACGATATGCGTGCTTTGTCTGATTACATCATGGTTGCTGATTGAAGATAATGCCTGTAACTGGCATCTACATCAATAGCTTTATTAATCAACCAAATCATAAATATTATAGAATATAGATACATATCTAACACACCGTATGTAGAAGGGCTAGATTTTTTGTTTGATGGCATGTGGAAATTATCTTTCAATCTTTCCATTTGTCATTTGGCACAGCGCGCGTGTGTGTTTGCTTGTCCCACTGACTTTCGACTACATGGGGCATCACTGCAATATCACGGCATAGACATGTGGTTTGATACCACACCCAGTCACATTATCCAATTATCCAGACTCTAGACCAACCAGTCCTGGCACTACCCTCATGTGGTTTGATACCACACCCAGTCACATTATCCAATTATCCAGACTCTAGGCCAACCAGTCCTGGCACTACCCTCATGCGATTTGATACCACACCCAGTCACATTATCCAATTATCCAGACTCTAGGCCAACCAGTCCTGGCACTACCCTCATGTGGTTTGATACCACACCAGTCACATTATCCAATTATCCAGAATCTAGGCAAACCAGATTCTGGCACTACCCTCATGTGTTGACAATCAAGCACAAGAACAATATATCAGTGTTTGAACGACTAAATTATATCGAACCCACGACCTCCTCGGCATGAGGCGACCGTTCTAATCACTAGGTTGCCTGGAGCGGTTGTATTTGTTAAAACTGTACAGTTCTATATTTGTTAAGATGAGATATAACTCCTATCAGTATTATGTTTTACCTTAATTCAAACGTGCCGGGTTCGACCCAAGTCTTAGATTTTCGTAAACATAATCTACACATTTAATATTTAGAGGTTAGTTTTTTTTTTAATGCCATAAATGTGTGAAAAACCCAAAAGAGAAAAGAAACTATCGCTACAATCGCGAATACAAATGTGGCAAACATATGTATCAAAATATCATCGTCAGTATAAAATAAACGTATGTGAAGTATTGGGAAGAAAGGCAAACTATCAGTACATAAGCTTTGCCTCGTAGATTCAGAATCATTTTAAAAAATTGCGATTTAAAGTCAAAATATGAGCAATACTTTCAAACTCTTAAAAAAGTCCATGATTTTACATATAAAAACTTACCATTATGACAATCCCTGTTAATAGTTTTTACCGAGTATTTTGTTTTTCACTCGATCCGTTTTCACGGTATATTAAAGTTTACACTTAAATATTGACTCTTAACTGTAGCTATTTACTCTCGGAGTAATGACTTAACACGTACACCATATACTTCCTTCTGAATCACGGTCACTATAAATTCTATACGCTAGTCTACAGTAGATTGCGTTCCATTCGTGTCATTAATGGGCTACGTGCCAAAGAAGCAAATACATATTGAAACTATTAAGTCGTTTTAAGCTGAGACGATGCCACTTAACAGTCAAAATTAGGTAGGTTTAATTATTATCCCAATGCAGGTAATCATAATAGGTCACCGCAGAATAATCTTTGTTTACTCTATTAAGTTGTTGAAAAGGTAACAAGGGCAGTGATACGTTTTGGAATTTTAGTCAGGTTGAAAAAGCAATATGGGTTTAAAGGCTGTAAAAGGTTGAAAACACGAAAAAGAAAACATCTTATTGACGATTCTTTGTGACTATATGTGCACAACAGTTCAAAAGAGGTATTGTGTTTTAAGGAAGAGCTATATACTAAACAAATGTCACGGGTAGTCACAAAGCATGGCTAAACAAATTGTGAGCGTGAAAAGAATAAATATTTGCTATGGTCTGATTATTGGGCTATTCGTGGAGGTTTTGTGTAGAAATCTAATAAACTATGGGGCGTAAACGAAACTTTTAAAGATTTTAACTGACGAATTGAAAATGATAAGAAATAAAATGTATTTTCAAAATCAATTCGAAAATGTAAATATAACCTTTTAATTAAAAAAAATAGCATGTATATGAACTTTAGAAGGAGAGAGAGAGAGAGAGAGAGAGAGAGAAGACGGTCAAACATGACAAATAAGTTCTCGCAATTAGTCTTCTTCAGTTCTGATACCTAGGTACAAAAATTATAGGGTAGAACTTCACTTTACTTTATAAATTTGGAGACGTATTGACACAAGTAACGCCAAGTCGAGTTTATTTCATCATAACAATCAATGAACACAGGAACCACCGACTGATTGTGATTTGCCTTGATTCCACTACCTGTGTAGGAATCTACCCTAATGTCAGATATATTTTTTTTTGTATTAAAGTAGTGTATATTTCAAAACTGGCAACACAGCTTTAACCTGTCTGACAACGTGACTACTTCAGTACCACTGTTCTTTGAAGCTAAAAAGAGAAGCATTGTTTACTAGTATATACATGTATCATGATACTCGTCCAGTGTTTATACTGTATGATTTTTAACCATTTCCCGTGTTTTCTTTTAATATTTTACATGGTTGTGAACATATGTAAATTATATACTAGTCTAATAAAGATTATGTCATGTTATATTGGTATTCACACATATTTCATTTACATTTATGCGTAGGATATTGATTTTTTAAATCATGCTCTAAATATAAAGTTACAAAACAGCCTCAATCATATGTTGACATCAGTAATACCAGATCGATATCGATGACAAGACGCAATCAAATATCATGACATGGTCATATATCATAAGACTGAGGAAAAGTGTTAGACATTAAAACTTTAATATTAGTTGTAACACGGCCTTGATAGTTTTCTTTAGAAAAGTACCTTGTTTAATTTGGATGCCGCACACTGTATAGGGGGCATAGCTTCCCCATCAATGCAAGAACTGATGCGAAACCATGCGGTTATCCAGATAACCGCACAGTTATATGGCGGACCATGCAGTAATCCAGATAACCGCACAGTTATATGGCGGACCATGCAGTAATCCAGATAACCGCACAATTATATGCGGACCATGCAGTAATCCAGATAACCGCACAGTTATATGGCGGACCATGCAGTAATCCAGATAACCGCCCAGTAGTTTAACCCTTTCCCTCATATATACTCATTTTGACGCCCTCAATAGATACCACATAAAGCCTGATCTGCAGAAAACCACAGTTAAACCTTAACAAATTTAATTAAAAAAATCCTCATTTCCAGACCACTGAGGAGCAGCGAACAGCATAAAACCTGACCAGCCTGCGAGTTACTCGCAGGCTGATCTGGTTTTATGCTGTTCGCATAGGTCTTTTCATGGTATCCTCTATGAGGGAAAGGGTTAACAAATATCAACAAAGTTGTGCTCTACACATAAGCGCTAATAATACTTTTGTACATGTACAGAATTTCAAAACATTGACAAATAATAATAAATAACAAATGTTGCATATAAATGATCAAATTTTAGAATATAAATTATATTTATTGCACATAAAAATATATTGAATATTTTAACGTAATACACGCCATATACCGTTCCTACATGATTGCCACTCGTGAACTTAATTAACCCGCCCACATATATTCGTGCGCATGCGCGCACTCATATCAAGGTCATCTTGCGAAGGCATGCACTATATACCGGAGGTATTAGCTATTCAACTGTGGGTATATAGATGATATCTGTGTGTGTGTGTGTGTGTGTGTATTTTTTTACATAATACAGGCGCCGTGACAAAGTGGTAATGTTTTAATGGATGGGGTTTAATCCCTGCACAAAGAACGGTGCAGCCTAGGAGTTGTCTAGAGTGGTCAGAGGAAGCCGTAAAAACTTCCAATCTGCGTAAAAGAAACACGTTTAAAAAGTACATGTAAATACAGTTAATAAAAGTGTTGCGTATTTGCGATACAATACATACAGGTGGGCAAATTATATTAGTAACCGTCAATGATATATCGCTCTAATGTGTTTATATGTGACTGACTTTTCTACACTGTAAAGTTTTTGTGTTGTTGTTTTTTCCTTCAGAAATATGGTCAATAAACCTAATAAAGCCATATTTTAGGTCGGAAATACCCCTCTTGCTTCACACATAGCCAAATCTTTTCTCGCTAAATTTCAGGGGCGAGACATGTCAATGTATTGATGTATTTGTATATATGTAAATGGGTTCAAGTCGTAAAGTGCCTGTAAAATGCAGGGGAGGTAAATATTGTTCGATATATATTGACAACGGTACGAATTATCTTCAGTTTGCTAATAACCATAGGCAAAATCGTTCTTAGTATTTATACGATTGACCGACTTTCATAAAAAAAGTAATTTCCACAATGATCGTGACTGTCAGTCGCGCTTCAATGAAAACCATCGTATATAACAGTCACACTATCTGACCATGGCAACATACATATAGGTTTAGTGTCAACCAATACTCGCGTATTGAATTGAACTTATGTTCGCCCAATTGAGCACTTTATCTACTGTATGTGACATGTTCAAGTACTGCTATCTTATTACATTAACCTCCAAACAAAAAGCATTACTTCAACTGCTTTGAAATTGGGAGTCGTGGGTTCAAAACTCAGTAACGTAATTTTCTTTGCATTTTTCTCTTTGATCTTTTTTATCCCTGCATAATTCAGTTTACATTTAGATCGAAAAAGAAGTGTTTTGTTTTATTTCTATAATCTATAAAGGTATTTACAGGGTAAACCATACTAAGTTAAGGTATCAGGACCCTAATAATGGCCATTAATTCCATTAAAACTTTGAATACAACTTCACAATATAAGATTTGAAAATGTCAAACAATGGAGATCTTAGTGTCAAATCATTAACATCATAACCACAGTTTCAATCACGGATAATTCAACAACTCTATAATCTTAAGAGGGACACTTAACTCCCCAAACAAACTCAGATGTTCATTTGCAGGTAGACGTTCGGGGAAAACACCGTGACTGAGAAATACACACCAAGCCTAGTCAGTAACCAGTTCCTGTGCAATATGCGTTATACATTTTTTCATGTCTGACTGTTGTATTTTAAAGATCTAATTTCGATGAGAAATTTCAAAGGTCCACTACGCAATCTTCAACACACGGCCGTCACATGCGGAAATATTCATGAAAATCCATATATGGACTGGTCTCGTTTTAACCACCGGGCGGGCATACAGAGCAGACCCAGGAGTATGGCCAGGATCTATTCGTACCTACAATATAGCCCAGATTCTACACAATCTGCATGAAGGAGAAAATGTCATTGTTTCATACAAGTATACTTATATTTATCAAGTGTTGTACGTTTAAACTCCTTTAAATCATTAGGCATCACGTTTGATGTATATTTAAATAGAATTACATTTATAAATTTTAAAGACAATCTATCAAGGATAGACAAAATAAAAGCATGGAAAAATATATATATCTCTCCAATTGGAAGAAATAACAACAACTGTTATTAAACTCTTTCTTTACCGATCCCTACTAATCTGATACACAAATAATCTGTATCACTTCCAAATCCTCAGAAAAATATATTCAGTTACAAAACATGAATTCTGCAAATTTATTTGGGATGTAGAAAATCGTATTTAAAGTAACTCACCGTATTTCTTAGATCAAACCGGAAATTGATTTCTTATTTAATTATTATTATTATTTTTTTTTTTTTTTTTTTTTTTTGATAACCCAAAATAAAAATACCTGTCATTTGAGGTTCATTGCGTAAAATAAAAACAATATATATAAAGTATTTTGGTTTTTAAATTTCCCTGCTCAATTAATTAAAATTAAGTTGGCCTTCTAAATTTATTAAAAAACATAATTCAATTGAAAATATTATTTCTAAAAAAAATAAATAAAATAATTGTGATCTTTATCTAAAGAACATGCATATGCAAATAATGATTTTTTTTTTGGAGGGGAGATGTTCTGATATCATATTCAAAACTTATTTCTTTGGCGCCTAATAACCGGAAAGAGTTTCTTTCAATTTCATTTCTTTATAATCCAAGCATTCTAAACGGAAATAAACCTATAAGTAATAAGAACTGGTATGACAGAAAGTTCAATTTGATTAATGACTTTTCTTTTGGTGATAATAGTAAGTGCTTATTATACTAAATGAGCGATTTTGTCCACATTGCATCACGAATACCATCCAGTAGGAGTCCCACGGAACCATAGAACGTGCATACACCTCATCACCTTTGCACGAATCTACCTCCGAGTTTCAGGAAATAGGTCCCGTCTAATTCTACATCCGGTTTAGTGCCTATTTTTAATAACCCCGATATTTCAACCCCTTTTCATTATGTTTTTGTACTGAAATATATTGATTTATAAGGAATCTTTTTCTTTTTTTTCAAATTCAGCAAACATTTATTTTTTCAACTGACATCCATTTATTTCGAAGAAATAGTACTTTGATTGCAGATTTTTTTTGATTTTTTTTTTTTAGTGAACTTTTCTCCTTCAAAAAGCTATGTATATGTAATACAAATTTCCTTTTTATTTTGTTTATTAGTACGATATTTAATTAACTACTAAACATTAGAGTAAAAAGAAAACTTGTATTACAGATTTTTAGAAAATCGTATTTAAATTAACTCACCGTATTTTGTAGGTCAAACCGGAAATTGATTTCTTTTTATTATTATTATTATTATTATTATTATTATTATTATTATTATTATTATTATTATTCATTTTTGATAACCCAAAATGAAATACCTACCATTTGAGGTTCATTGCGTAAAATAAAAACAATATATGCAGATATCAAACTAGTATGTATTTTGGCTTGTTTCTAAATGAATTTCCCGAAATTCAGTCCCTTTTCGGTAATTACGGTACGTTTTACTCTTACATGCAACAACCCGGAAGCAGTGCTAAAGTAAAGGTTTTCCAGGCTGTGATGATAGCCAGCTTTCATTTTTGGCTAAAAACTCCTGCTACATTATCAACGAAATAATCAAAGGATTTGAAAATAAAGGTAAAGTACTTTTTCACGAATTGTATTATATTGCAATATATATATATTAGTTTTTGGACTGTCTGTCAACTGCCATGGTTCTGCTCCTATTCAATCAATTTTGATCCAAACCTCTCCAAACTTGCTGACAATGTGTATGGGCATTATATCTCGGACAAAATCGTTTCCTAGCCAAATCGCACCAGGCACTCTTGGATTATGGCCCTCGATTTGTTGAAAATATGTGAAATTAACAGTGTCCAGACTCCTGTTTAAACAGTTTTGATCCGATCTCTTCAAACTTGTTAATAGTTTATATGGGCATAATATCTTGGCCAAGTTCGATTACCAGCCAAATCACTTCAGGAAGACCAGGTTTATGGCCTTTGATTTGTTTGAACGTGGTGCATTTTAGGACAGCACATATTACGGGAGTATTCTTCGACTGTCGGAGCTTTTGTTAAATTATACTTTTTCATCTAAAGAAGAAATGATCTTTTTATTGAGACGCCTTCCAAACGATTAAATCGCCATCATTATCATACGCATGCAGACGACTGTGAAAAGATTTGTAAGTTGGAGGATTATAAGATGTATCAAACTCTTTTTAGGTATATAACTGGAATAATTTTGATTTTTCACTAGCAAAATCAATAAACAATCAAGTCCATTCATCTGTTTCTTGTGTCAAATTTGTTTTCAACATGAATTTCTAAATTTTACTCAGTGACCCCTTTGTATTGATTGTATTGAAAGAGGTTTTTTTCTGTTTTTTTTTTTTTTTTTTTTTTTTTTTTTTTTTTTTCAAAAGTGTTATTAACAGCTTATATACACAAGTTCTACAGAACAGTACTGTAGTCAATATCTAACATGACATCCTTACATGTTTTCAGTCTCATTTCATAATTATTACAATAATGAGCTTCTTTACATCCACAGTAAATTAATTTCTATTAAATAAAAATGAACCTTATGATAACATCAATTCTAAAATAAAATATTTACTCTACTCTTATAAAACTATATATAAGCAAAAACAAATTTTAGAAATTAATTGACAGATATACCAATGAAATTACTTTAGTATGCTCTTTGAATCATATTTTATTATAGAAATATACACAAAAATATGTTGCAAAATCATAATTGAAAATTCTGAGTTCCAAATTAAGTCAATTGCTGAATTTTCCTATAAAAAACAAAGGCCTTGCTACCCTCCCTGAGTTTGTCTGGACAACATTTTTTTTCAGGTGCATTTTTGAGACATAATCTTAACCATGACTTTTCATCATGAAGAATAACCAAATTTGACAAGTCATTCTATGCATGGTTTCTTGTTACTAACCTAGAAGTTTTACCTAGTGGAAAATTAATAGGAGTTTGCTTAAATGAACGTTTTTTTTTTTTTTTTTTTTTTTTTTTTAAGTCTATAAAAATGAAAATAAAAAACAACAACAAATAACAAAGCTTTTTTATATAAGACATGCATATATATATTATTTACTACACTTAGGAGAGAAATAAACTTAAATGAGCTGATCCTGAAAAAAATGTTTCAAGACAAGAATGCTTATGCAAAGTAGGAACAAAAAACACAATGATTTTCATGTAACTTTTAACTGCAAATATCTGCAAAACACATATTTATTTATTTATTTATTTATTTACAGTGTTCTACTTTCTTTGTCTTGGAAAGAGAAAAGACCACAAATTAATATAAATGTACTGTATTAAGTGTATTTTACTTTTATGTGAAATTGTAGTCTATGCTTGACAGAAATAGTAATTTAGATCAACACACAGCACACGTGAAACAAGCAGTATTACTTACAGTGACAGTTGTGGTGAAGAAAAAAAAAGACAGAAAAACTGCCAGTGAACGATAATGTTTTAAAAAGAATAAATGAGAATATTACAAAGTTTTGATGGTATTTCACCTCATGTAGTGTTGGAATTTGGAATTAAGCTGTTGGGGTTTGAGTTTATATTTCTTTTAAATATTTGCACTGAAGATGTGAGCATATTCTTACTAATGATCATTATTATTTCTTTTCAGATTGCAGAAAGCAGACAAGGCGTATGCTCTCATTTCAAAGTCAGATGTTGCTGTATATTGAAATTATTTGTAGATATAATCTTAGAAAATCAATAAACAACTAAAAATATTTTGTGTAATTATTGTGTGTATGTGAGAGAGAGAGAGAGAGAGAGGGGGGGGGGGGGGGGGGGGGCTTATATACTCTTATATACTTCAAGAGCAATACATTAAAATTTCCTAATAGAACATTAAATTCAAAAAATTAAATACTCCAAAAAGAAATATCAAATTCAAACAATTAAATTGTTTTAAAAGTTACCTGGCATTCACTTATCTAAGCTTAAAAAAATAATGATTTTTTTTTTGCTGTGTATAAAATCTACACAATATACAGAAAGCTAGATAAACAGATTCATGGGTTTAGTTTAATATTGTTAGTTCTACTCTAACTTGGAAACAAGTTATAACTTATAGGCTAACTGGCTGGACCAGTACTTTGTGGCTGCACTTGGGAAGGTGTATAGGTTTAAAGCTATACTGTATATGAAAATGATATAATTAAGGGCATCAATAAAAAAAAGGGTTTTCTGGTGAGCAGCTGTACTGAAAACAGGCCCCTACTCATTTTAATCAAGAAGTGGGAGGGACTTTTTTCTGATGATGAATAAGTTTTAACAATCACATGAAAATCAAACTCAGTATGCTAACTGGTAGAGGAGTGCAAATTAGGATATGATTTTAATGAGATTGAAGTTTTAATGTCCTAATAACATAGGAATGGAGTTGTGAGTGTAAATAAATATTATTGCAAAATGGCACTCAAAGTCAATGTAAATTTACATTAATCACCAACTTAATTTTCACAAATAATTTCTTTTCATATATAAATATTAAATTCAATGCCGATTTTCAAATGCTTTCCAAATCTTCAATGACTGTATAAGACTCTCTCTCTCTCTCTCTCTCTCTTAGCATTGTGATAAATGTGTATTTGCATGTGTCTGTGTTATTTACAGAATGTACTGATATTTATTGCGTGTTAATATAAATAAAGATGAGAAAAAGATATGTCGATTAGTTAAGTGAAATATAAAGAAAGAGGGAGAGCGAGAGAAAGTGCATGCATTTACATCATTCCCATCTTATATATATCTTAACAATTATCTTGCTGTACAAAAATAATATAAATTATGAGTGGAAAAGATAAAATAAAGTAATTTCCGTGAAATTTTTAAGGAGTAATTCAAAATTTTATCCCATGTTAGTGGAAATGCAGAATGCAACCAAAGTGCAGCAAACAAATCTCTGTAGAAAAGCTAACCCTCTCTTTCTCTCTCTGGGAAACTTTTATAACACCCCTCATTGAATACATATTCTACCGATTTGAATTTTGTAACCGTGTAAATTGCATAACAAGATAAATTCTATATCATTGAAGATACTTTTACCACAGGTAATTCATTTCTTAACCCTTTCCCTCATATAGACTCATTTTGACGCACTCATAGGTACCACATAAAGCCTGATCTGCAGAAAACCACAAATATAAAGTCCTCATTTCCAGACCACTGATGAGCAGCGAACAGCATAAAACCTGATCAGCCTGCGAGTTACTCGCAGGCTGATCTGGTTTTATGTTGTTCGCATAGGTCTTTTCATGGTTTCCTCTATGAGGGAAAGGGTTAAGTAATAATTGGAATAGTTAGGGTCTACAAGATGCATGAAATTTCCAGATAGCAAGCTACTAAGGCGGTATTAATGTAAATGTAAAAAAAATCATCATCATCATCAGCAGCAGCAGCAGCAGCATCAGCAAGAACAAATTCAATGATGACGAAAAATTCAGCACATATAAGTTTTTATTTGCTAAGGGAATTAGGTACATTTCCCAGTATTAGTAACAATCTACTTCCCTTGATAATGTAGCGTGACGTAGGAGTATGACATTCTTTTTGTATTGATGATATATAGTAAATTAAATATACATTTACAAGCTTTACAGCATAAGCTATGTAATGTTTAGTTAAATTTACCCATTTCAAGCACTATACATACTGGGACCGTAAATTAGACATGTATGCTACGGCCATATGTATAGTGTTTGTGTGTTTTTACACATTCTACTTTCTGCTGTAATACTTATAGTAATCTGCTTTTTCACTGATTTTTCAAGCTGACGGTTTGTATCTGAATTTTGAATATTTGAAGACCTCAAAACATCTTTAAAAAAATTCTGAGCTTTGTTGAATCGGGTTGCTTGCAAGGTACGTTAACCAAGTTTTAAAACCCGTTGCCTACGACTTTAAGGAGACGTTATCAGATACACATTATATGTGTCCAGTTTCTATTTAATAACGATTGAAGACTTGCATATTTTGAATCTTGTTATTTATTTTCAGCAGTTAATGCAAGTAATTGATTGATAAAGTGTTTCTTTTAAACATATTACTGTTTTTATTTTACAATAATAACAGTGGTTGCTCCTGTTTTGATTACGCGGTTCCATTGCCAAAAAAAACAAACCTATTCCATACTAACGCCGCGTGGAAACGCGCCGTCAATGACGCAATGACAGTGACTAAAAACAGACAAGAGTGTGTCAAGCACCCTGGTTTAAGTAGTCATTTTATTTTCTCAAATGTTTATTGTCTATTACGACGTCAAGTCAGGAAAAAAAACCATGAACAAACAAAATGGTCGCCGATTGATAAAAATGTCGACGTTGACGGACAATATTGACGTCGTTAAGGTGGCGTTAAGGTGCAGGAATGTGATGCGATGGAACTCCTACTGATTATCTTTTTGAATGTAATATAATAACATAAGTCAAAAAGAAATTTGTAAAACCCTATTTTTATAGAAACCTCAATGTCTTTAAATTAGAAAAAATAATGAATTCCAAAAAAAAAAAAAAAAAAGGACAAAAAAAGACAGAATATGAGTTTATTTAAGTTTTAACAATCAATTATGACCAAGATAAGGCCCCGTGTTCTCTAAAATACTTAAGGACGATCTCATGCTCAAATTTGAGTGTCATACTCAAATCCATTTTGAAACAAAGGGGCATAATTTGAGTATAAGTATGAAACTCATACTTAAGTACCATTTTTGTTTTCGAGAACACGGAGAAAGGTAATATTATATACTCCTAAATTCGCTTAATAAGACATTCTGACTACATGTTAAAAGTGATCACATTCAAATGTCAAATGTGAAACAATGACTCTCCGTCTATATAAAATATTGATTTGTTTCAAGATTTTGAATTAATTTGTGTTATTTATTTATGAAATAAATTTCATATATTGTGTGACTACTTACCTTACATGAATGTTTGTCAGAGCCTCTTTTTATGTCATATTTGCTAATACCTCATTTATCCATTACTGTCAAATTGAATGAGAGAAATAAAGGAAATTGAATTGAATTGAATTGAAAGATATAGAGAACACAATATGTCGTTCCTGTAACCAACCTGAAGAAATCATGCATCTGTTCTGTTCATGCCCTAAAACAAATGGATTTTTATCGAAATTTAAAACTTTGGCAAAAGAAAACAAAATGTTGCAATAGATTTCACAGAAGAGCAATTTATTTTTAACATTGGGATAAAATGACGAAAACAGAGAAACGTATACTACTTGAAACTAAATATTATGTCTATGTCTTACAAGCAAAATATCTATTGATCACTGAACTTAACCCTTTCCCTCATAGAGGACACCATGAAAAGACCTATGCGAACAGCATAAAACCAGATCAGCCTGCGAGTAACTCGCAGGCTGATCAGGTTTTATGCTGTTCGCTGTTCCTCAGTGGTCTGGAAATGAGTATTTTGTAATTAAATTTGGTAAAGTTTAACTGCGGTTTTCTGCAGATCAGGCTTTATGTGATACCTATTGAGTGCGTCAAAATGAGTCTATATGAGGGAAAGGGTTAAGTTACAAACGGTGCGTAACATCACTTTTTACTACTTTGTTTGTTTTTGTCCTTACCATATTATTATATCATATGTCCTCGTGCTCATCAAATGTATGTAAACTTTGTAAGGTCAGCCGAGAATAGATCCCCGACCTCAACTGCATATTACGGGGACACTAAATACCTCAAACAGTGTTGTGTATGAATATTCATAATCAAGAGTTTAAGGGTTTATTTTGAGGAGAAAATCTCAATAAGCTTTAAGCTTTTGATTTCATTCCATATTGTATTATATGTATGTGATTTGTATTTTTGTAGTATGTGACCAATAAATACGTTTAAACTAAGGGTTTATATATATATATCAACTATATATTTCAACTCTGGGTCAAACACGCATACACTTAGATCTACTTCATTTACAAATTTTAAAATCTGTCGGGTGTGTCAATAACCTAAGCTGGTTGAAATGCTATTTGCATGAATAATCAAAATATATTGCATCATGACACTGGCTATGCGGGAAACATGATGTTCGTAAGCATACCTTATTCAACTGAGTCACTCCCTTAAGTACTTGCGTGTCGATGCGTGAGACTTGTATAATACATTCGTTATCAGAATACTCTTACAGTGCATGCATTTTAATGCTTTCTTTTCAGAACAGTTAATCGATTTCTCATTACTGAGCAGGTGCACACGCTCACGTAGCCAACAAGTAGCTTAACCCTTTCCCTCATAGAGGAAACCATGAAAAGACCTATGCGAACAGCATAAAACCAGATCAGTCTGCGAGTTACTGATCAGGTTTTATGCTGTTCGCTGCTCCTCAGTGGTCTGGAAATGATGATTTTATAATTAAATTTGGTAAGGTTTAAATGTGGTTTTCTGCAGATCAGGCTTTATGTGGTACCTATTGAGAGCGTCAAAATGATTCTATATGAGGGAAAGGGTTAATGTTTCTGAAGCTAATTCTCTCTTACGGTGAGAGTGAAAAGATTTGTAAGATAAGCATCTTGAATAATAGTATGCATGCAAAAAATTACATACGAACTTGCAATAAGTATATCTTTTAGAGACGAACATGTAATAAGTATATTAATGACTTGGCCGATGGCCAAATCTACAACAACAGCTCAGCTAATGACTTGCATGTGGATGAAGAGGGACCTGGAAAATCAAAGCGCTGAAAGCGCTGAGAGAATGGGATTTTTAATATGATTATGTCGAATTTCTTTTCTTTATCAAAGTAAATTTAATAAACGAGGATCAAATCAAGCGATGCCAATAAATTCAATGTTATAAACCCTCTTTAACCTGTTTTGAACACGTTCGTTAAAAAAGATGAACCCAGCTTTGTCTCAATGGATCGTTAACAATAAGCATATCGCAACTCTTACTCTCCCCATGTTCCTTGCCAGCAGTTTATATAAGATTATATGAATATGTGGAAGCAAATCTAAAACAACAAACTTTCATTATTTTATTTATGTTTTTTTGTTGTTTTTTTCATTTCATTTTATATACACATGCACTAAATCGATATACTGTTGCCAGTCGCTGGAAATTCCAGCCAGCCATGGTTCAAATTATCTCCGAATGAGGAGCAATTTTTTCGCTGGCGAAATTTTCTTGGCCAAAATTTTGAACAACTTTTTGCCACGAACTCCGGAGAACTCAACGATTGCAAGAGCTGACTACGAAAATCTACAAGTCAGTTAAGAATTTCATGACCTGAATACTACGTCGTTTTTGTTGAATAGAAGCATATGATATTATATACCGATTCCGATGGCACATTGAGTAAGCACGTGACCGTAGTGTGTTTCAACTCACTGTGGCAGAGATCTGTGCTTAAGATTGCTATTATTGATGTAACGATTTGAAATCAAATTACATTGCGTCCATGTTGCTGTGACTTATCTTAAGATCCATAAATGTATCTCGATCTAAAATAAACATAACTGCCAGTTCACCCTTAAACCAAAGGACATACTATTTCTAGAAACAAATTTAAATTACAGAGCAAATTGACCAAACCCTAAGAAAACGTGCGATAATGAGATTCTGTACCTGTGTGTGTCTGTCCCTGCAACACACAACCTGTCCTGTAACTGTTCCAGCATGAGGATCGAGGTTTGTCCATATTCCTACTATCTCATGATTGCAAAAAATAAGCAATGAAAAATAAACGATGGCGTGTATATGTCTATTAATTGTGACTTGCATGCATCAAGCTACAAGTTTATCATCCACTTAGCATAAACAAAGGTTGCATACGCATGGCTTCCTCATGTGTATTGACTGAAGCCATTGTTATCTCCTCAGCATTTCAGGTCACGATAAGGTCAGGTAAAGGAAGATAATTGATACTGACATGTGCTTCCATACTGTGCCACTATACACAACGTCACGTGGAGGTGTGTCTGAATGTGTATCTGAAGTAGCCAATCCTTGTTGAGGGTGTGTGTGGCGTATCCAATCAGTCTTTGTTAACTATAACTCGTGTAAGCATTGGATTTCCTTTTGCAGGTAATGACTTTATTTCATCGTTATATATCAATATTTTGATTTTTTTTATCATTAAAATAAAATGTAGAAATGCATTCATTAATTCATTCCAACAAAAGTTAATAAAATAGAACTTATTGCACACTTAGCTTTCAGTCATGTCGACGAGTTTAATTGATAATTTGTAGTGATTGAATATTGTTGTATTTGTTGTCTCTCGATTTTTTTCAATTGCTCTTCCATTATATTGTAGATACGTGTACAATATAATAAAAAATGATGTCTTAATTTCGTTAAAAGAGATACTAGTATACGAGATATACATTTCTTAAAGATATATATATACATAGACAAAGGTCCCAAAATGATTGAATACTGTTGATTGGACTTAAATACAACCAAACAGGCTTATACAGATTATATACAAAAACATGCTTGTACTTATTCAGTGACTGTTTTTTTTTTGTTTTTTTTTTGTTGTTTTTTTTTTTTAATATTTTCATGTTGAAGGAACCAATATACCCTTAAATTGCGTTATGTTTTTACAACAAAGCATTTTAATTGGCTCGAAATCACGTTCGAAGTCCCGCGTAACCGATATGATATATTGCATCATCATGCGGCAGGATTGGCAAAATACCAAGACGCCAGTATTAGTTTATAAATAACCTTCCGCCATTCACAAACTATGCAGCCAGCTGTCTATTTATTACCTGCGCTTGTGGGTCATGTTTCGTTGTATTACCTTGTCTGTTGTAACAGTGAACTAATTCGGTGAATGATCACGTGATGTTGAATATAACACAGTCCAGTGATCTCGGTCAGCACTATTTAGGAGTATTTCAATTTCATCTAAAAAAAAACAACAACAACAAAAATCTCTATGTCGAACTCGGTATTTTGAGCGCAACTTACGCAATTACTTCTTTGCAAAACTGAGCTAATAAGCTGAATAAATATAGATAAAGTATTTTTAACACTGTTCGTAAACTCTGCACCTTCTCAAAATATAAACATAGGTATGTGAACAGAAACAAAAATCCTGGCGGGAGTTCAAGTTTTCATGACGTGTGACCCAGCATAGTCTCGCATTTAGGGCACACCAAGCAGACCAGCCTTCCTTAAACCAGATCACGCTCGTTCCTTGAACACGCTGTTTAGTGGTTTCCGTTCTTGTCATAGATGTAATCCTGTCTGATCCCGGAAAATGTAAGAGTTCAAGGAAACACAAATGTCGTCCAGGAAGTCCGGTTTTTTAGACGTAATGTATGAAGTGATTATAATTTATTTCAAGCGTTGATTGGTCTAACAAGTTACCGTAATCGGTAAAAAAAAATGATTTTTCGAAACCTATTTTCAGGGATTTTAATACAAACATTTATATGAAGAGAATGATTCAAGACCCACACAGGAGTAAAGTACTGGCCCAACCCAAGACTCGCCGAGATGGAATAGTATCATTTGTAAGAACCCAGGAACACAATGTTCATGAACCATAACTTATACATTGAAATTGGCATATTGTGAATCAAATGATACCAAACTTAAGGTAAAGTCCCTGTTATGGTTCCGCTACATTTCGGACCTCATGGCCTTTGACACCTAATCTTGGTAGAAGTTAAGTGGTGCAAGACATAGCGGAACCATTACAGGGACTTTACCTTTAAACCAAACTGTTAACGTGATACCATAGCAACCTCTCAGATCAGATTGATAAGTTGTTTCATTTATATTCTAATGAAAGTAGTTTAATCTACGCTAAGCAAGTGTGTCAACACCGGTGAAAGTTAGTGACGTCACAGTCTCTATTTTATAGATTGCCGCTAAGCCAAAACTGTATTATAGTGGTTTTACCTATGTTTAGATTCTCAGTAAAAAAATCATGCCAAAAATGAAAAAACGTGGAGCAAAAATGAAACGTTAGCCGCCTTCATCCATCACTGCCAACTGGAACCATGCCGACCTCACCCATCCTTTCTCGCATGCATGATGTTCATACATCATCAGACTGCCGCATCCTATTTAACTGTATCACTCAATTTGGTTCTGCGCTAACGGATACGGGGAGACGTTCTAATCCTAGTAGATAGACGCTTTGTCGTTAAATATTTCGTTTTCAGCTTTTGGCTCTTGAAACAACTTTGCTTATGCGTTAACAAAATACCCGTGTCATTTATAAAACAGAAGTGCATCGGCATACACTCAGATCTACTTTACTGCAAAAAAGTAGTGTTTCGCATTAGTCACTCCGAAGTATGTCATTTACCTTAAGTAACTCATAAGTATTTTGATGATTTTTAGTTTTAGCCCATCAAAAGTTCTCCCAGAGCCTTTCTTAACTTTTAAATTGAAAACAAGATCTTATCTTATGCCTTTCAGTTTTTACTCGCAATCAAGAAGAAGAAGAATTTACATGACCTCCATGGGTGCTGGAGGTATGCAACTTATGAATGGAATTATGATCCTTACCCTTACTCTAGATTTCACGTGTTGCATTGTCGTTCAGTGATTTTCCTGGTATAATACCGGTTTCTTGGTATAATACCGGTTTCTTGGTACGATACCATTGACATTGGGAATGGGAATTTTCAATCATTCGATCTAGTGGAAAACCAGGCGTTTGAAACGTTGTCTTACAGCTGTTTACGTATATGCTGTAGGTATTTGTGAATATCGTCGTTTACGCATGTCAGATCACGGCGCGTTCCATGATCTAGGACTGCTTTAAGTGGTTTCTGTTCTTGTCATTCTATATATATGATAGATGTAATAAGAGTTAACCGATCCTCTCTGACTCCGGAAAATGCATTAGTTAAAGGAAATCGAAAATGCCATGTTGAATGTGTCGAGACATTCACAGTCCGACTCAAGAATCGTCGAGATGGATCAGTATATTTGTCAAAACTAAGTATATTCAGAATTGAGTGGAACACCCGATATTATTTAAAAATATGGATAACAACGATGAAATTGGCGTTTAGTTTGAAAGTTTTCGTTCCATCTAAGGAAACATTTTTATATTTAAATGACTTTAGCAACCTTTCAAAAGAATTGCTGTAAATTATAATGTCAACCCTAAATTTAGATTCTCGGCAAATAACACCATGCTAAAAATAGAAACATACCATATTGCATAAGCCGCACTCTTAGTACAATAGCGGTTACATATCCAGTCATTGATACATTATAATAGTGCTGTCATATACAGTTATTGATACATTACAGCTTTTTTAGCGTTCCTACTTTTTCGTCGGGGTCAAAATTGTTCCCGCCCCAGGGGTCACTTGATTTTACATAGACTTATGTAAGAAAAACTAGAAAAATCTTCTTGTCAGAAACCACAAGGCCTGGTGTTTAGATATTTGGTGTGTAACATAGCCTAGTATACCTCAAGGAAGTTTGTTCAAACCATGGCACTGGGGTCAAAATTGGCCCCAATTAATTAATTAGAATTAATTAGGAAAAAAAGAAAGAAAATCTTCTTGTCAGAAACCACAAGGCATAGAGTTTAGATATTTGGTGTGTAACATAGCCTAGTAGACCTCAAGGAAGTTTGTTCAAACCATGGCACTGGGGTCAAAATTGGCCCCAATTAATTAATTAGAATTAATTAGGAAAAAAAGAAAGAAAATCTTCTTGTCAGAAACCACAAGGCATATAGTTTAGATATTTGGTGAGTAACATGGCCTAGTGAACATCTATCAATTTTGATCAAATCATGGCCCTGGGGTCAAAATTGGCCCCATCCTAGGGGTCATTTGATTTTACATAGACTTGTATAGGAAAACCTTCAAAAGATTTTCTTCTCAAAATTCTGAAAGCCTGGAATTAAGATGTTTACTTGTGGACCTTATCCAATCCTGTTTTAAGAATTCTATCCCCCCCCCCCCCAAAAAAAAAATCCTACTTTTTCCTACTTTTTTCCTACTTTTTTGTGATACCCGCTACTACTTTTTTCCTACTTTTTTGTATATGCTGCTGGAAAGCCTGACATATTGCTGTCATAAACAGCTATTGGTACGATACCGGTGTCATATCTGCCTATTGGTATAATACAGTTTTGGTATGACACCGGTGTCATATCTGCCTATTGGTATAATACAGTTTTGGTATGACACCGGTGTCATATCTGCCTATTGGTATAATACAGTTTTGGTATGACACCGGTGTCATATCTGCCTATTGGGAAAATACAGTTTTGGTATGACACCGGTGTCATATCTGCCTATTGGTATAATACAGTTTTGGTTTGACAACGGTGTCATATTTGCCTATTGGAATACTACTTATATCATAATTGGCTATTGGTATAATACAGTTTTGGTATGACACCGGTGTCATATCGCCTATTGGTATAATACAGATTTGGTATGAACTGTGTAGTTTGTATTGGTATAATTAGTAATTTGCGCGTTGAATAATACAGTTAATGTTTTGGTATGACACCGGTGTATATCTGGCTATGGTAATACAGTTTTGGTATGACACCGGTGTCATATCTGCTATTGGTATAATACAGCTTTTGGTACGACACCATGTCATATCTAGTATTGGTATAATACAGCTTTTGGTTCGACACCGTGTCATATCCAGCTATTGGTTAAATACAGCTTTTGGTACGACACCGTGTTATATCCAGTTATTGGTACAATACAGCTTTTGGTACGACACCGTGTTTTATCTAGCTATTGGTAAATACAGCTTTTGGTACGACACCATTATATCCAGCTATTGGTATTATCCAGCTACTGGTTCGACACCGTGTCATATCCAGCTATTGGTTAAATACAGCTTTTGGTACGACACCGTGTTATATTCAGTTATTGTACTTTTGGTATGACAACTCGTCTCAAGCAATTGAATACAGTAGTTTAAAGCAAAGTTATTAGTTTGCATACCAACGTCTGTTGTTTTTTTTCTAGATGTCATTAAGGCAAAAAAAAGCTCTTCAGATCTTCTTTGCTCGTGAAGGATCATAATTACATAAACAATTTAAGGGTAAAGTTTTTATGTTTCAAGTACACAGAACATTCTTTAGTTGGCGTCAAGAATTATTCAGTTGATGTAGAGATACACGGTGTATTACTAAATGTATATTGATCATACCTGTATCAGCACGTGCTTTTTGTGAAACAATGATGAAATTCTCAATAGTGCCTATACTGCAGTTTGCACGTTTGTCTATAAAGTTGACCTTCAATGGTTACATTCAGTTTAAAAGCGCTCATCCGATCTTGTAATTTCTAGTCGCTCATCTTTTTTTTTAAACAAGATTTGCTTTTGTATTTATATCTCCTTTACCGATTTAATTATATAAAATCCAGCATATTTTTAAATGTTATACATTGAAATCTCGTGTACTAAATGCTTTGAAGTCATATATCTGTATCGTACATGCGACCAGTGATGATATTTCAAAGTCATTAATCTGATCGGCAGTGTTGACATGCTCTCCGCTCTCTCTCCGCTCTCTCTCATTCTCTCTCTCTGATCCAAACTCTTAAAGTGTTCAAAGGACTGACTTCAGGTAAATGTGGATCAAACTGTTCACACATTTTATATTTTGTTTAAAACCCTTAAGTATGCTTTATTCAACTTCAGCTTTATCTTCCAACAAAGTCCCTATTCTTGAGTGATTGGTTGAACTTAATATGACCTTAATTCTTGATAAATAGTGAATTAAGGCTTGATCATTAAAATCAGCTCGAAATCAAATGTGAACTGTGTATCTTATTCATAAAAATGGAGTGGTTTCATAGTGATGATGTGTGTTGTGGCCGGGGAAGTGGGGGGGGGGGGGGTAAAAAGGAGTGGTTTTGTAGTGATGATGTGTGTTGTGGCCGGGAGAGGGGGGTGGGGGGGGGGGGCTAAAAAGGAGTGGTTTTATAGTAGACAGTATATTTTATTGACGTAAACTTTACAGTTTCTTGTCATATCATGTATATATGTATAAATTTAAATAAATAATCAAATGATCAAGTGTAAATAAATCAAATATATCATGCAAAGATTCACTTATTTTTGTCATAAATCAAACAAATAATGCAATGATTTAATTTTTGTCATATTTTTTTACTATACAATTATGGAGGATGGACTTTGAAAAAGATTAAAATTAATACATGAAAACAAATAAAAATACTATTGTAATTAACAAAATAGCTTCAAAGACAAATTTACGATTAAATATATCTTAATTAAATTTAAATTTTATGTAATAATTCTTAATGTACATTTTTCTAAGATTTACATATTCAGGACATACCATAATAAAGTGATATTCATCTTCAATATCCCTAGCATTACAAAGTGAACAATATCGATACGCTCTTTCTGTTCTATTTTGGCCATATCGTCCTGTTTCAATTCTTAATTTATGTGAAGATAATCTCAATTGTGCTAAAACTGTTCTAAATTATCTTGATAAAATATCCAAATATTGTTCAGCTCCAAAGACTCTTTTGAAACATTTATAAGTGCATAAAGTATTACAATTTACCATAGTGTTATCATTCTAGATTTAAATGAAATATGGAAATTCTTAAGTTCTATACTGTATGGATAACTCCATACATGTGAGAATCCATAACTTTCTAACAAAAATTTAACATGTGGCCGGGGGAGGGGGGGGGGGATAAAAAGGAGTGGTTTTATAGTGATGATGTGTGTTGTGGCCGGGGGGGGGGGTAAAAACGGAGTGGTTTTATAGTGATGATGTGTGTTGTGGCCGTGGGGGAGTAGGGGTGTCTCTCGTCTCTCGCTTGATGTTATCCCTAGAGGTCATTTTTTTAACACTTAAGATCCATTTTTCGATCTTGACTTTTTCATCATCTAGCGTTTTATTTTGACATAAAAACTGTTATATTTGCATTTCCGGTGATATTGTAAAATTCACTCCTGTGTGATAATACAAACTTTCCCGATCGTCTTTTAAAAGCATGTTTTAGATACTGTAATGAGACATTCATTATAACTGACGCATTGCGTAAACTCTGCGTTCTAGCCATTGATGCAGATCCGGATGTTGTGTGTTGAACCACGTTAGGAACAAAATTCTGTCATTACCTTCCAGGGCGCAAAGTACTGGTCCATATCAGGACCGTCGAGAAGCAAATGTTTAGTTGATGCTAAAAGCTAGTATGCGGTATGCGCTTGCGCGATAGAGCGAGTTCGTTATGGAGAGAGGGACGAGAGGATTGTTGCCCTCTGGCAATAAATTATATGGTAAAATCACTTAATACCCCATCACATAAAGATGAGGCACTGACAACTAAGTAACAAATCAAATTCATGAATTAAATTTCCTGAAATCAATCCGCTTACGTTATTGATCTTCCTGGTTTCACTATTTGACAAAAGTCACGTCGATTTAAGTCCGCGTGTACATGTATAATTATGTTCTGATCAACGGACAATTAATGACTTTATTAACGTGATTATTTAGCTGATAGTATATTTATGAGAAAGTATGCAAAAATGATAATTTATGCCATATTTAGAGGCACCTGTTTCAAGTGGGTGTACTCTACGTAGGCATTTCGTCAAACGATGGTTGCGAAATGAGTTTTGCTCGATAGTAATAGTATTGGCAGAGGGAGGTTTAGCTTCACTTATTGATTGAAATTGTTGGCTGTGTTGCATCACGTATTGTGGATAGACGTTTCCTTAACCGAGTGTCAGTATACAGTTATCTTCTGACAAGCTAGTGGGAGATATAGTCTGTGTCCAAGAAACTCAGCATTATCTTACATTATATCAATTATTTATATTATTTACAAAGTTTATTTATTTATTCATTTTACATCGTGTGTAGCAGACGACATTTTACAAATGGCTACACCGGTTGTGATTGTTCATGGAGGCGCGTGGGCCATGCCTTCTTACCTCGAGGAACCATCGCGTCACGGTACCAAGGCAGCGGCGAGGGCCGGGTATGCCGTTCTGGATCGAGGGGGTTCGGCTTTGGAAGCGGTCCAGGCCGCTGTCACTTACATGGAGGATGATTCCAGCTTTGATGCAGGTAATTCCATTTAGAAATAATAAACATCGTTATTCTAAATATGGATTAATGAATGAAAAACAATATTTCGTCTGTAAGACAGAACAGGGTCTCTTAATAATAGAGAGAACCTGTACAGAGAGTAGGACCACAATGTTTTGATTTTAATGACCTTGACTGGAGGATCATAACCTTCGCCAAGGATAATTGGCAAGGACATTATTGTATCAATAATTTACAGCATATGTGACTGAAAACTCTAAGGACGTTGATGCATAAGTGAATACGTGTGTGTGTGTGTGTGTGTGTGTGGCAGCGCGGGAGTAGGGAGATTGGTACATCATAAAACTCGCAACTCGGTATTGGGCAGTGTTAGGGTCATTGTTTTTGTAATGTATTTTTGTGTTTGATTTGGTATTTGTGTTTGACACAGAGGTTAGTTGAGTGACATATCGAGATATATCTCAGTAAATCATATAGATCTATGTACCTCACCATAGTGACACTCCGCATGTAACAGTCACACATGGGGCAACTCATGGGGGAGGGGGTCTGTCTTTGCGTGCGTGCGTGCGTGCGTGTATTTGTTTGTATATTCGGACGAATATACTTACCCACACATGTACGCAGGCAATAACTTTATAAGTAGTAGGTAAGAAATGTTTGTTTTACAGTATCCAACCATATATACTATCAAACTTACTGTTTCCGTAACCCATCAATCCGACAGGAAGCGCTCTTACAGCAGTATTTCCTCTCTTTCAGACAATCTCAGTATGGTCCCTAAATAAAGCTTTAATATTGTAAAGTGCACTTTTAAAACTGTAGTCATCATCATCATCATCATCACCACCACCATCACCACCACGACAACAACAACAAGCAAATTATGCTACCCAGTGGCATTGAATTAATCACTCCGATCACTCGCCCTCCATTAATATATGCCCCCTGTACTATGGTCTGGATGTTTGCCAAATGAACTGAGATCCGGTCATTCTGTACTAATGAGGAGATTAACAATAAGAATGCGTGCATGTTTTGTTATTTATTTTCCTTTTTTCTACGAAAGTCAGACAGATCGCTAGTATTTAAAAATCTTCGCTGGCTTTTTTTTTCTTTTCAAACATTGTTTTGTTTTCTTAACATACGTATATATACATTTGCACATGTATTTGTTTAAAAAATCATCAAGTAATACTGTTTTGCGTGGAATATCTAAATTGTTTATTATGCCTGTTGTTTTTCTTTTTTTGTTTTTTATCGAGAACAATTTTTTTCGTAAAGAAAGTAATCTGATTTTCACAGAATCTCCAATTACATCATATTGCATTCACAAAAATGTAATCGGTGACAGGATATATATCTCAGCACGGTAAGAGTCTTGAGTATTTTGACGTCACTATTTCTTAACCAAATGAACTTTTGATAACAACAATAATAGGGACAGCCGACTGGGTTTAAATTTGTTAAAAGTCTTTATAGAAAATTTAAATATTCTCTATAGCTGACATACATTCATATTTGAAAGAAGAACGTATGAAGGAGGGTATTTTTTTTTTTTTTTTTTTTTTTTTTTTTTTGCAGAAGATAAATGCATGTAAATAGTTCACGCCACGCTATACATTAATACATAACCCTCTGACTGAATGTTCTGTAAGTATACAGGCAACTCTTATATAAAATCACCCCATTGAAAGGACCCTCTAATTTTAAGACCATCGCAATTTAAGACCAAGATCACTATTAATACATCTCAATATTATGACCAAGACCACCTCAAAATTATTACCACCTCACTTTTAAGACCATCCCAATTTAAGATCAAGATCACAATACATCTCAATCGTATGACTTATTACCATCCCACTTTTAAGACCATTCCAATTTAAGATCAAGCTCACGATCAGTACATCTCAATATTATGCCTACTTCAATACTATGACCAATATTAAGATCACATCACTTTAAAGACCACCTCAATAGACCACCTCAATACAGGGACCACTTCGTTATTAAGATCATTTCAATATTAAGACCACCTCTATGTAGGGACCACCTCACTGTTAAGATCACTTTATTTCACGATCCTTTTCCCCTATCAACTGTGAGATTTGTCTTGATGATATCGCCATCTCTTTAGATCATTTCACTTCAAGGTGGTTAAAGTAGTATACTAAGGTTTAAAGCGTTTCTTTTCTTTTCATTTTTGATATATTGCCTAGTGGTTTTATAATTGAGTTTTATTTATTTTTTTTAATTTTTTTTTTACCGTATTGCGTCTTTCCCCATTTCATGATAAGTCATACTTTCGAGGTTCCTTAAGTCGTTCTTATAATCGTGGTTTTGACGTGTAAAGTCATTTTTCATTCCCTGGAAGTGGTCTTGATAATCTAGGCTATACAATATGGCGACCTTTTCCATTCCAAGTATTGGTATTATATAATCGAGGTTTTACTGGAAAGCGTTATTATCATTTCGTAATAGTGGTGTTTTAATCAACTTTTTACCATATAAAGTATTTTTCATTTTATAATACAAAAAATGTAGTAGTCCATGGCCGAGAGGGTAAAGTCACTGACTTTAACACTCACTCAGCCCCTCACCGCATGGGTTCGAATCCCGGCAGTGTCATTCGGATTTTCATACGAGGAAGCCTTTCAGCTGGCTTGCGGCAGGTCGGTGGTTCTTCACGGATGCCTCCGTGCATTCGGGGTCTTCCTCAATCTGTAATTAGCTGGACGTCGCTATATGACTGAAATACTGTCGACGCGACGGTAAACGCAAATAGTCGAGTCGAGTCGTTCGTGTTATTTAAGTGTTGACATTGAGAGACATTGACTTCTTTTCATTAATTAACGACGCAGACGATCGATCCAGTGATGTCTGTATTCAGGCTATATTTAGTAACAGTTATTGAGTTTAGAGGGAATTAAGTTGAAATTGCATGTGGCTTGGGGTTCTATAAGATCAATTCACGGATTGAAATTATATTAATTTGATTTAAACGTATTCGTTACACGTTTATCAGAAAATGAATTGCTTTACGATTTATGCTAATTCCTCGTGACAGTCTCTGAGTTTTGATCAATACATGTATCTTCATTACTCTGCCCACTGAAAAAGTTTCGGATCTCAGGTCCAGTGCTATAAAACATTGCCTGAATTATTTTCAAACGCTATCTGGCCAATTTTCATGTTTATGCCTGTCTGTGAATGGGTGTTGTTTTAACAGTGCATGCTTTGCTATGTATTCCAGGCACAGGCTCTGTGTTGACGTCAGCCGGTGACGTCGAAATGGATGCCGTTATCATGGACGGCAAAACCCTCAAGTCGGGTGGTGTAGCATGTGTACAAAATATAAAGAACCCCATTGCGCTTGCAAGGGAAGTAATGGAAAAGGTAACTATTTTTTCTTCAATATTTTATCGTAATTTTGAAACACACACACACACACAACACGCACGCACGCACGTTCGCGCGCGCGCGCGCGCACACACACACACAGAGGCAATCGACTTCCCTCTCGTTCGCGGATGCTTTAAGATCAACTACAAGTTTTAAAATGAAGACTGAATTGAAAACATGTACATCTGCTTTCAACGAGATCGTCAAAATATTAAATGTCAAAAACAAAGACCAATCGTCTGACGTTATCTGCTTAAACAACACAAAAAACTATAGCTCAGTCCAAAGAGTATTATAATGATGGCGCAAATGAGAGACATCTAATAATTAAAACACATCTCAGATAGTGCATACGATTTAGAAATAAACATTGGTTTTATTCATTTTAGATACGGGAAATATTGCCAAATTACTATAAGAACGTCGCACATCAACAGACAATAATTGGTGCAGATGACAATAAATCACCTTGAGAGTTGAAGGAACATGACAGTTTTATCAAGCTGAAATAACAGACCGGGTTAATACCGGTTAAAACATTATAACGTCTATAAAACAATGCAATTAGTCTTTTATCACTTTAAAAGGACATGCATGTGCTGATTTTTAACAATTATGATTAAGTTTTTTTATCTTTATTTTATAAGATTGGTGTATAATCTAAATTTTAGTTTAGAGTAACTTGATAGGTTAAACCCATTAAACAGCAAAACACAACACACACGAGCCGGGTATAACTGTAATGTCCTGTCACACACTGTATGTAATGTACATTGTCTCTGTGACAGACGGATCATTGTTTGCTGGTTGGTAGCGGGGCCAACAAGTTCGCGGAGGAGGTGGGGATCAAGACGGTGCCCACGGAGTCCCTTGTGTCGGAGGAGGCCATCCGGGAGTTGGACTGTTACAAGGCGTACGGCAACACCGTGGAGGAACTCTTCCGCCAGAGGTCGGTCTTGTAGCTTTTTGTTGTTTTTGATTTTGTATATATATGGTATTTTCTGTTACTATTTTTACGACGGTGCGGTGCATAATTGAAGTGTTTAACCTTTAAAAATTTGATACCGTTGTCAAGAAAACATTTTTTTTCTTTTAACAGCATTGAATTCATTACTTTTTTTTTCTTGGAATAAACCACATCGTGGTTAAAGTATGTCTACAAGACTGCAGCATGTGATAGCTTTGAAAAATATCACAGGTGTCATTTTCGAGCTCGATCCAAGAGCCAAGTTGTATGAACAAGAAGATGAACACCCAGTCCTGTATGTATACTACAGTATGAAATTCATTCAACAGCGGCTTGAAAGGGTATTTGAGTTAATTATGTCTCGGATGCGTACATTCACAGAAGTAAAACAGTATTATTCTTGTGTGTGTTTTTCTTCCGTAGGATGCATGAAACGGTCACATTTTTTCATGTTTTATTGCGCAGATATTCAAGAAATAAGTAAGCACTATTCCCATTCTTCCAATTAAGAATAAAGTTCGTATGAAGTTTAGTAAAATGGTCTTCTGGTGATGTATACTAACAATCTGGCGGTGCTTAAAATAAGTACATACAATGTATACATGTGTATAGCGATGAAACACAGTTACACGAACATTGAAACAAACCTTTTAACTGTAGTAGTGCTGTTGGCAGCAGAATGAAATCCTGACCTACTGCTATATATTATGGGGATGATAAAAGTTGGTTTGGATTTATTGAACATATATCAAGATTTACTTCATTTTTATGTATATCGTATGTAATGTTACTTTAAATTATACCTTCGTCAAACTATAACTGAGAGACAACTTGGTTTATTTATTTTTAAATACCAACATAAAGTGTCTGAACAGTCTGATAGTAAGTAATAAAACGTGCAACACGTATAGAAACACGTGACTTTATCTGATGGATCATTTGCTGCCATAAAGAGAGATCGCACGAGGCTCTGAAAGGACAGATAATAGATAACGTGTCATACCATTTGTCTGAATATGGAAATGGTGGAACGGTCACCGCGGTAAAGTATTGGCTATGGGGCGCCCCGTACTTACTAATGACACCACCATCACCGTATACAAAGTGACATCAAAAGTTCGAGAATGAAGGGTGTGTATGTGTGTGTGTGTGTTTTAATTGTGTATATCGCATAATTAAAATAAAACTTAGATGGGTTGAGTAATTAATTTTTAGTCGACCTCACCTAAAATGTCACTTGTTTATATGTAATTATGCAAATGTTTGAAAAGCGTCTTATCATGAACTATTTCAGTTATATGCATTCGCCATGAAATGGCGACGGACATATTGTTACACCTGTGTGTGTGTGTGTGTGTGTGTGTGTGAAATCGTGTCCCAGCTGTAACTATGTTGTGAATGGTCATGTTTAGAAATAAATTGGCACAAGTGATCCTTAGGACAAGGCGATAACCATGTCGCTATAGTTGAAGGTAATGGTCACAACACCCGGTTGTCCTTAAAAACGTGTCCTTGCTTTAACTTTAATTTTTGAAATAACTTGGAACAACGGGTCCCAAGGACAAGATGATGCATCGCAAACAAGAACCATGTCGCTGCCTTGAAGGTCAATGTCACAACGATCAGTTGACCTTAAAAATTGTACTGTAACTTTTTTTGTATATATAGTTGTGTTCGAAATTACTAAGCACAATGATTCCTAAAATCAGACAATGTGTTGCAAACAAGAACAGTCACTTGCTCCATTGTTAAGGTCACAGCAGTCGGATGACCTTAAAATCAAGCCGGGCTGTAACTTTGTTGTGCATGTTCCGAGTTTTGAAGTAACTCTGCACAAATCATCCACAGAACTAAGCAATGTGTCGCAAACAAAACCAAATTATTAACATCAATTTCAGGATCACATCACTCAGTTGACCTTAAATTCAGTGTAAGCAATTGTGTTCAGGCTATAACTTTTTGTGTATGTTCTTGTTTAGAAACAATGATCCCTAGGACAAGTCAATGTGTCTCTTGCGAGTAAAATCCAGGTCGCTAACTTGAAGGTAAAGGTCACAGCACTCGGTTTACCTTAAATTGTGCAAGTAATCATGTCCTGGCTGTTGTGTATTGTCATGATTTGAAATAATAGTGGCACAAGGGATCCTTAGGACAAGACAGTGTGATCATCAGCTGCTTGTATACCTCTGCCATGAAACTGCGACGGACATATGATGTTACATTTGACTGTCTGTGTCTTAGTCTGGGCAAGCAATCGTGTCCTAGTGTATGGTTGTGATTTCAAAGAACTTGGTATAAGGGATCCCTAGGACAAAACAATGTGTCGCGAACAAGAACCAGGTCGCTGGTTTTGAAGGTTAAGATCACACTTGGTTGAGGTCAGGGTCACAACACTCTTTTGATCTTAAAAGCATCTTCTTTTAAATTTCCAGTTATTCATCATATTAACTGACATAAGTGTCATTCTAATAAACAAATTGGCGGGGGCATCCGTGTCCTATGGACACTTTACTAGAATTTGAAGTTTAAACGTGGTTTATTTACCGTTAAATGATAAAATAGTATGAAGAGAGGTGACAGCAGATTCCAGTTGTATAGCGATTTGTTGATCCTACTGACCGATATTCTGCTTGTTGATAACAGTCTGCTTTCGTGATTTACACCACTTTTGTGAAGTAGATTATGTTGTTGTAAATGCTGGCATGGAATGTATGTGCCTTGATGAATAGGCAGTCTAGTTATTTCAAAGCGTATCCTTTACGTGTTACAACGAATGCGCAAGACGGTGGCAAAAAAGAATGATTAAATGAACAGAATTGCATACAAAGCAATGCACTTTTTGAATGCTATTTAATTATTTTTTTGTACAAATTTGTAGTTAAACCGTTGATTTAAGGTTTTAGTTATCAAACCTGTAGATCTACAGTTACAGGTGGCCATTGTTTGAAAAAAATGTAGTCTGTTACATCTAAGTTCGCCTTTGCTGTTATATAAATATATACTGCAATTTAAAAGCATCTTAAACCTTTGCATATTATAATAATATTCACTAAATTGTTTATATATATATATATATATATATATATATATATATATATATATATATTGTTTATAATTTTCGCTCGAATTCATAGTCGTTCGTTTTGTTTCCGGAAGGGTAATGTCGGTGACAGGTGTTCCATTTATCATAAAGGGAGATTAATTTAGAAAGCGAAAATTGTGGCACCTTTATCCAGATGCTATAAAAGTGACCGACTTTACGAGGCACAATGAACGAAACGATTGTACTTCGCAAGGTCATGTCAAATTGTTGGAATGAACTGGATGTAAAACAATGTAGTCGCTTGTATGGTTTTCTGTACGGGTCAGAAAAAAGCAATCTCGTGGCAGACATGGTTGTAGAATCTAGATGGAATATATGCATACCTTGTATACATAGACATAATATTCACGCTGTCGGTCGCAAAAAAAAAAACATGATCAAAAAATTATATGTTATGTTGTATATTTTAATTGATTAAAATATTTGATTTAAGGTAATTAAAAAAAAAAACATGATCAAAAAATATAAATATTGCATAGGATTTATTAATTGTCATGTCAAAATGAAATAATATATAACATGATGACTATTTCATTTCAGGACATCCGGTCACGACACGGTCGGAGCTGTTGCGATTGACTGTAATGGTAATATAGCATTCGGAACATCAACTGGCGGTATTACGTGCAAACGTCCAGGACGTGTTGGTGACAGTCCGATTATAGGTATTATACTCTAGAATCATTACTTTTCGTTGACATTGAATTTCATGGAATCTGTAATTAATTCGGACGGGACGTATATATGTAGATTCATATTCTAGAAAACGTGGGGATAAAATTCGTGGATAAGTTGTCTACGAAAATTTATGATTTTACAGTAGCTGTTCATCAATCATATACATATATACAATTAATAATTTATCAGTAGTCTAATCAAACATAGGATTAAAAATAATGTTACAAATTTTACCCTGTATTATGTCTACAAATCCTTGTGTTGGATGAATCAATGATTATATCTGAAGTGAAATAATAAATCCTATTTAACTGCCAGCGATTTTCCAGAGACGTCAATAATTATTTTTATCATTGCTACAGGTCTTCCCTATTTGAAAAAAGTATCACATAAGA
>CM037784.1:27396531-27435226 GCA_021229015.1 Solen grandis
TTATACATTCAAGAGAAAGTAATATACAACCTCTGTGCCCAAGACAAGGACTAATTCAAAATAACAATGCAGCACATTATAGAGAAACACCTTAGCAGCAAAATAAAAGTAAAACTAAGAATTCAAAATGCAATAACAACAATCAGCTAGGCAAAAAACAACAACAACAACAAGAACAAAGAAACACGTCAAATGATGCGAAACTAGGTTTTCAACAGTCGCCCAAGGCAACCAGTGTACCGTTTATTTCCAGCCCTGTTGCAGAACCAAACATATGGCATCACACAAATTGGTATCATAAAAGATCCTTGTCACCCAAACTCATGTTTACAAGTCTTTCTTTTCTTATTTTTGAGCAATGCATGTTTAAAGAACAAATATGTATTTTCTTCTAGAATGTTAGTGACATCATAATTCATTGATGACAACATAATATGCTTCATGACATCAAAAGTATAGGTGCTGCAATATTATAAAGGTTGGTGAATAGTTATGTTCCTTGACAAAGAGGAAGTTATTTGAAGAAAGCCAACACTTTAAGTAACAGTGGCCTTGACATTGACCCTCTTGATTTGAAAATAAATCGCAATATTCCACTTCCTATAGGATATCCACCTACCAAATTTAAAAACTGTTATCTCAATTCTAACAGGAGATATTCGACGGAAAACTACATATTTGAAGGAAAATCATTTTTGATAACAGTGACCTTGACACAGATCCTATTGACCTGAAATTCAATACCAATCTTCCTCGTCCCATTAAGTATATATCTACTAAATATGATCATCATACATTACTCCTAAAAGAAGTAATTTGACGGAAATAAAAAATCTATTTATAGTAACAGTGACTTAGACTTTGACCCTATTGACATGAAAATCAATCCCAACCTTCCAATAAGGTATCTACCTACTGAATATGAAAACTGTATCTCAAATCTAACAGGAGATATTTGACAGAAACAACCTATTTGATGCAAATCTATTTTAAGTAACAGTGACCTTGACCCTACTGACCTTAAATTCAATCCCATCTTCCTTTTCCCATAAGAAACTATCTGCTAAATATGATCATCATACCTACTTCTAAAAGAAGTTATTTGATTGAAATGAAAAATCTATTTTAAGTAACAGTGTACTTGAGCCTATTGACCTGAAAATCAATTCCAACCTTCCTCTTCCAATAAAAAAATCTACCTACTAAGTATGAAAACTGTATCTAAATTCTAAAAGGAGATATTTGACGGACACAACCTGTTTGATGCAAATCTATTTTCAGTAACAGTGACCTTGACACTATTTACCTAAATTTCAATCCCCATCTTCCTTTTCCCATAGGAATCTATCTACTAAATATGATCATCATACCTCACTTCTAAAAGAAGTTATTTGACGGAAATGAAAAAATCTTTTTTAGTAACAGTTACCTTGACCCTATTAACCTGAAAATCAATCCCAACATTCCTCTTCCCATAAGGTATCTACCTACCAAGTATGAACACTCATTTCTAACAGGAGATTGTTTATGGAAACAACATGTTTGATGCAAATCTATTATTAGTAAGTGACACTGACCCTATTGACCTGAAAATCAATCCCAACCTTCCTCTTCCCATAAGGTATCTACATACCAAATATGATTACCTCAATTCTAACTGGAGATATTCAACGAAAACCACGTTTGACGCCCACACGCCCAACGACATACCCCATTCTAATAACCAGGTTTCAGCTTCGTTGAAAACCTGCTTAAAAATAGTTCCGTTTCTGGTCTCCTGACCGACCCTCTTTTTTAACGACCGACCCTAAAGTTTTTTTTTACCTTTCTGCCTTTAAAAAAATATTTTCTCTTCTTTTACTTTTCGTTTCATGTAAAAAAAAAAAGAAACAAGAGGACCAAGATGGCCCTAAATCGCTCATCTGAATTTGGTTTGTTGTAGAAAGGCTGGCTGGAACCATGAGAGGATACTATATACCAAATATCAAAGCTGTAGGTCTGTATGTTTCTAAGAGAAGGCATTTTATAGTTATGCATTCTGGTTGCCATGGCAACGAAGTTCTTCATGATCTATCTAATGGTTTAAGAAGTATTTTTTCCCCTTATAAAGTTCCATACAAAATCTGGGTGTGGTCCTGGGAGTGTCCTCATGTAAACCCCGATGCACATATTTGTTGATAGTGTTGATGCACCAGAAACTAATGCTATGTATCAAATATGTAGGTCTGTATGTTTCTGAGAAAACGCTTTTTGAAGATATGCTTTCTGGTTGCCATGGCAAGAAAAAAATAGGAATTAGCGTAAGACTAACATAAGTATCATTTTAGTTAAATATGGTGAAAATCCATGAACTAGGTTTGGAAGAATTTTTTTTTTTTTTTTTTTTTTTTTTTTTAAGAATTCCTTATATAGTTCTATATAACAAGAAGGCCTAACTCGCTCACATGAGAACCGCTGTTATAAGGGAGAATTCTTGGTGGAGGGTTACCCAACAGAACATCTGAGCCAAAACATTTTAAAATCTGGCCAGTAGTTTTGGAGCAGAAGTCTTTTAAAGTTTTCACTATATACATTTAAGGCAAATTAGCCCCGCCCCTGGCGGTCATGTTTTTTTATGGATTGGAATAACTTTAGCAACCTTGGTAGATGTTTACCCAAGGAACATCTGTACCAAAACATTTTGAAATCTGTTCAGTAGTTTAAAAGAAGATGATTTTTAAAGTTTTCTTTTTTCCGCTGCCATGGCAATCAGGGTTTTACATGGATCAACTTTATTTTAGTAACTTTTGTGAAGACTCAGCAAGGATCATCCCTGCCAAGTTTAATCAAATTATGTCCAGCGGTTTCAGAGATGTCCTTTAAAGTTTTCACTATATACATATAAGGCAAATTAGCCCTGCCCCTGGCGGCCATGTTTTTTTACGGACTGGAAGAATTTTAGCAATCTTGGTATAGGGTTACCCAAGGAACGTCTGTACCAAAACATTTTGAAATCTGGCCAGTAGTTCTGAAGGAGATGATTTTTAAAGTTTTCATATTTCTTTTTTCTTTCTATTGCCATGGAAACCAGAGTTCTACATGGATCAAGTTTATTTTAGCAACTTTTGTAAAGGTTCACCAAAGGATCATCTTCCCATAAGTTAAATCAAATTCTGTTCAGCGGTGAAAGAGGAGATGTCGATTAAATTTTTCACTATATACATATACGGCAAATTAGCCCCGCCACTGGCGGCCATGTTTTTTTGCTACGGATCAGAATAATTTAAGCAATTTTGGTAGATGTTTACCCATGGAACATCTGTACTAGAGGTCTACTAAGCCATGTTACACACCAAATATCAAAGCTTTAGGCCTTGTGGTTTCGGGGAAGATTTTAAAGATTTCACATTAAAATATATTTTAGCTCCTGTGACTCAGAAATGCAACGGACCGGAAACATTTGAACAACTTTGGTAGAGCTTCATGCAAGGAACATCACAGGCAATTTATATCAAATTTTCCCCAGTGGTTTAGGAGATGTTGTTTAAAGAAAATTTTGACACTGGACGTATGGACGGACGCACGCACGACGGACAAAAGGCGATCACAATAGCTCACGTTGTGCTCAGGTGGCCTTAAAAAACAAGAGCTCCGCTGAGAGCGGGGCAATAAATGACTAAAGAAAGGTATTGAAAGTGAATTTCTTTGATGAATGGATATGCACTTTATCAACAGCATCATTTTAATATGGAGACAGATAGACAGAAAGAAGGAGGGCAAACTTACAGTCCCCTCTTGTGTAAACATCAGTAGGGGATTAATATATAGACACGAAATATTTTTGCATTATATCAGTATGACATGTTGCTTCATACTGTGACCTTGACCCAATACAGCTGAAACTTGCATTTGATCTCTACTTTATTTCAGTACACGAAAATTTACCCAGCTTTTCTTTTTCCTTTGAGTATAGTTTAAATCTGCTTAAGTGATTCAAGAGATACAGAGTGGACACAAAATATTCAAATATTATGACATGTAAACATCAAGTGTGACCTTGACCTTGTACCAAACTACGCTCTGCACATCCTCTCAGTATACATTTTTTGTCAAATAATGTCAATTCTTAAGATATAGAGCAGGCACGAAATTCCTAAAAGACGGACGACCAGTGGCATAACATAATACCGCTCTTCGGATGTATAAAATTTGATACCAGAGTTATGGACCTTGTGCATGACAATTCCCCGTGTCAAGCTATGTCTATAAAAGAAATTTATTTCAATAGCATGATTAGAGCAAGAGTTATTGCAGAATAAAGAGGTGTAATTGTGCCAAAAAAACGAACACGTGTGAATGAATATGGGAATGACTAAAAACAAGAGGGCCATGATGACCCTGAATCGTTCACCTGATTATAAATGAGCAACATATGTTGCATTTTTCATACTGACCTTCTTTTGACCCAACTTCGAACTTGTCCAAGATTTTATGGAAATAGACATACCGACCAAGTTTAATGAAGATTGGGCCAAGAATGTGGCCTCTAGAGTGTTAACAAGGTTTTATGAAAAAAACTTCGACCATTTTATGAGATTGGCCAAAAAGGCCTTAAGGTTTTTCTAAGATTTGACCTTGTGACCTATTTTTTGACCCTACATGAACAAAACTTTACTAAGATTTTATGAAAACAAACATTCTGACCAAGTTCCATGAAGATATGGCCAAAAATGTGGCCTTGTTAACAAGGTTTTCTAAGATTTGACCTTATGACCTACTTTATGACCCCACATAACGCAAATTCGAACTTGTCCAAGATTTTATAGAGAAAAATATTCTGATTAAGTTTCATGAAGATTGGGCTAAAAATATGGCCTCTAGAGTTTAACAAGCCAAAATGTTGACAATGCAAAACACACGCCGGACAAAAAATCTTACTTTAAGCACGTTGTGCTCAGATGAGCTAAAAATGATACCAGAGTTATAGACCTTGTGCATGGCAATTCTCCGTGTCAAGCTCTGTCCATAAATAAATTCCATTTTAATAGCAGGATTTGAGCAGGAGTTATTGAAGAATAAAGAAGTTTGACAGAAAAGGTGTGATGGATAGATGACAGAAAAGTGATCCCTATGTGTTAACTTTGCTTACACCAGGTGACACAAAATGATGCATTTATCTCCTGACCTAATTGGCTGATCTCAGCCATAATCAAACTGAATCGAGATATTATGGCCATAAACATTATCATAAAGTTTGAACATGATTAAAGTGTAAACACTAAAATTGTTGATGACGCACGATGGACACTCATAGGATCACAAAAGCTCAACCTGAGCTAAAAAAAATAAAGGGAGATAACAAAATTGATATAATCGTGGTTCAACTACATTTTTCTAGTTGTCATCTACTTATATAACTTTTTTATGATGTTTCAAGTCAATACCTTGTACAGTGTATAGTTTTCAAGTATATAGTAAATAAATTATCTGGACAGAAATTCATTGTAGAATTAAATAATGGGAGATAAAATATCAAGGTACAGTCACAGTTCTAGCTTATTGCACTTCCCAATCTCATCATCTATTTATAATCTAAGTTTCAAGTCCCAATACCTTGAATAGTTTACGAGTTATGATCCCGACAAAATTTGAAAAATAAACAAGAGTGCCATGATGGCCCTTAATCGCTCACCTGATTACAAATGAGCAACATATGTTGCATTTATTATGTTCTCTCAAAAACACAAACATTTCTAACAATTTTGACAAAGATTTGGCTAAAAATGTGACCCACTGTGGTGTAAACAAGATTTTACCAAGATTTTACCTAGTGACTTACTTTTTGACCCTGCCCTACCCATGACTGAATTTGAAAGAAATATCAAGACAAGCATTCTGATCAAGTTTGACATACAGTTTGAACAAGATTGGGGAAGACTGAATCAAAATTATGGCTTCTAGAGTGTAAATACTAAAATGGTTGACTTTTTCATAATTAAAGGGCCTTAACTTCTAACCTAATGGACCGATATACGCCATAATCGAACTTAATCGAGAGATTATGTATGGTCAAACATTGTCATTAAGATTGAAGATGATAGCTAAAAAATGAAGATGCTAGAACTAGAGCCGACACCTTGGCGCAAAAGGTATTGTAACTGACTTTTTTGAAATTTTACAGGAGAGGCAAAAAACTGATTTGTTCATTTAGAATAATACTTTTTAATACCACACCATAAAATGAAGATAGTATTTGTTAGTATTATTTAACTGCTTTTAAAGAATATATTCATTCATTTACGAATATAAAGTAATTAGACATTCTTTTTCACTTACGTGACTTTTTGCGCTAAAATTTTTAAACGCAAAAAATGATGTAAGTGCACTTACCATAGTTTTAACTGCAAGTATTCAAATCATGCATTTCAAAGACATTTTAAATCTGTATTTAAGGTAATATCATAACTGTGTTAAAATTGGGTTCATTGCGGCTTTGAAACTGTATTTGATACAACGAAAATGTGAATGGAAGAAAAGTAAGACATTTTTTATATTTATTTTGAAAAGTACACAACTTACATTGGAATAACAACTTAAAGTCAATATTGACTGTCCATATATGGTGCAATACAAATACTGTTTGCAAGATTTGTTCATATTAAAGTCAGTTTACCCCTGTACTAAATTTTCAACTCCAAAAGCAAACGTACTACAGATTATAGCAAAAAAACAACAACTGTATGATAAGAATAACAAAAACAAGAACAAATGGAGACTGTAGCTTTCTGACTTACCTAATAGCTTTCTGACTTAACTGATAGCTATAATAAAATGTCTGTTTTTCTTGTGAGGCAGGTGACTAAAAGCTATGGTAGGCAGATGAAATTATGTTCTTTCTGCAAAGACGAATCAAATCATTGTATTTGTCACCTGACAATTTTGTTTGCTCTGCACCTCCAAAGAGGGGATAAAGTTTGGGCAGCTGTGACCTTTTTCTCAAACTTGGTTGTAACCTAACCACGTGTATTGCCCCATCAAATGTTACTAAGTCCATTTGAATCAATATCAAGGTTTGATTTGGTTTGTACAATTGTTGAAAATTGTGAAATTGTGTAAACTGACATGTTTTACATGCACGCTCTATACAAGAATGAACGGAGTCATTCTCGTTTTGGGTATGACCCCTTTCTAAAAATTTGTGTGAGATATATGTCAGATGCAAAAGTTTCAGTGTGTACCACATCATGACAACAAAGTAGCGAATACGGTTTTGACCTTTGTCTGCCACATTTTTTTTAATAGAAATTGAATATACAAGATGAAACTTCATTGGAACCCCTGTTTGCAACTGTTTCATTCCATATGTAGCACCAAGCCTCGTGGTCTCCAAGGCTATAAACAGTCACATTGTTATTATTCAATTTTCTTACAGAATATATTTGTCCTTGGAACGACTTTGGAAGAGTGAAACTTGTTGCAAATCAAAACAGGCAGTGACATTATATGTATCGGCCTCAGCAAGGGCTGTATCAGCTTCTTTGTTTCCTAGCCAGATTTTTGTTTTTAATATGACGCTAAAAATCTGCTGTTTTTCGTTATTATCACTACAGTGATGTTCATAATGATCATACATTTTAGAAAGATTCAGATCTGCTTCAAGATATTCTTTCTTCGAATGTTTCTACAGTAATGCGATTCTAACCGGGGAGAACTGATAATGTGATCTTTGATGTCAGTCACAATTTGTTCTGTGACTTTGTTTGCACTGTTTGAATGCTTTCCCCGAAGATCTTCAGCAGTGATACCACCATAGACTCTGTTTGTTCAAGGCTGTTTTTGCAATAGCTTCAGTAATGGTAAAACGTTTTACATATTTGAATTTTTTCACAATGAATTTCAAAGAAATATTGCCTGAAATGTTTTCTTCTACTACCTCTTTGTTTTTTTCCCTGGAATTTCTCTAATGGAATGAGCTAAGAATTATTTTTGTTTTTCATAGCAAGCAGTTGACCAAAATTATGAAAGATATTTTTCTCTCTGATCTAGAGCAACTTTTGATTGGCACTTTCTCCTACACGTCTACACCACAGCCAGCCTTAACTACTTTAGACCTCTTAATGTTACCGGAGCTGGTTACATAACTTTGACCTGATTTTTTTTCCCACTGGGACTCATTTCTGAGACGTTTGCGTGACTGTCCGTTTTTGAAACCAGTATTCTCTTCTGATGGACCTACTGGGTCCATGTTAAGGTCTCAACTAGGGGTATTCTCTACAGATGGACCTACTGGGTCCATGTTAAGGTCACAACTAGGGGTATTCTCTACAGATGGACCTACTGGGTCCATGTTAAGGTCACAACTAGGGGTATTCTCTACTGATGGACCTACTGGGTCCATGTTAAGGTCACAGCTAGGGGTATTCTCTACTGATGGACCTACTGGGTCCATGTTAAGGTCACAGCTAGGGGTATTCTCTACTAATGGACCTACTGGGTCCATGTTAAGGTCACAGCTAGGGGTATTCTCTACTGATGGACCTACTGGGTCCATGTTAAGGTCACAACTAGGGGTATTCTCTACTGATGGACCTATGGGTCCATGGTACGGTCACAGCTAGGGGTATTTGGACATGATGCATCTGGAATAGGGTCAAGGTCATGAGCAGGGGTATAAGGACTTGATACACTTTGATTTTCAATAATTATGGTTATATCATTTAACAAGAGGGCCATGATGGCCCTGAATCGCTCACCTGATTAAAATGAGCAACACGTTGGATTTTTCATATTGACCTACTTTTTGACCCCACATGACCTAAATTTGAACTTGTCCAAGATATTATGGAAACAGACATTCCAACCAAGTTACATGAAGATTGGGCCAAAATTGTGGCCTCTAGAGTGTTAAAAAGGTTTTTCAAAGATTTGACCCCTTGACCTACTTTTTGACCACACATGACCCAATTTCGAACTTGGCCAAGATTTTATGATGACAAACATTCTGGCCAAGTTTCATGAAGATTGGGCCAAAAATGTGGCCTCTAGAGTGTTAACAACTTGTCCAAGTTCAAATGGAACAACAGTTTTAAATATTGAAGCACTAAGGTGTTCCAAGTTTCGTGTACTGCAAGTGTTGCTTTACCATCACTGCAGACCATGCCACATGCATTTCTACTGTGAGGATCAAAAAAGTTATACCGCTCATCATCAACCACAACAGAACATAAATGTGATGGAGACTTGACTTGACTATTTGAGTCAGAATAAGACCTGTGACATCTGCTTAATATAGATCATGAACGGCTGTTTTCAAGTCAAACAAGGGTCAGGACTGCCACAAAATACGCCCATCACAGTATGGGGACTCTCAGAAATAGCTCAGAGAAACAAGCTATTGTCTCCTAAATCCCATTAGTTAATGAATGTTACTTATTAAAACAATCATGTTGAAACATTTCCATTAATTTGAAGGAAAATGTCTCTTTTGACTTATTCAAGCGTTCAAGGGCCATAACTTCTAAGTCATTCATGTGATAATGCTGGATATCGAACTCATCCGCGATATTATGGCCATGCACATGTGTGAAAAGTTTGAAAAGGATTGGACTATCGGTATTGAAGTTAGAGCCCAGACAATCACAATTTCAAGTATTTTGTGTATGTCAAGGGCCATAACTAAGTCATTCAAGCGATAATGCTGGATAACGAACTCATCCGAGATATTATGGCCATGCACAGGTGTGGAAAGTTTGAAAAGGATTGGGCAAACGGTATTGAAGTTAGAGCCTGGACAACAAATGTTCCATGGTTGCCTACCAGCTGATCTGGTTCTAGACTGGTCAGAAATGCACATTGAAGAATTATAACTGTGTCATTATCTTACTTTGTTTTTAATCGGTTTGTACTTAAAACAAGTTTTATTTTTTAAATGATAAATTTTATATAAATACTTGAATTAAGTAACATAAAAAGTAAGTTAATACTGAAGATCTATTTTTTTTTTCTTGTTATATTGAATGTTTACATCAAGGTCAATAAGCAGCACATGTATGTAGAGGTCATTATCTTGTCATATGATGCCATCATCAGAGATTAAAAATATAGTAAAGAACAATCTTTAACCCTTTCCCTCATAGAGGACACCATGAAAAGACCTATGCAAACAGCATAAAACCAAGGTTTTAAATCTGCAGATCAGGCTTTATGTGATACCTATTGAGTGCGTCAAAATGAGTCTATTTGAGGGAAAGGGTTAAAATGTTAGCTTCTGACAGTATATTTTTAGAAATAAATTTTCTACTTAACATTGCAGTTAAAAATGTTGATGCAAAAATTAGGGTAGGTGAAATGATTCTCAACTTGTCTGTAAAACTTTGGTGTAAGAAGTAATGTAAGTGCACTTGCAAAGTTTTGCACCAACAAATTTTTAAGCTGCAGTTACGCGTGTCATTTTTTGCCAATTAAGTTTTTTTTTTATATCTAAATTCAACTTCCAAATTTGAATGACTAATGAAACTTGATATTTCTAACCTAAAAACAAGAGGGCCATGATGGCCCTGGATCGCTCACCTGGTATCATTAGGCTATGTAAAATCAAGTGACCCCTGGGGCAGAGCCAATTTTGACCCCAGGGTCATGATTTGAACAAAGTTGGTAAGAATCGACTAGACAATGCTACACACTACCACACTCTACTTGGTAGAGGTCTATTAGCCCATGTTACATACCAAATATATAAACTCCAGACCTTGAAGATTTTTCTAGTTTTTTTTCCAATATAAGTCTATGTAAAATCAAGTGATCCCTGGAGCGGGGCCAATTTTGACCCCAGCGTCATGATTTGAACAAACTTGGTAAGAAGCGACTAGAAATGCTACACACCAAATATCTAAACTCTATGCTTTGTGGTGTCTGAGAAGAAGATTTTTTTTTTTTCTATATTAGCCTATGTTAAATCAAGTGACCCCTGGGGCGGGGCCAATTTTGACCCCAGGGTCATGATTTGAACAATCTTGGTAGAGAGTCATAAGATCATGCTACATACCAAAAATCAAAAGGCTAGGCCTTGTGGTTTCTGGGAAGAAGATTTTTTCAAGTTTTTCCTATATTAGCCTATGTGAAATCAAGTGACCCCTGGGGCGGGGCCAATTTTGACCCCAGGGTCATAATTTGTACAATCTTGGTAGAGATCAACTAGACAATGCTACACACCAAATATCTTAACTCTATGCCTTGTGGTTTCTGAGAAGAAGATTTTTCAAGTTTTTTCTATATTAGCCTATGTTAAATCAAGTGACCCCTGGGGCAGGGCCAATTTTGACGCCAAGGTCATAATTTGAACAATCTTGGTAGAGAGTCATAAGATCATGCTACATACCAAAAATCAAAAGGCTAGGCCTTGTGGTTTCGGAGAAGAAGATTTTTTCAAGTTTTTCCTATATTAGCCTATGTGAAATCAAGTGACCCCTGGGGCGGGGCCAATTTTGACCCCAGGGTCATAATTTGTACAATCTTGGTAGAGAGTCATAAGATCATGCTACATACCAAAAATCAAAAGGCTAGGCCTTGTGGTTTCGGAGAAGATTTTTTCAAGTTTTTCCTATATTAGCCTATGTGAAATCAAGTGACCCCTGGGGCGGGGCCAATTTTGACCCCAGGGTCATAATTTGTACAATCTTGGTAGAGAGTCATAAGATCATGCTACATACCAAAAATCAAAAGGCTAGGCATTGTGGTTTCGGAGAAGAAGATTTTTTCAAGTTTTTCCTATATTAGCCTATGTGAAATCAAGTGACCCCTGGGGCGGGGCCAATTTTGACCCCAGGGTCATAATTTGTACAATCTTGGTAGAGAGTCATAAGATCATGCTACATACCAAAAATCAAAAGGCTAGGCCTTGTGGTTTCAGAGAAGAAGATTTTTTAAATTTTCATTTTTAAAATCTATTTTTAGCTCCTGTGACCTAAATATGCAATGGACCAGAACCATTTATACAACTTTAGTAGAGCTTCATCCAAGGAACATTCCTGCAAAATATTTTTCAAATTGGCCAAGCCATTTAGGAGGAGATGTTGTTTGAAGCAATTGTTGACGCCGGACGCACGTACGCCGGACAAAAGGCGATCAGAAAAGCTCACCTTGAGCACGATGTGCTCAGGTGAGCTAATAACAAAAAGTGATTTTCTCAAAAAATGTCAGTTACATGACTTATTGCTTAAAGGTGATGAAGTGTAAACAAAGTAAAATCTGACATTTTTTATATATTAAAAGGAGCATAACTCCTGACCTAATTTGCCGATATCAGCCAATAATCGTACTTGACTGAGAGATTATAGTCATCAATACTAAGATTGAAGATGATTTTTCAAGAAATGAAGATGCTAGTGTAAAAGTGAAATCTTGACATGTTTCGATATGACAAGAGGGCCATGATGGCCCTGAATCGCTCACCTGAGTACCATTGCTTCAACTGATGTCAAGGTTTTTAAACAGACAAGGATTCTGATATAACTTAATCTAAAACATTTTACCCTGACAATACTACACACCAAATATCTAAGCAATGGGCCATATGGTTTCAGAGAAGACTTGGGCGCAGGGTCATTTATCACCGTAGGGCCAAGACTTTGAAAATCTTTGTAATGAACCATTAGATGCTACTACATACCAAAAATCTTAGCTCTAGGCCTTATTGATTCATAGAAGAAGATTTTTTAAGATCTTCCTATTTAACTCTATGTAAAACAAGTGACCCCTGGTGTGGGGTCATTTATCACCATTGGGCTATGATTTGTACAATCTTGGTAGTGGCCCATAAGATGATACCAAATATCTAAGCTCTAGGCCTTATGCATTCATGGAAGAAGATTTTTTAAGATTTTCCTATATAACTCTATGTAAAACAAGTGACCCCTGGTGCGGGGTCATTTATCACCATAGGGCTATGATTGGTACAATCTTGGTAGTGGCCCATAAGATGATGCTACATACCAAATATCTAAGCTCTAGGCCTTATGGATTCATAGAAGAAGATTTTTTAAGATTTTCCTATATAACTCTATGTAAAACAAGTGACCCCTGGTGCTGGGGCATTTATCACCATAGGGCTATGATTTGTACAATCTTGGTAGTGGCCCATAAGATGATGCTACATACCAAATATCTAAGCTCTAGGCCTTGCAGTTTTTCAGAAGAAGATTTTCAAAGTTTGCATTTTTAAAATCTATTTTTAGCTCCTGTGACCTAATTATGCAATGGACCAGAACCATTTATACAACTTTAGTAGAGCTTCATCCAAGGAACATTCCTGCAAAATATTTTTCAAATTGGCCAAGCCGTTTAGGAGGAGATGTTGTTTGAAGCAATTGTTGACGCCGGACGCACGCACGCACGGACGACGGACAAAAGGCGATCAGAAAAGCTCACCTTGAGCACGTTGTGCTCATGTGAGCTAAAAAGGGGCATAACTTCTGACCTAATTGGCAAATATCAGCCATAATTGAACTCATCTGAGAGATTATGGTCATAAACATTGTCAAAGTTTGAAGATTGCATAAGAAATGGAGGCACTAAAATTGTTTACCACGCACAATGGACACTCTATGGATCACAAAAGCTCACCGGTGAGCTAAAAAGGGAGCTAATTTAACAAGAGGGCCAAGATGACCGTGTCGCTCACCTGAGTAAAATTGCTGTGTAAGGCATGATTACAAAAAAATGTGGCATCTAAAGTGTTTTTCTAACATTTGACTAAGTGACCTAGAATAAGATACTACCTGAATTTGCACTCAACTGGGAATTCATGCAGTCATCATTCTTATCAAGTTTAATGAAGACTTGGACAAAAATGAAGGCCCCTAGAGTGTTCACAAGATTTTTCTAAATTTGCCCTGGTGACCTACATTTTGACCCCATGTGGCCCAGTTTTGAATTCATCAGAGATTTGAAGTAAACAAACATTCTGACCAAGTTACATGAAGATTTGGCCAAAACTGTTGCTTCTAAAGTAAGGCTTTTCTAAGATTTGACCTCGTGACCTAATTTTTGACCCAACATGACTCAATTTCAAACTCATCTGTCATAGCATAAAAAAAAAAAAAAAAGAATAAGAATATCCTGACAGTTTTATGAAGATTGGGCTGAAACTGGCCTCTAGAGTGTTCACAAGGTTTTTCTAAGATTTGACCTGGTGACCTAGTTTTTGACCCCATGTGACCCATTTGCAAACTCATACAATATATCATGTAGGCAAACATCCTGACCAAATCTAATGAAGATTGGGCTAAAACTGTGGCCTCTAGAGTGTTCACAAGGTTTTCCAAAGATTTGACCTGGTTACCTAGTTTTTGACCCCACATGACCCAATTTCAAACTCATCTGAAATATGTAGACGAACATCCTGACCAAGTTTCATGAAGATTGGCCAAAACTGTCGCCACTAGAGTTTTCACAAGCAATTGTAGACAGACAAAATGCGGTCACAAAAGCTCACCCTGAGCACTTGTGCTCAGGTGAGCTAAAAATTGGGTAGGTAGGGTAATGCACTTCTATTCAGATATGAAGTTTCAAGTCAATACCTTTTATAGTTCTCAGGTTATGGCCAATGTTTAAGTAGCTAACAAACCAACAGACAGGGCAAAAACAATATGCCCCCAACAACAGATCTTTGGAACATAATAAAACAAGAACTGTCAGAGGACAGCACCCTCGACTATTCAAAGTGCTTGTTGGTAAATCAAATGCATTTGCAATTCTTGCCCTTCACATACCCTGTACATAATAATAGTAAAAAATTATATACCTTGATAGTCTGATGCCCCTTAATATTTTTATGAAGTCTAAAATCAATCCCATGCCTAGTTACTGAGACACAAGCATAACATTGTGCATGCAAAACTTTAACCAAAACTCCAAATTAGAAAAGGGCCATAATTTGCATAAAATTCAGTCCCAAAAGTTTTCTGATGCCCCTGAAGACACTCCATTACTTTCTAGTCAATTCCTCAAGCAATTTCTGAGATATAAGCTGGATAGTAGCTTGAAAGTAAAAATTTAACCAAAATTCTAACTTAAAAGAGGGCCATAATTTTTAATATATTCCATTAAGAGTTATCTACCATGAAAGTATGATACCCCTCAACATATTAAAGATGTTTCAAATAAATCCCATGCCTGGATACTGAGATATAAGCATGAGAGTATCTTGCATGCAAAACTTGAAAAGGGGCCATAATTTGTAATAGTTTCCATCAAGAGTTATCTACCTTGGTTGTCTGATGCCCCTGAACATATTTATTAACTTTCAAGTCAATACCATAAATGGTTACTGAGATATAAGGTTGATAGCAACTTTAACCAAAAGCTGCAACGCCAACGCCGACGCCAGGACAACTACAATAGCTCTCATATTCTTCGAAAAGTGGAGCTAAAAACTTAAAAACAAGAGGACCAAGGGCTGAAATCACTCAGCAGAGAAATACTGCCTATTACATTTGTAAAAGCATAGTTGTACTTAATACATAATCCATGCAGAAGTACAGCAAGACAATCTAAATTCCACACTATATAAAATCAACTGGCCCCCGAGGTGGGACTGATTTTGACCCCTGGGACATGATTTGAACAAACTTTGGTTATAAACCAAATACTGTTTTGATGATTTTTACCATGTGATTCCAGAGAGATCTTAAAGCAAATCGACACTGGACCACAGGGTGATCAGAATAGCTACCAACCTCAAGCATGTCGTGCTAAAGGGACACAGCTTGTGGTGTAAGAGCAGCCATTCATTACTGAATTCTGCATAAAACTTGGTCCAGTATTATTTAAAGGGAAAAAAAGGGTTCATGCAAATTATATAAATGACAAATGGCGGCACCATTGGAAACAACCCCTCCTAATTTGCAGTTGTGTTCTTTTAAAGTGAGATATGTTAATTTATTTTATAATGGTCACTTACATTTATGCATGCTTCCCAAAATAAATTGCTCAAATGTTAGACGGGCTATATTGAATACACTTAGAGCATCTCTCAAATGTGTATCTTATCAAGTAGCCCAGTCAATGTTGATGTTGCAGCACTCGTCACTATAAAGATCACTAAATCAACATAGTAATTAATGCTGCTGTAACAACCATTTGGACACAAACACATAATGAGATCACACTGGCACATGCAAGCAAAAGAAACTGGAAGTAAGGGGAGTGTATTGACCCCTTATCTCTCATATTTGGGTCTTATCTGAAACTACTTAGCCCTTGAGACTGAAGAGCATCATACATCTGGAAACCACACATATTGTTAAGTAAGCCTTAAGGCCAATTCAGCAGGTTACCAGAGATTTGAATTTTCTTTTTTTTCTTTTGGAAATTTATTAAAGAATGTTTAAGGAAAATAAAAATTTTAATATTCATGTGTAAAAACGTTTTAAAATTATACATGTATTTGCCTAGGGTCCAATAAGTCACATTTTAGTGTTTTTATGCAATTTTGGCCAAAATTTCATAAAGATGTAGTTTTTATTAAACAAGAGGGCCATAGAGGCCCTTGATCACTCACCTGAGAATAGGGTTACCCAAGAAACATCTGTACTAAAACATTTTCAAAATCTGGCCAGTAGTTTTGAAGATGATATTTAAAGTATTCATAATTCAAATTCATTTTAGCAACTTACGTCTAGCAGTTTCATAGGAGATGTCGTTTATAGTAAATTGTTGACACAGATGATTCAGGGTGATCACAAAAGTTCACCTTGAGCACATTGTGCTCAGGTGAGCAAATAAAAAAAAAAACATGGTGAGGTATATGTATTTTTTTTCACTTCCAGATAAGCCTATATATCAGTTGAATGAATCTGAAACAAAAGAGCCATGAAGGCCCTGGAATTGCTCACCTGAGACCCAGGTATTAGAGGGGGGAAAAGAAACAGCAAATATTTCATGGAAAATGGGCTCTGTTCCCTTCCGGCCGTATTTTAAGACAGATCAAAATAATTTTACAGTCTTGATAGAGATTGACCAAAGGAACATCTGTGCTAAAAATAAACAAGAGGGCCAAGATAGTCCTGTGATGCTCACCTGAGTTTAATCCTACCTGAATTTGCACTCAACTGGAATTCATGCAGTCATCATTCTTACCAAGTTAATGAAGACTGGGACAAAATTGTAGGCCTCTAGAGTGTTCACAAGATTTTTCTAAAATTTGCCCTAGTGACCCTTCTTTTTGACCCCATGTGGCCCAGTTTTGAATTCATCCGAGATTTGATGAAAACAAACATTTTGACCAAGATACATTAAGGTAAGGCTGCCTCTAGAGTGTTTACAAGGTTTTTCTAAGATATGACCAGGTGACCTAGTATTTGACCCCACATGACCCAATTTCAAACTCATCCAAGATATCATGTAGACAAACATCCTGGCCAAATTTTAAGATTGGGCCAAAACTGTTGCCCTAGTGTTCACAAGGTTTTTCTAAGATTTTCTAAGATTTGAACTAGTGACCTAGTTTTTAACCCAACATCACACTCATCCAACAGCATAAAGACAAACATCCTGACAAAGTTTCATGAAGATTGGGCCAAAAATGTGGCCTTAAGCATGTTCACAAGTTTTTTTTTAATATTTGACCTGGTGACCTAGTTTATCCCATGTGACCCATTTTTGTACACATCCAAGATATGTAGACAAACATCCTGACAAAGTTTCATGAAGATTGGGCCCAAAATGTGGCCTTAAGCATGTTCACAAGTTTTTTTCTAAGATCTGACCTGGTGACCTATTATCCCATGTGACCCATTTTTGAACACATCCAAGATATGTAGACAACATCCTGACCAAGTTTCATGAAGATTGGACTAACACTGTGGCCTCTAGTGTTCACAAGCAATTGTTGACAATAGACGACGCATGACGGACAGAAGGCAGTCACAAAAGTTCACCCTGCTCAGGTGAGTTAAAATGTCTGCTTTAATTCCTTTAAGTATGGGGGTGGGTGGGTGAATTTCAATAGTAAAGGCAATAAACATTTCATTTCTTAACAAACATTGTCAGTATTTAAGGTTCAGGTCATCTTTGTCATGAACATCATTATTTTGTGTACATTTTCCCCCCAAATTAAACATCACTTAGCATTAAGTAGTGTTGGTGGAATGAATTCTTGCAAGATCACTCTGAAAGGAAAATGGGTGTATTGAAAAACAATTCACTTTCATTTTTGATATTGTTCTTTCAACACAGAAATACACTTATTAATGGAAATAAATAAATAAAACAATTCAAGTTTGTTATTTCCTTGTATATTTTTTCTTCCTCTGAATCTGTAACCCTAGAACTTCAATCATCTGACAAATAATAAATTATCCAAGTCATTAATTTGCTTTTAAGTTTTCACTTGAAGATCTTTCCCTGGTTAAAGGCCTTGCCAGGACAGCAAGCAAAGTCTCCCTCCCAGGCAAAGTGTTCCTTTACAAGGGTTTTTGTTGACTCTGCCTCAGGGTCCAGCTTGGTCCATTTGTAGGACTCAAAGTCAATCTGCCAGTCTGGAGAAAGCTGCAAAAATACAAGGGTTAGCACCATGACATATAAGTATTTACATTAACTTAATATTGAAAGGAAACATCATTTGAATTATTATGTGCACTAAAGAAAATACACATACCAGAAATAAATAATGTGCAAGGGCACCCCCAATCTTGTGAGGATCACTTACATACATGTACATATGCTTTTAAGAGTGGCTTAATGTTATGTTTTTAAAAAGCAAAATCCTATTATTTAAACCATCAATTTTGATCTGCTTAAGTCTCTGAATATAAAACCAACAACAGATTAGAATTATCTTACTTTGAAAGCAAGGTCATGTCCTTTCCATATCCAAACGCCAGTTATGGTGTTATTTCCGTTTTCTCCAAGAACACACATACTGCCAAAACTCTGTTTTCTCATTTTGTCTATTCTCTGGAAAAAGCCTGCAACAATAAAGAAGGACTTTGAAGAAAAACAAGGGTTGTCGGAACAAAACATATGCAATATATTTTATAGAAAATATTTTAAGGCAATGGGCCATAATTCCACATATGTAGCAAACTGCAAATATGATTATACATCTACATACATCTGCCTAAAGATCATGACCAAAATCACACCTGCACAGGTTCATATGATGACAAACCAGTATACCAAGTTTTTTAGAAGAAAAATAATGAAAAAAAAATGACAAAGAAATATCTATTATAAAACTTGTCCAAAGTTATGGCAAAATAAGGTCAAAGGAAAAGGTCGATAGATAAAATATTGAAGTATATCTGAAAAACCATTGTCATGATCAATATGCATACCAAATATAAAAGATGTATGTCAAATAGTAAAAATTATGGCTAACGTTGGAGTTTTTGTTAACATTTCAAAAATGGGGCCAAAGTTCAAATGTCAAGGTCGAAGTCCAAAAATGTAACATTGATGGAAAGGTCTTCCCACAAGGAATTCACGTGTGAAATATCAGTGCCCTATTGGTAATGTTTCTGAAATGACAGGCATCTTAAAGTTTTCAGAAGTTACAGCAAAAATAGGTCAAAGGTCAAGGTCGCTAGATGAAATGTTTAGGCATATCTGAATAGCCCTTGCAAAGATGTATATGTGTACCAAAAATAAATGTTGTAAGTCAAATAGTAAAGAAGTTACGGTCAACGTTAAAGTTTTTTTTGTTAAACATTTCAAATATAGTTCAAAGTTCAAAGGTCAAGGTCAGAGGTCCAAAAGTGTGACATTGCTGGAAAGGTCTTGCCACAATGATTCACATGTGAAATATCAGTGCCCTGTTGTTAACAGTTCTGAAATGACAGGCATTTTTAAGTTTTTAAAAGTTACTGCAAAAATAGGTCTAAGGTCAAGGTTGATAGATGAAATGTTGTGTTATATCTGAATAGCCCCTGCAAAGATAAATATGCATACCAAAAATAAAAGTTGTATGTCAAAAAGTAAAGAAATTATGGCCAATGTTAAAGTTTAGTATTTCAAAAATAGGTCATAGATCAAAGGTCAAGGTCAAAAGTCCAAAAGTGTAACATTGATGGAAAGGTCTTGCCACAATGAATTCACATGTGAAATATCAGTGCCCTGTTGGTAACGGTTCTGAAATGAAAGGCATTTTAAAGTTTTCAAAAATACAGCAAAAATAGGTCAAAGGTCAAGGTCAATAGGTGAAAAATTTGCATATGTCTGGAAAGGCCTTGTCCAGATGAATGTGCATACCAAAAATGAAAGTTGTATATGGAATAGTAGAGAAGTTATGGCCAACGTTAAGATTCCGGTCTATGCCTGACCACAACGCAGACGCAGGAGTTACGACAATAGCTCATTTTTTTCTTCGAAAAACAGACGAGCTAAAAACCTATTTATTAAATGTTCCAAGTCCATGAATTGCCTAAAAGACAGCATAAAGTGAGCAAAAAGTAAACTTGGTCTATAACCCATTGTATTGCGCCTACATTTATAAAATCAGCCCAGATGCTCAAATCTTGCTGTAATTTTTCTTTCATGGTAAATGTTGCCATTAAACCTACAGGAAGACCTTACTTATAGCTTTGATTTTCATATTTTAGATGTACATAAGAGTATTACTCTAAATTAATCCCCACAAGACATTAACTATAGGTAGAATGATACCACATCCAGTCACATAATTGACCAGTCCCAACATCCAGTCACATTATCAACCAGTCCCCACATCCAGTCACATTATCAACCGTTCCCACATAGTCACATTATCAACCAGTTCCCACATCCAGTCACATTATCAACCAGTTCCCACATCCAGTCACATTATCAACCAGTTCCACATCCCACATTCTCAGTCCCACATCCATTCATTACAACCGTCCCACATACACCAGTACATTATCATCCCATCCATCACATACAACCAGTCCCCACATCCAGTCACATTATCAACCAGTCCCAACATCCAGTCACATTATCAACCAGTCTCCACATCCAGTTACATTATCAACCAGTCCCCACATCCAGTCACATTATCAACCAGTCCTGACTTTGGCTAAGCACCAAGCACAAGGGAGACGGACAAGTTCCATTTTAAGATAGGTATATTGTGAGGTCTATATATATTTACTTATATTTGTGAGGGCTGTAAGTAAATTTAATTGTAAATGACAATTACTTTTGAGATATAAGTCTGACATATGCATATAGACTTGCAAACAGAATGAAATTGATGGATAACAATAATACATCTTAGTTTGAATATGTAGGAAAAAGATAATGCTGTTGAAAATCATGCCATAGATTTATGAGAAGATAATTCCTGATTGCTCAAACTTCATATTTTTTTAATATAACAGGAGCACTGCAAGCCGGAGCATTTTATACCAGAGGGATTAGCAACTCTTCAAGGATGCTTCAGAGTCCAGGATGAAGAAAGTAGTTGTGCTAACAATGCAATTCACATTATTTCACTGTCCTTTATGGTACAACTGCACATCAATATCTTCAAACAAGACGGCCACAGAGGCCCTTGTTGCTCACCTGAGTATAGGGTTACCTATGGAACATCTGTACTAAAACATTTTAAAATCTGGCAAGTAGTTTTGAAGGAAATTATTTCTAAAGTTTTCATAATTCATTTCTTTCCATTGCCATGGCAACCAGAGTTTTACATGAATCAAGTTTATTTTGCCAACTTTTGTGAAGGTTCACCCATGGAACATCCCAGCCAAGTTTAATCAATTTCTGTCCAGTGGTTTCAGGAGATGTTGTTTAAAGTTTTTTCTATATACATATAAGGCAATTTAGCCCTGCCCCTGGCGGCCATGTTTTTAACAGATCAGAATGATTTTAGCAATCTTAGTAGAGGGTTACCCAAGGAATATCTGTACTAAAACATTTTGAAATCTGGCAAGTAGTTTTGAAGAAAATAAATTTTAAAATGTTCATATTTTTTTTCTTTCCATTACCATGGAAACCAGTTTTATATGGACCAAGATTTTTTTTGGCAACTTTTATGAAGGTTCACCCAAGGATTATCCCTGCCAAGATATATCAAATTTTGTACAGCAGTTTCAGAGGAGATGTCCTTTCATACAAATTGCTGACGATGGACGACCAGGCCTTTTTTGGTGTTTTGGGGAAAGGTGACTGGTCCTTTCAGGAGGGGAAAATAGGTTGATCAGGGGAAAATTTACTTATGTCTATTGCTTTCCTTGTGTCATTCTTTAAAAACTAATACTTTTTTGTCAGGGGATTTTTTGGATTGAATTTGCCCTCAAAATCAGCATAATAACAAGAGGGCCAAGATGGCCCTAGATCGCTCACCTGAGAAAAGTATCATTCATTGCCTGTACAAAACAGATTGCTTTAGAATTAAGATGATGAGGTGAAACAATGTTCAGGAATTTTCTGACCCCATCCACAAAAGATATCATCATGACAAACATTCTGCCAAAGTTTGAGGATGATTGGACCAAAAATGTTGCCATCAGAGTATAAACAAGATTTTTCTAAGATTTGACCTACTGACCTACATTTCTATCCAGCCCCACCCATTTTCAAACTGGTTCGAGATATCATCATGACAAACAATCTGACCAAGTTTGAGGAAGATTGCATCAAAACTGTGGCCTTTAGTGTGTAAACAAGGTTTTTCTAAGATTTGACCTATTGACCTACTTTTCGGTCCAGCCCTGCCCATTTTCGAAAGGGTTCAAGATATCATCAAATCAAAATTTGCTACAAGTTTAGAGGAAGCTTGCAAGAAATTGTGCCATCTATGGTACAACCAGCTTTTTCTGATTTTGGAACCACTGACGTACCTTTTATCAACGAAACCATGTTCGAAAGGGTTTCAATGATATCTTCATCAAGAACAAACTTTTTGACCAGTTGGAGATTTGGATCAAAATTTGGCCTCTATGTAAACAGATTTTCAAAGCTTTGACTACACCACTTTTGAGCCAAATACCATTTCGAAAGGTTCAACATATCATAAGGACAAACAGCTACCAAGTTGAGGAGATTTGTCAAGAAAATTGTGGCCTCAAGGAAAACAAATTTATAAATTGACTATGCTACTATTCCATACTGCCCCTTTTCAATTCAAATTATCAAAAACATCTACCATTTAGAAGATTGATCAATAATTTGGCCTCAGATGGAGTAAACAAGGTCTAAATGACCTATACCCTACATGATACAACCTGAACTATCAAAGGGATATCCAAGAAATAATACAAAAGACAATATGCAGAATGGATCAAAATTGTCCCCTTTGTGATGAACATAAAATTATTGAACCATGACAAGATTTTCAAAATTTAAAAAATACCTAACAGGGCCACTTTTTGATCCAACAACCATATACAAAGTTCAGATTCTCAGACAACATTCTGACCAAGTTTTGGAAAGATGATCAAATTCCGGACAATGGACGGACCGACAATCAGCCAAGTCCTCTTCTTAACTATGCCCAGAGACTAAAATTTAGAAATCAAAAACAAGAGGGACAACAATCCTAATGAGGCATTTCATACCAAGCAAATTTTAAAAAACCACTGACAGCATATGCTATAAAATCATATTCATCTAAAATTTCAGATCCAATTACACTGAACAAACAAAACAAATATGTCCCATAAAATGCGGACAATAAGAATCACATAAAAAATACAAGAGCAATAACAAATATCATACTCCCTGAATATCAATTAATAAGAATCAAAAAATATAATGCTGCTACACTGCAGTAATCATGCCGTAGAAACCATTATACAATGACTTTTCTGATGTATAACATGAGCTGTCCTAAGACAGCAGGCTAGACTAATCCACCATTAATTGGTTGAGTTGTGCGAGACCAAAAAAAACCTGAGACAGATATAATGCTGCTACACTGCAGTAATCATGCCGTAGACATGTGGCATGATACCACACCAAGTCACATTATCCTGACACCTGGCCAACCAGTTGTGGAACTACTCTTATATGCTGAACGCCAAGCTAGAAGATCATAGAGAGGCATTTAATCAATAAGCATAGTTATGTCCCTTAACACCTATGACAGACAGACATTTTATTATAGTCTTACTTTTGTACAGATATTTTTACAAATGATATAATATTGTAAAATATAATGGTACAAAGCCTCTCGGAATGAGATTCGAGAGATTTAAAATATATGTAAAGTTTCAAGCCATCTTAAAATCATTGCTGAAATCTGAACATTTTGTTGCATTCAAAACTTTAACCAAGACCTTAGTAAATTATGAAATCAATACCCAGACATATGCATAATTGTAACTTGACCAAGCTGCGCCAGATGCCAGGATGCAGAATGTGTACCGTACTGAATGGCTTAAGAAAGACATACTAGATGCCGGGTCACTCCAGCATGATGACCATTCCAACTTACCTCCAACTAGGTTACAGGTCATGAAGATCTGGCCGAGGTCCTCAGGGTACATGTATTCACAGAACCACATAGAGCAGTTCTCCTTGTCAAAGTTCTCCCAGAAGTATGGCAGTGCAACCGTAAGGGTGTCATTGTTGGAATAACAGCGTTTGAAGGCATCAAAGTCAAATGTTCTGCAATTACAGGAAATTTTACCATTTGGTGATAGGGCATGATCTTTTTCCAGTGATATATAGCATGATTTCTCACAAAAATCTGTAACATTGACGTCTTTGAAACCTTTTAATGACATTTTATGTTTAAATATGACTATGGCACAAGAAACCCCTTGTTTCATTGTCGAGGCATCTTATCTTTTTCATTTAAACAAAAAGTTAAGATGGCAAATTCTGGAGACAGGTTAAATGTCTTTATTGTCCATATTTCTTGTTAAGGTTGCACCATATTTCCATCAAACAAGTTATCTATTCAGGTTTTATTTTTACTTCCAGAGAATAGGAATCACCGTTCTTTAAAAATTCCTTGTTGGAATCTTTTTTCTTTTGCATTTGTAAAAAGTATGTTACTGCCAGGAAATCAAAAACAATGAAATCAACAAGAAAATGCGTCTCTGAGAAACTTATGCCCTGCGGGGATATGGTCAGAACCAAATATTTGCTTGTATTTTTTAAGTTTATATAATGATTTACATTTGTATAAAGTTTCAAGATTATATGAAGTTACCTTTATAGGAGAAGAAGCTTAAACACAGAGGTTAATTTGGTGCAGAATAACCAATTTTACTAGGTCACAGCCATTAAATTAAATAAACACTACCAGTAAATAATCCAGATCATGATGTACATGTATGTCAAGTTTCAGGAAGATGTCAAGTCATCTTCAGAGAAAAAAAAAGAAGAAGAAGCTTAAAACGCAAATGTAGAACAATCAATTTTACCATGTTCTTCCAACTGTGAAATATAGGTCAAAGCCATAAATTTGCATAAATATTAAATAGATCATATCATGAGGTACATATGTACCTAGCTTCATGAAAATGTGAAGTCATCATCTCAGAAACAAGAGGGCCAAGATGGCCCTAAAGACCCTCACCTGAAAAAACTACCTTCATTGCCTGAACAAGTTACTAAATTATAGCATAGTTGTATGCCTATACATTATTATGTACTTAAATTGATGTTTACAGATGATGCATTGGTTTGAATTTATTTTAATCCACCCTTGACATCAGCATACTTTAGGAGAAGAAAAAGACACCATAAGTAGGTGACAGCATAATTGTGACCCATTTTTTGCCCTGCATTTGTGAGCAAAATGAATTTGATTCAATAATTTTAGCCAAAATAGTCACCAACAAATTAATAATAAAGGTACACACTGAAAACATATATACAAACAAATAGTGTTCACCTGAAGCACCTCTTCTTATAGCAAGTGACACAAAAACAGCATTCCTAAGGAAAATCTGTCAAGCAGAGTTATTTATGTTTGTAATATAAGGGATCTAGTTACCCCTTTGGAAAGGCAGCAAATGGATCTTTGGACTTTTCTTCTTTTGGTGGTTCATCCTCTGCATCATCAGCTGGCTGAAAAAGGAAAAAACATGATCAACCTGTTATTATTTCAGGAACCTCCCTTAATTTTTGGAAGGCTGTCAAGGGCAGGGAAATTCAATGTCGGCTTCAGAATAGCTTTGATAATATTTGCGGATTTCTGAAAACACCATGGATTTATATCATCTGTCTGAATGTATTTCAGAGGTTTACCTCATAAATATCTGTGTACAAATTTATGACTTGTAGATAATAAACTTATTGAACTTAATATATGAAACAATGGACTTTCTCTTGCCATGAAAACTGTAGAATCCGAGTTACAATATTGTATAAGCAAACAAGACTCAACTGATCAGACTGCTCTTTTCAATGTCTGCTCTGTTTGCCAAGAATTCAAAATGTGTTTGTATTAGGTAAAAGGTTATAAAATGACTCAGTAAATGTGCTTTACAGTCATCAGTCTGAATTGAAGTGTAAAGGTAGCTTTCATTTAACAGGGAAACCAATAATAGTAGCTAAATTCATATTATGAATCAATGTTAATCATTTATGACCATAACCAGTTATATGGTTATTTCTGTTGCCATTGCAAATCTCAGTTCTGCATGGATCAAGTTCAATCTAGCCACTTTTTGTCAAGAACCACCAACGCCTTTTTTTTTTTTTTAAACCCATCTTGAGCACATGCTAAAAATGTACAAAATTATATACTAGACGAAACTTATAAGTACTCGACTTAAGTTTTGTCTATAGCATTTGTTGTATTAAAAAAAGGGTTTCTATAGCTTTCCACGAAAATTGGTTTCACGGAGTTGATTATGTGTCAAAATTATTCAAGCATGTAACTGATTAAGCCAATGCACATTTCAATATTTACTGGGCATATGTTTTGATAAATATATCTTCTCTACAAATTAGAAATCGAAGTACTTACAAGTTTCGTTAAGTGTATTTAGTTCATTAAGTTTTGATAATAATTACATTCATATTTTGACTAAAACTTTATCTCCTTACCTCTTCTTTCTTTTTAGGCTGTTCCTTCTTCTGCTGTGGCTTATTCTCCTTTTTCTTGCCGTCCTTCTTTGGTTCCTTCTTATCACCACCATGTAGTTCAGCATATTTTTTACCTGTGTCATAGAGGAAATCATAATTTGTTTCACATAATGCCCCGTCCAAGCCTTACACTTATAGGTCCCGCACAAGTGCGCCAAGACATAAAATAATTTAAGCTTTAAAAGATCCTTGTCACATCTATGTATATTTTAGTTTCAAGTCAATACCTTGTTTAGTTGTCAAGTTATGGCCAAGGTTAAGTTGTCTGCAGGACAAAAACATTATTCCCTTGATCTATTGACAGTATATTTTCTTTAAACCAAACAAAGTAGAGAATGCAGTACAATAATGTAGTGAACAGCTTACCATCAAAGGTGGCCATCTTTTCACAGAGTTTGAAGTCCCCGATGACTTTCTTGAAGTTGGGCTGGTTGATGAGGGTGGTAAACCACCGGTTGACATTCACATACTTCCCCCTGAAGGCGGAGTCCAACACCTGTCAAATACAAGACCATATCGACTGTTATACTAAACTACGTAACATACAAAGACACAAAAATCCTGTCACCAGGGTCTTCTTAAAGTAGTAGATCTACCATGATTTCAGTTCCTCTCATCAGGTTCTATCCATAAATGAAATATCACTTTAATATCAAATGAAGAAGAGGAGTTATTTTCCAGACAAAAAGTGTGACAGACAACTCTGACAAAAACCATGTCTCCCCCATAAAAAGTTGGGAAACAAAAATGCAGTTCAAGAAGGTAAATTTAAGGATTTAAGGACTCTTCCAATACCAAGAACATTTGTCTAAAATAGCAATACCTTTCCAAATGTTAGCCATAACACCTACAATAACTAGAAATAGTAATTGTATATGGCTTGAATGGCTCCTTGTTTTACCCTCTTACTTACATTGTTTGTTCAGGTGAGGAAACAAAAATGCAGTTCAAGAGGGAAAAAATCGAAAGATTCTCTTGTAATACCAACAAGATCCATGTTAACATGGCCATCCCCCGACAAATGCTTGCTCTTCAGAAAAGGTGATGGAGAGTAGAATATTTCATTTTTAACAGAAATTTTTTGATAATGAAGACTGATGTTTGAAGTGATAATATGAAAACCATGTGAAGACCTACTAATTCCGCTATTTTGAGGTCTACAGGTAAAATGTCAAGGTGACTGTGACAAAAATAAAACCTGAAAAATAGCAAACAGGCCCTAAAATGCTCAACAGAGTACCACCATCCTAATTGAACAATTCAGGTCACTTGATTTTACCTTTTAAGGTTTCACAGAAGAAAATTTGGTATTTCCTATCTAGAGAGTATACAAGAAAACCAGGTAGAAAGCCATGAGATGACCATTTGTGCCAAATGAAATTAAGATTTTATCAGTTTTTTAAGTTTAGTAAATAAAATTCTGTTTATTACCATAGAACTAGATTTCTGCATAAAGTTTATTAGCTTCATTTTTTTTTTTTTTTTGGTGAAAGCTATAACCAAGGAATTGTTCATGCCAAAATTCCTCAATTTCTACCTAAAGGTTTCAGAGCACTAAATGTCTTTGAAAGCAAATTGTTGACCAGAGACAGAGGGTGATCCCAATAGCTCATCTTAACAAGAGGGCCATGATGGCCCTGAATCGCTCACCTGATTAAAAATGAGCAACATATGTTGGATTTTTCATATTGACCTACTTTTTGACCCAACATGACCCACTTTTGAACTTGTCCAAGATTTTTTTCATGAAAACAGACATTCTGACCAAGTTTCATGAAGATATGGTCAAAAATGTCGCCTCTAGAGTGTTAACAAGGTTTTTCTAAGATTTGACCTCATGACCTACTTTTTGACCCCACATGACCCAAATTTGAATTTGTCCAAGACTTTATGGAAACAAACATTCTGAACAAGTTTCATGAAGATAAGGGCAAAAATGTGGCCTCTAGAGTGTTAACAAGGTTTAACCAAGATTTGACCTCGTGACCTCTTTTTTGACACCATGTGACCCAATTTTGAACTTGTCCAAGATTTTATGGAGACAATTATTCTGACCAAGTTTCATGAAGATTGGGCCAAAAATGTGGCCCTTTAGAGTGTTAACAAGGTTTTTATAAGATTTGACCCCGTGACCTAGTTTTTGACCCCACATGACCCAATTTCTAGCTTGTCCAAGATTTTATGAAGACAAACATTCTGACCAAGTTTCATGAAGATTGGCCAAAAAATATGACCTCTTGAGTGTTAACAAGCAAAATAATTGATGACGCACAAAGGGCGATCATAAACGCCCACCTTTAGCACGTTGTTCTCAGTTGAGCTAAAAATGCAAAAATAATAATCAAAAATGGAAAATCAAACGTCTCCTATCAGTCAAAAGCATATTGCCAAAATATCGATATCAGGTGATTAATATCTACAATGTCGATATATTCAGTATGGTTTGTTTTATATTCCACTTATTTTTTTTTTATTTTTTTTAATTTCAGTAAAATGCATGTACTGTGCATAAAGGAACACTGGTTATCTCAAAACTTGACCATCCTGCAATTTTATCAATGCAAGGGTCGTAATTCTGGAGAGTCTGGGATATTCTGGCCTGTTTTCAAACTCAATTGAGATACTGTGCCCATACACATTGTGACAAATTTTGGTAAAGATCGGTTCACATTTTTTCAATGTTAGAACGCAGAAACTGTTAATTTTGCAATTTTTCATCAGTTGATGGGCCACAACTCTATAAAGTTTGGGACATTTAGACTGGTTATAGAACTTGGCCAATATATTGTGCCTTTTTACATTGTGCAGACACTATTAATTTAACCATTTTTCATCAATTCAAAGGTCGTAACTCCAGAGTATCTGAAAAAATCTGGCTGGTTACCAAAAGGAACCAAGATATTATGTCCATATACATTGTGACCATGTTTGATAAAGATCAGTTCATGCTTGTTTGAGTAAGACAGCGGACGCCGTTAACACTTTTTCATAAATTCAAGGGCTAACTCTAGAGTGTCTCGCACAATCTGGCTGGTTATGTAAGCACAGACCTGATAGAACATTGCTAAGATACAGGCACAGACTTAAATGTACACTTTTATAGCTGTACATGTTCTTCGGGTCCTGTTCTCACAAGATGTACTTCTATAAAGATAGATTTAATTATTAATTTTAACAAAATGAATTCTGAGTACAGATTTTATATTTTGATCCTGAAGGGAATATTTTGTAGGTACCTTCAAATGCAGCCTTTTAAATTTGAGAAACAGTGGCCTAATTTATTATATATTTTTGGTCATTTTTAGATATTATATTACATGAGGGTCACTCACCTGAGTATGACTGCTGTGTTAGGCATGATTAAAAATGTGGCATCTAGTGTTTGCAATGTTTTTCTAACATTTGACTTTTTAATTTAACCGAATTTCCCAAAGGGTTTACTGTGACAAAAATCAAGTTTTTTTTTACTTTTTTGACCCCATGTGACACAGTTTTGAACTCATTCAAGATTTCAAGTAGGCAAACATTCTGACCAAATTCCATGAAGATTGAGCCAAAAATGTGACATCTACAGTGTTCATAAACTCTATTAAATTTGACCTGGTCCTTTCCCCAACCTTTTAACTTCCAAAAAAAGGGTAAAAAAGTGGTTTCTAGAGTGGTCACAAGGTTTTACTAAGATTTGCCCATGTGACCCAATTTCAAACTCATCCGAGATATCATGAAGACAAACATCCAGACCAAGTTTCATGAAGATTGGGCCAAAAATGTGACCTCTAGCTTGTCCTAAAGGTTTTTCTTAGATTTGAGCTGATGACCTAGATTTCGAAATCATCCAAGATATTATGTAGACAAACATCCTTACCAAATTTTATGAAGACTGGACAAAACTGGCTTCTAAGAGTGTTCACAAGCAATTGTTGATGGCGGACTACAGATGACGGACAAAAGTCGGATACAAAAGCTCATCCTGTGCACAAGTGCTTAGGTGTGCTAAAAAGATTATCTTTTTTCTTCAAATCTGTATTGATAATCGACAAAAAATATCGATATTCTTTCTACCTATGACTATTCTAATCATTATCAAAATGAAGAATTGGCAAACTAGTCCACCTTTAAGCTAATAATCTCATCTCTTCTTCATGTTGAACAGTTGAAATGCAAGTGGTAAGACACATTTCAATGTCAGAAGATGTGAGCCATAAATGCTTGCAACAACTATGTGAAGAAGTTGCAGACCATTACAGGCTAGTTCCTTTACCTACCCTACTTATATTGCTTGTTCATGAAGTAGAACAAAAATACAGTTCAGGGAGGAAAAAAAGATCAACATGAATAAATTGTTGCCTATTACCCTTACTTTCAATAGTGCTTTTTATAAAAAACAAAACAGACCCTTTGTTACCCTATTCATTTTTAATTATATTGGTTAATTAGCATCTAATAGTCATAAAACTTTCGTCAGTGAGAGCAGCTACTATATTGAACCAAAAAAGAAACTTTTTTAGGTTTAAGTAATTTATTTTTGTACTAAAATGTACAACTGAATTATTTTAAGGTTATCAATATTTAAAAAACACAGAGATGTAACGATACACTCATGTTTCCGGTGCACTGAATACTGCAGGGCTTTTTTCAGGTATCCCACTGGGACGAATATCGGCCCCATTCCCAATGCTATCTAGGTACAATTTTCCCAATTAAAAAAAAAAAATCCCAAAGCCAAGAAATATATATATATATTTTTTTACAAATATTTCCCAAGTAAATTGGTTTTGTTTACAATAACAATTCTTGTAGGTAAAATTACTGCATGCACTGCCTGAAGTCACGGTATAGTATAGTTTAGGTTCTTGATGAAAAAGTTTGTTTTTAAAGATGTATAAAGTAACTATTGTATGTATTTCAATGGGTAAAATTTCCCCATTTTATCGATTCGCCAATTATTTTCCCCCAAATTTTACTGATAACAAAAAATCCCAAATTTGGCAGGGGCCTTTTTCCCAAAAAGCTTGAAAAAAGCCCTGATTTGCCAGCATTCGAATGCACAGGTTCGTCAGAGTTGCAATTTCCTAACAATCAAAAGTATGAAAGGGACAAAAAATATGTCCTTTTTAACTTCCATTAAACAAAACTTTCTAAATTTGAAAGGTTTCTGTATTGTTTATCCTAATTTCAATGATATTTACTTTCCAAATCAAAGGCCCATTACTCTTTCAAAAGCAGTGTATATTCTCTGGACAAAAAAACAAAATGAAGATGCAACTTATACAGGCTTGCTGATGACAATAAATTACTGCAATGCATAAATAAGAATGATTTTTTTTACTAAAGATCATTCACTTGTTTACAAAATGTGACTTGCATATTCCGCACATCTTCGTCAATTTCCATCCACCAACTGTATGTCTGCATTAACTAATCACAAGTACATAAACTGATGACATAATAGATATATACATTGTATACAAATTGTGATTTGTTGACGGGTTTTCAAATTCAATATTTTTCAAAACATGGACTGTCTTTGGGACGCCAATGCAAAATGTAAACAATGAGAGTATTTTGATATCCATACAGAATACTAAAAACCGTGATTTGATAAGACATTTTCATTGAGTACAACTTATTTCACAGCAGACATTTGCAAATTATGAATCATTTATGTTTCACTATAATACGTTATGTCACTTTAGATTTTCTTTTTCATGAAGAGTGCATCATTAATATAATGGGCCTTTAAAAGCTTTCTCATTGAATCGTGCCTCCAGATTGACTGGGACCATTTGACTCTTCATTCAGATACCTGATAATCAATTATGCAACATGAAGGAAATAAACAATAACAAAATGGCTGACAAAGCAGCAGAAAACTGCATCTGGCAGCTGTATAAAAACGGCATTTATGATTGGTTTTAAAACCAATGAAATAGTGTAATTTGTAATAGTGCAACCAATGAAATAGTGTAATTTGACACACTTTAACAAGAACAAATTCAATCGTAATTTCCCACAGCTTATAGATGATCTATCGATGCTGATATACAAGGTGCAAATACATTTATATGTACAAAGTGCATTTTCGATGCTGAAAACGTTAACAGTACCATAGCAATACCAAAGTTGAGCGAACTGAACAATTTATGGGTAGCAAACAATTCTGAGTTTTTGATAAAACCGCAATTAGAAAGGATATATCCAAATATTTATTTTCCACAAGGGCTCAATTCTGATTATCAGAGCCATTTATAAAATACAAGAAATACAAGCTCAATTTTGGGTATAGAGCAACATGCATGAATAAATGACAAGAAATGCCACAGCAAAAACTGTAGAACTGCAGGGTCTACACATATCATATGTACATATATTTGTATCAGATGTCTGCAGTTCTATTTTTGTTTTACCTCTTTGCGTTACACAACCATCCTAATGAATGTTTGTGCCTTTGAAAGAGACAGTAATAGAAGATAGAGAAGTGACCTGCACTTACATACTGGTAAGCGAGGAGGAGGTCACATGCCACCGTGATGTCAGCCTGGGAGATTCGCTCCCCAACGAGGTAGGTGCGGGTGCTCAGATAACTGTCCAGCACACCCAAAACCTTCTGCATCTGTTCCTTTGCCTTCTCAGTCTCCTGCAAGTCAGTAAAAAAAAAAAAGATGAACAGAAATGTTTGACAGGTCTGCCATTTTGTCTTATCTCTCATCCATAGGGATACTATCAAGATTTGTATTATACTACTTACTGCATGGTTTTAACAAACTTGTTAGAGGACAACAATGCTTGCTGAGCAGACCTCTTTCCCAGCAAGCTAACAAGACAGCTATTACCCTTTAACTTTTTCCTTTTTAATTTAAAAGTTAATTTTCCAACAAGACTCAAATCATTTGAATATTTAAAATTGAAGGAACTGTCAAAACCACAAATTTTCTATCTTATATATTTCATTTTCACATCTACAATGATCCCAAGTCACAAGGTAAAAATTTGGAAAATATCATCATTTCCAAAAGCTAGCGCGATAAGGTGTTTTTGCAAATTCTAAGTCGAAATAGGGCCATAACTGTTAAAAATTTATGGATTTGACCAAAATCAAACTTGACCTTCATTTTATTGGGATGAACATGTGCACAGAATCTGGAGCAGCTATCTTAGGACATTTTCTGATTGAGGTAGGCGACAGTGACACACAAGGTATATGTTGTTACATTGTCGGTATCTACAGAAACTCTTCATGATTGGTCTCCGATACATTACTCTTAACAGGAATGGTACACATCTCCATTAAATCAAATTCACACATCCCATTTTTGTCATCGTAATATGGTGCAGACTATGATTTTCAATGATAAAAGGATTTTATAAGCAGAAATTTTCAATGTTAAAAACACCATCAGTGCATTCTTCAGTGAGGAACAAATTAGATGGCATTTTTGTTGATTTACCTTCACCTCTTACATGATTCACAATAAATGTAAAACATGCCTTATAATGAAGGATATCTAGAGCTGTTTGAAGAAGAATTTACTATGTTCAAGAGCACTGCAAAGCATGGCAATATATGTGAGAATGAATTGCTGCCTTTATGCAAAGACACAATTATACAGACAAGTTTAAATGATAAGTTTGAACTTCTGTAGAGTAAGAAGGGCCATAATTATTTAGTTTCATGTGAGAACAAAATCCAGCATATAAAAAGAAATTTTACATTTTTGAAAAAGAGAAATGTCAAGTGCTTGAAAGATACTGAGAATTCTCTTGAATGAACATTTACATATATTAGAAAATCTAGTTCATATTGGAATTGGATGTATTATTTATCTAAGACTTTCACCACAGGGTTTGACACTAACGGGAGTCCGAGACTCCAAAATTATCATGTCGGACTACCTGATTTCAAAGCTAGGCAGTCCGACGGACTCCTTGAATCTGGGGTCAAAAAATGAATCCTAATAAAGCATTATCCAAATACTGTTCTGCATACAATTCCAGTTGAACAAGCCGGAATATTTAGACTATATTTTGTAGAAAAAAAAAGAGTCCTTCCGACTGCATGCAATAACGGTAATTATCGATGATATCCAATCTATAAATAGAGACTGTGACGTCACTAGCTGACACATTGGATGATATCCAAAATACATAAGACTTGTCCGACAGAGTTCCCATTCACGTACAAATCACATACAAATGCATCAAATCACGCACATTTTTTTTTAGTCTATACGTGAATGCACGCACAAAAATACATGCTAAAATATAATAAAACAACAAGAAAAGTCGAGTACCGTTTATGTTTTTATTTAAACTAATTGGTCAAGACTGTCAAATCATTCTGAATATTGGACAACTCCTGTGTGTGTATGCATGTATACACATACCATAAAATTTAAGGAACTGTCAAAACCACAAACTTTCTATCTTATATATTTCATTTTCACATCTACAACGATCCCAAATCACAAGGTAAAAATTTGGAAAATATCATTTCCAAAAGCTAGTGCGATAAGGTGTTTTTGCAAATTCTAAGTCGAAATAGGGCCATAACTATGTTAAAAATTTATGGATTTGACCAAAATCTGGAGCAGCTATCTTAGGACATTTTCTGATTGAGGTAGGCGACAGTGACACACAAGGTATATGTTGTTACATTGTCGGTATCTACAGAAACTCTTCATGATTGGTTTCCGATACATTACTCTTAACAGGAATGGTACACATCTCCATTAAATCAAATTCACACATCCCATTTTTGTCATCGTAATATGGTGCAGACAATGATTTTCAGTGACAATAGGATTTTATAAGCAGAAATTTTCAATGTTAAAAACACCATCAGTGCATTCTTCAGTGAGGAACAAATTAGATGGCATTTTTGTTGATTTACCTTCACCTCTTACATGATTCACAATAAATGTAAAACATGCCTTATAATGAAGGATATCTAGAGCTGTTTGAAGAAGAATTTACTATGTTCAAGAGCACTGCAAAGCATGGCAATATATGTGAGCATGAATTGCTGCCTTTATGCAAAGACACAATTATACAGACAAGTTTAAATGATAAGTTTGAACTTCTGTAGAGTAAGAAGGGCCATAATTATTTAGTTTCATGTGAGAACAAAATCCAGCATATAAAAAGAAATTTTACATTTTTGAAAAAGAGATACGTCAAGTGCTTGAAAGATACTGAGAATTCTCTTGAATGAACATTTACATATATTAGAAAATCTAGTTCATATTGGAATTGGATGTATTATTTATCTAAGACTTTCACCACAGGGTTTGACACTAACGGGAGTCCGAGACTCCAAAATTATCATGTCGGACTACCTGATTTCAAAGCTAGGCAGTCCGACGGACTCCTTGAATCTGGGGTCAAAAAATGAATCCTAATAAAGCATTATCCAAATACTGTTCTGCATACAATTCCAGTTGAACAAGCCGGAATATTTTGACTATTTCGTAGAAAAAAAAAGTCCCTCCGACTGCGTGCAATAACGGTAATTATCGATGATATCCAATCTATGAATAGAGCCTGTGACGTCACTAGCTGACACATTGGATGATATCCGAAATACATAGACTTGTCCGACAGAGTTCCCAATCATGTACAAATTACATACAAATGCATCAAATCACGCACATTTTTTTTTAGTCTATACATGAATACATGCTAAAATATAATAAAACAAGAAAAGTTGAGTACCGTTTATGTTTTTATTTAATAAATAATACGATAAATTAACAACGCACTCTGGTTTTCCAATCAAACTAAAAATAGAAATCATTAGAAATGAAAACGAGGTTGACTGGCACACTATATATATATTAATTTCGCCGTTATCGGCATTCGTTCAAATCAATATTTTTAAGCAACCTGTCATCCGTCGGCGAAGATTTATATTTCAAATCTGTTTTAAAGCTTAATCGTATATACTTGCCAAAAAATTAGTGTCTGTAATTTCTAAAATATAATTGTGAAATAAATGCTTACGAAATCATTGTTCATATCGCTGTTAATTATCCAGAACCCGTTCAGTACTGTACTTTACATAATTAATTGACAACATAAAGCCAAATGCGATATTCGCATCATCATTACTGATACAAACCATGACTGTTATGATGTTACGCTTATACAATCAGTTTATTGTTTTTAGTGCATTCAGGTGATATTCTAGTTAGCAAGTTCCATTTTGGACACAACTGTTCGGTTAAAGGTAATTGTGTACTTCAAATTCCAAATGGAAAGGGACTCTTACTATTGGTAATAATGAACATTAACGTAACAATGCAAGCTGTATGTGGATACTACGTAACTAGAGGTTTGATTGAATTATAATCGTTGCACGACTGATTTTCGGAAGCAGTAGAACCTTTGTTACCTCTAGTTCAATCGAATACACGCAAAACACCCGGGGCTAAACAAAATGGCGGCCGACTCAATGTACGAAGATTGAGTGCGCATCATAGAAGGGAAATAGATTTTTACCAAGGTTTTGAACCTCAAACTCGGGATGTGCGTTATACATGAGTGTTAACAATATATTAATTATGTCATTGTCAATACATAATGAGGCTATAATGAGTATTGGTCAATTTTGAATCATTGTTAAATAATAAACCAAGAAAATATCTTTTGTGTGGTTTATTACTATTATTAGCAAAAATAAACACATGTTAAAATGCGTACCTCCAAAATTTGTTTAGTACTCCCAAAAACTGCAGTACGTGAATGTACACCCACAAAAAAGTCAGTGGAAACACTGGGTCTTCAGATTTTATATTCTTCACGTAGACGCTTATAGAATAACGTAGCATAACGAAAATATATTTCTAAACCAATCTACAAACCGGTGTTGCAATATTAACATGCCCAACGTTCCCGTCGGTAATGTAAACAATATGGAAAGATTCCTCACTGAATATAAACCACCACCATCACCCCCCCCCCCCCAAAAAACCCCAGAAAACTTTGTCAGAAAAGGAAAAAAGGAAGGAATATGAGTCAAAAAGAAGAAGAAAAAGTATATTCTGTGAACTTCTGAACAAATAAATGAATGTTGCTGACCATTAAAATGTTAAAAAATCAGCTGTTTTTGTATCTTTAATTTGGACTCCTAACTTTTTGTACGGACTCCTTGATTTTACAAGTTAGGAGTCCAAGGGACTCCTTACTCAAACCAGTTAGTGTCAAACCCTGCACCATCCTCACAAAATGAGATTTTGCAAGGTTTTTTGTTTAGAACGACTTTTTTTCTCATACAGGTGTAACATTGCTTCAGTACCTGTTTGTTGAACTGTGTGATACCAAGGCAGGGGAACACCCATGTGCAAGACGCTGGAAGAATTTCATTGTCACCAAAGTCAACCCATTGCTGTACCTTGGCAGCATCTAGTTGGTTGGATCCATTGAGTTGCTCATTACCAACTGTGAAAAAAAAAGTGGGGGAAATAAAGAAATCATTTTCTACCCTTAAAAAATCACCAATTTTCAGCAGTCTTTACAAAGTACCAACTCAAAGGCAAGTGAAGAGTTTGCCACAGCCAATTTAACATCATCACTTAGTTTTCAGTAGTGCATGTATTCTGCGCTAATGAATATGAGTAAAACATGCTTAGCAGACAGTTTTAATCATTAGCCATATAAGCTTTTAATGCATTGTATTTCAGTTTACACATTTTTC
>CM037784.1:27435326-27485326 GCA_021229015.1 Solen grandis
ATTGCTGGGATAGTGTTACACAAACTAAGTGCCATTCTGGTTAAGCAATATAGACATAAATACTATCTACACATCTGGTGTTGCTTCCATTCCTGCTAAATTTGTTGCAATGGTGATGTTTCTTTTAAGTGCATCTGTGCTTCAACTTAAAATGCCTTTCCTTAAAAGACTAAGTTATGCAATTTTCTGTCCTCCGGAGATCCTTTCTTCACTCTTAGCACATCAATATAACAGCCCTGAAATCACTCACTTGTAAAATATAGCTTTCATTGCCTGTTATAGCAGAGTTGTACTGAATACACAAGTCATGCAAAAATGCAGCAGGATAATCTCAATTCCCCTCAAAACCTGGACCTGCAGTCCAAATTTTGAAGGTTATATCTCTATATACATTAATGTAAAAGCAAGTAACCCCTGGGGCTGGACAAATTTTGACCCCAGGGTTTTGATTTGAAAATATTTGGTAGATGTACACTTGGCCATATTACATACAAAACATCTAAATCCCAGGCCTTGTGCATTCTGAGATAAATGTTTTAATGTCTTTTTCTTTTTATGGAAGTCTATATAAAACTAAGTGACCCCTGGGTTGGGGCCAATTTTGACCCTATGTCATGATTTCCGCAAACTTGGTAGAGGTTATATAACTAGGTCATGTTACACATTAAATTTTAACAGGAAGATCTTATGAGTTTTTTTCTATATGTCTATGTAAAATCAAGTGACCCCTAGGGCGGGGTCAATTTTGATCCTAGGCCACTGATTTTAACAAACTTTGTAGAGGCCCACTAGGCCATGTTACACACTAAATATCTAAACTCCAGGCCTTGTGGTGTCTAGTGATTTTTCTAGTTTTTCAACTGGTTATATAAATAAAGATCTCCTTTTTGCTTTATCATATGCCAAAAATTAGAATTCCAACCATAAAAGCAATGATATGATCATGGCCATGACAACAATATTATTTAGATTTAAGTATATTTCTTCAGTATCAGTTGGAAAACGATATAACAGCTTTAGCAAGCTCACTGAACGGTCCAAATTTTGAACCAGTACTTTGCACCTGGGAAAATTTTGAATAGCCCCCAACCTTTTGTGAATTAAACTCATAACAATTAGATTTAATAAACTATATACAGCATTGGACTACTGCATGAAGAACAATGATATGGATACATGTATATTTGTGTCTTCATATTTCACTACATCAGTAAGAACATGGAAATGGTCAAACAATGTTTAACATGTTCATATACCATTTCAGGCCATCTATTTTGATCAAATCGTATCAAGATATGAATTTGTTAACATAAGGCCATCATTAGAAATATATTTGCTGTTCTCTGACCACTATATTTTTTTTTAACCACAGACCAACATTTTTCAGTTGCTGACCTGGGCCCTGGGGCGAGGCCAATTTTGACCAAAGGGTCATGATTTGAACAAACTTGGTAGAGGTCCTCTAGACAGTACCACATACCAAATCTCTAAGCTCCTGGCCTTGCAATTTTGCAAAAGAAAATTTTCAAAGTTTGAATTTTTAAAATACTTTTTTAGTTTCTTTGACCTATTTTTTCATCCATTCAAAATATTTTTTCATCAATTTTGAAAGAGGGCCTCAAAAGGGTCAATCCTGTGAAGTTTGGTAAAATTCCAATCAGTGGTTTAGGAGGAAATGATGTTTAAAGGAAATTAATGATGCTGGACAAATGCCTGACACATGGCCATCCTAATAGCTCACTGTGAGCATGTTATATTCAGGTGAAATAAGAAAAAGATTGAATTCAGTTTTTGAATCTAAGAAAAGTTCAGAGCAATTAGAAAAAAACACTTAAATATAATTACAGCAAACGTGCGTGTATCAAACAATTCAGCTGGTAACAATTCACTGTGGGCAATGTGAAGATATTTGTCAAAGGGAAATGAAATCTACAAGATGATGGAAAAATCATCTGCTACTACAAGTGCCAATTACATTGCTTTTAGGTTCTAAATGAGTTTGTAGCCGACTCCCCCCAAAACCCTTTAAAACTCAAAAATTGGGAGTTGAAACCCTTGACCCCTGCCCTGCTTTGTATTTTATTGTGTGCGTAATTGGGTGCTTACTTTGTGATAAAGTAATAACTCATTATTACATGTGTTCTGTACGAGTATCTGTTTACCTAGAAAAACCTGAATTGGCACATGGTGCTACACTGGCTTTCAAGGCATTCTATGTTAACTTAGTCATGCTTTGTTAGTTACATTAAGTTCTAACAGGCTTTAACACAAAACACAACACTTCTGTACAGTGAACAGCATTCTTTATTTAGGAAACAATTTTCAAATTATTTTGTTCAGTAACATGTAGCAACAAACAAAAACACACAGAGGTAAATTACATTCAAAAAGTTCAATAGTTATAAAAATATAAAAATAAACAATTTCCTGAACTCCATTGGGCTGTTGGTATAAAAAAATGTCTATCTTTTACATAAAGCATCAGGGAAGGGTCAATATCTAGAGCAGTGATAACAGTATCAATGAATGCTAAATGCTTCTGGAGTCACGTCATGTTTTTTCACCTAATTCCAAATTCAGTTCACATCATACAATTTATCAAACAGTTTACTCAACCCTTACATCATAATTATGGACTCATTTTGACACATTGGCAAACAGAGCAGACCCAGATCAGACAGATCCTATACAAGCTGTCTGATCAGAGTCTCCTCTGTTTGCTCATACAATATTGTTGCTAAGTTTCTAAACAGTCTGTGTGGCTAAGAAAAATTCATGATTTCATAATTATACCATTATAAGTTCAGTTAATTACTATTCATTAAGTCATAAATTTGTACATGAATATTCATGAGGTAAAGGGTTAAGTTAAAACTTATGTTAATCAAGGAGTATTCATTGACATCAGTCATTATAGAAACTGAACTTAACTGTTTACAGATGTCATTAAAAAATAATGAACAAATGAAAAATCAGAATAAAATTTAGAATACTGTATGAACAAAACAGGTGCAGAGAACAGAGGACATAATTATCTATATAGAACAATAAGCACAGCATATAAAGAGGAGAACAAAAAACAACATCGAAGCATGCATGCTAACATTCTTGAGAAAATTCTCAGTGCAGGACAGACCAACTGATTGATACAGTGAGTGAAGAAAAACATTTACTGATGAAAATACAGTATCACTGGGATGATCCAGAGACTGACTAGTGGATGCAAATTAAATGCCCAGATGATCTTGAGGCTCGTGTTCATCACATAAGCTTATAGTTTCCCTGACCTGTTTGTGTAGTGAAAAACACTTTATCAGTAGTCTGTAACGGGACTGGGAATATACCTTGAATAATGAAATATGCTCGGAAAATCAGTTGAAATATAGGAAAACGATACCAACTGTTCAAACAATAAAGATTGGATTACAAACTGCAAATGAACATGTTTCATTTCTGGAAGAAAGGAGAAAAAATGATTAATTTGTTTGGAAAAATGAATACTCACAAAGCCTACGAGAAAGGACACAATGTAATATAAAATACTCACAATGCAAAATTTTGCCAGATATTAATGACATAGTACTTAACAGCGATGAAATACGCAGAGGACAATGGCAGCTTGGAAAAATTGAGGATTTGGTTGTAAGTAGTGATAAATTCATTAAGAGCTGCTGTTGTTGGGACAGCATTGGGATCAATGATAAAAAAGGCCCTTAAATCTACTGTATCCTATTGAGCTCTCAACAAGCAATGATGACTGGTAAGTCGTAAAGATTAACAATGATACAGAATCTGTAAGTAAGAAGCAATCATTGCGCAAGGCAGCATCGGACCCCTTCACAAAAAATATCTTTCAATGGTAGGAGAGATATTTCTCTTTGCTTGGTGAGGATCACCTTGGCGAAAATATCAATGTTATGATCTAGTAGAATATATAATAGGATCCTAATTGTTTTCAATAATGTTACAATATAAGTTTCGTGAAATTATAGTGGACAACACTTTAAGAACTTGCTAGTGAAAGGAGCAAAAGCTTATCAAAGAAGCAAAGTAATTATAAAACCGTATTTTTTAGTGCAGTCCATGACCCAAAAGGCAAAGTAGTTACATTTAACTGTCTTTTCTTGTGTAGCCTATGTCCCAAATCATGAAAGGAACTTTTCTCATGCAAATAATGGTCAACAAAGAACACAATCTACTGGGAGTGCAGTATTGAAGTGTTTATTTGGTAAAAGGTTTTGAACAGTACATAGTATGTATTACGTGTTCGATTTATGTTATTATGTACACCTACAATCATTGTTCCAGGAATAAAAAATACAAAAGAAATTTAAAAAGACATATCATTGAAAAGCAAAATCTGTTTGACCACTGGAGATGCTCAGAAATGGGATTCGATGCAAGTTTCAAAATTATTTGTATATACACCTTATGTCAAAGCAAAGCTTGCAGCAAGGAAGAGAGCCATTGGTGCAGCACAATCATCACAGACCATAAAGCATACATCAATGTATTACTGATAAGAATATTTTGGACTTGGTGAACGTTTCTGTGGACAGTAAAATGGACATATTTTATACAGAAGCATTTAACTTGTCCAGCTTCCGTGTGCCAATTGATAACAGTAATGATATGATGTACGAGGATGTGTCTGTTTGCATTGAAAGTGACAATGCTGGCAGCAGTATTCCTGATCAGGAACTAATAGTTCCAACTGAAGATGCTACTGAACAGTGTGTCAGTGATGACGTAAGCATTGATTCACAAGATAGTGATGTGTATAAAGAAGATGGAAAATCTGTGACGGAGTTCAAGGGAGACGATGATGTCAATTTATCATATAGTATTGCTATATGATGCTCCATTGTTATTACATGTATCATTAATAAACATTAATTTAATCAACTGCCTAAGTCATTCGCAAATCTTTCTGATATGAGTCAACTACAGCTAAAAATTGAAGCATTTCACATGAGCATTTATAATTATCTTGAGTGGTGCATTAAAGCAGTTCTGACTAACTTCATATAACACAAATGTTAAAATAAGGTGACCCAACAAGGAACCTCAAATCTTTATTTAGTGATTTTCTTGACTAGCTTAACCCTTTACCCTATACGCATGTACTTGTTTTGGTGCATTGGCAAATCCTGTTTGCTCATACAATATTGTAGCTCATATTTTTACACAGTCTGCATAGCAAAGAAAAGTCCTTACTTGATGAAACATTTAAAGGGCAGTCAATTAAAATTTAACAAGTAATAATATGTACAAGAATAAAGAATATCCATTAGATAAAGGGTTAAGGTGAATACCAGTATCACTTCAGAGGTCAAATACAGTGTGGTATCTTAACATGGAGCCTAATTATAGCATCAAATTAGGAGTTGCACTGTACTTATGATATGAAAATCTGTAAAATAAAAATTATTTTATCCCCATAATTTCTTAATCAAGGCAAGAAGGATTTTCCGTATTTGTTCTCTTGACATGGTTACCTCGGTTGGTACACTGGAACCAGTGGTGGCTGAAATAAGCATGGACAGGGGGTTAGCGCTGGATACAGGATACAGGTGTGTATCATACATCCTTAACAAAAACACAGGACAGGGTACAGGATACAGGTAAAAAAATCAGCTGGATACAGGTGTGTATCATACATCCTTAACAAAAACAAACAATCACGGAGAGGGGGTTACAGCTGGATACAGGTGTGTATCATACATCCTTAACAAAAACAAACGTTTAAGGGTCTAGTGGTAACATTGCATGACTGTGGACCTGAAGATTGTGGAATTGTAACCAGATTGGGACAAGAGTTTTTTATGACCTTCCAAGTAACAAGAAGTTACACTTTATTTCCCACAAACAAACCAGGTTCAATTCCTGGTCACGTGCAAGAGAGGATACAGTGGCCGGTTGCCCATCTAGACACATGGGTTTTCCCTTGGTTCTAGGGCTTCTTCCCATAATATTAACCAAGTAAGCCACATCTGTGCCATTGAGAGTGATTTATATATAAACTGTAAGAACTTGTTTCACAACTGATGTTACACAAATAAAGCTTGAACAACAAATTGGCAACTTCGGTACAAATCATCCTACTGTTTTGAAATCAATGTGAAATAAATTAATCTTAAACTACAATTATAATGAATAACTGAAGTACATACTATTTGAATGAAAGTCCTCGGGTGTTTGATTAACGCAGCTGTGATCAATATACATGCATTAGATTCACACATTTGCTCCATCTGTTAACAATCTTATGTATTTATCATAAATGATCTCCGTACTGCCAAAATCACTTACATCACTCATTAAATATAACCAGTGCAACAATATCCTAAAATAAAGTTAGCAAAGTTTTCTTTTTTTAAAACAGAATCTTAGGTAAGCCCATCTGGTAGCCCATAACTTGTAAGATTTGATGTACAGACAATATAAATATGTTTCTTATAAGCTGGCTGGGTTTCTTTTAAAATTATTCTAGAAGGTATTGTATTACAATGTATATAGAATTGATTGAACATGTTAGAGAAAGTGAATTTTGATCTTATGAGAAATGTTGAAAAATGAGAAAATTTGGTTATTTAAGTCATAGAAGAAATAGTAGTGATATGCATGAACAGGTATAAGTAACAATCATTAAAGAAATTGTAAATGTTGTTGAAGTTTTAAAAGAAGAAGCAGTTAGAATATATTTTGTATAAGTGGTAGTAGATACATTTTGCAATAGCTTTGGTAGTAGTAGCTTCAGCAGCAGTGATGATGAACATATTTGTATTAGTACCATAGTACCAGATGTATTATAGATAATGTGTTTAGTTAAAAAAAAAAAAAAAAAAAAAATGTTAGTTGTATTACACCAAGTAAAACCTAGACCACCAAACTACAAGTAAAGGAATGATACCATTATTGTATATTGAGATACATCTACAAAGATGATGCAGACATCATATTAGTGGTATCATACCTATGTACCCAAGACCATCAAACTCTATGCAACAGTGATACCATTATTTTATATTGAGATACACCTCCACGAAACACGATACAGGTGTAACAGTCAGGTGTTTCCCCAGTCAGTTTCTTCCCCGGGGAAAAAACTGACTGGTCAGGTTTTTCCCCGGGGAAGAAACTGACTGGTCAGGTTTTTCCCCGGGGAAGAAACTGACTGGTCAGATTTTTCCCCGGGGAAGAAACTAACTAGTCAGGTTTTTCCCCACCCAGTCAGATTTTTCCCCCCTCTATTTTTAAGGTTTTAGAGGTGGGGAAATTCTGGACTAGTCAGTTTTTTCCCCCCTATCTTATATATTGCATGTGATTGTGGGGAAATTCTGGACCAGTCAGTTTTTTCCCCCCTGTCATTTAGATTGCTCGTGATGGTGAAGTTCTTGACCAGTCAGTTTTTTCCCCCCCTATCAAATATATTGTGCGAGATGGTGGGGAAATTCTGGACCAGTCAGTTTTTTCCCCCTATTTAGTATTTTTACACAAGATGGTGGGGAAATTCTGAACCAGTCAGTTTTTCCCTCTGGACCAGTCAGATTCCCCCCCCCCCCCCCCCCCCCCCCGCCCCCCCATCTTATATTTTTATGCGAGATGGTGGGGAAATTCTGGACCAGTCAGTTTTTCCCCCCCGTCATTTAGATTGTTTGTGTAGTGGGGAAATTCTGGACCAGTCAGTTTTTTCCCCCCTAATATTTTTATGTGAGATGGTGGGGAAATTCTGGACATGTAATTCAATGTTTGATCAGAATTTCACAACCATATCGCACAATCTATTAGATAGGGGGGAAAAAACTGACTGGTCCAGAATTTCCCCACCATCTTGTGTAATAATATTAGATAGGGGGAAAAAACTGACTGGTCCAGAATTTTCCTACCATCTTGCACAATATACTGATAATGGGGAAAAAACTGACTGGTTCAGAATTTCCCCACCGGGGGAAAAAACTGACTGGTCAAGAAATTCCCCACCATCACGAACAATCTAAATGACAGGGGGGAAAAAACATACTGGTCAAGAATTTCCCCACCAAATCGTATAAAATTATTAGATAGGGGGGAAAAAACTGACTGGTTCAGAACTTCCCCACCATCTCGTGTAAAAATATTAGATAGGGGGGAAAAAACTGACTGGTCAAGAAATTCCCCACCATCACGAACAATCTAAATGACAGGGGGGAAAAAACTGACTGGTCCAGAATTTCCCCACCATCTCGCACAATATATTGGATAGGGGGGAAAAAACTGACTGGTCCAGAATTTCCCCACAATCACACGCAATATATAAGATAGGGGGGGAAAAACTGACTAGTCCAGAATTTCCCCACCTCTAAAACCTTAAAAATAGAGGGGGGAAAAAACTGACTGGGTGGGGAAAAACCTGACTAGTCAGTTTCTTCCCCGGGGAAAAACTTAACTAGTCAGTTTCTTCCCCGGGGAAAAAACTGACTGGGGGGAAAATCTGGGCTGTTACAACGGTACAAATGAGCAATAGCATTGTGCACTTATAAATTCACCCTTTACAGGTCAAGTAGCCATTAAAGAAAGGCTCTGTACTCAAGAGTAAATACTTGAGCAATAACATTAGAGTAGTGATTTTTACAATATATTTTATCCTAAAACTCTAAATAATTAAACGAAAGGGCCAAGATGGCCCTGAAGTCACTCACCTGAAAGATATTGTCTTCATTGCCTGTACAGTTTACCATATTAGAGCATAGTTCTATTGAATACAGAATTCAGGCAGAAATTTAGCAAGATCGTTTCCATTTGACACACCAAACAGTACCTGTGGTCCAAATTTGAAGCTTGAAAATTTGCCTGGTCATGGTCATCCAAAGTTAAAAATTTTAATGCCATATATAAAACTGAAATGATGGTCCAAATTTGAAGGCTGTAGCTTAATATATCAGGAAGCAGGTCACTGGGTCATGGTAAAGGTTGTTAAAGGTCAAAGTTCAATTCCACACACCAAACAGTGTGATGCAAATTTAAAAGCCACAGCTTCAAAATTCAAAAGTAGGTCACTGGGTCATGATCAAGGTCTTACAAGGTCAAAGATCATTTCCACATACAAAACTGTACCTGTGGCCCAAAATCTTCAGGTGTGGTCAAATTTGACCCAAGGGCCATGATTTGAATGAGCTTGGTAAAGGATCACTAGATAATGCCACATAAAAAATATCTAAGTTGAAAGCTTGTTATTTCAAGAAGATTTTGAAAATCTTTTTCCCTATATATATACACACATAAGTCTATCTAAAACCAAGTGACTCCTGAGCCAATCCATGAATTGAACAAACTTGGTAGAGATCCACAAGGCTATTTTACACACTAAATAATTAGTTAAACTTTCTGACAAGAAGATTTTTCAAGTTTTTCCTATGAGAGTCTTTATTAAACCAAGTGATGCCTGGGACGGGGCCAATGATTTGAACAAACTTGGTTGAGGTCCACTAGTCAAAGTTAAATACTTAATATCTAAACCTTGTGGCTTCTGACAAGAAGATTTTTAGCTTGTCTGTTTTTCAAAGAAAAAAATACGAGCTATTGTCATGACTCTGGCATCAGCGTCGTCGTCATCAGGCGTCGTCGTCCAGGATCTTAACGTTGGCTATAACTTCTCTACTATTCCATATACAACTTTCATTTTTGGTATGCATATTCATCTGGACAAGGCCTATCCAGACATATGCAAATTTTTCACCTATTGACCTTGACCTTGACTTTTGACCTATTTTTGCTGTAACTTTTGAAAACTTTAAAATGCCTGTCATTTCAGAACTGTTACCAACAGGGCACTGATATTTCACATGTGAATTCCTTGTGGCAAGACCTTTCCATCAATGTTACACTTTTGGACTTTTGACCTTGACCTTTGACCTATATTTGAAATGTTTAACAAAAAAACTCTAACGTTGGCCATAACTTCTTTATTATTTGACATAAAACTTTAATTTTTGGTATGCATATTCATCTTTGCAAGGGCTATTCAGATATACCTCAATATTTTCATCTATCAACCTAACCTTTGACTTATTTTTGCTGTAACTTCTGAAAACTTTAAAATGCCTGTCATTTCAGAACCGTTACCAACAGGGCACTGATATTTCACATGTGAATTCCTTGTGGCAAGACCTTTCCATCAATGTTACACTTTTGACCTTGACCTTTGAACTTTGACCTATTTTTGAAATGTTTAACAAAAAAACTTTTACGTTGGCCATAACTTTTTACTATTTGACATACATCTTTTATATTTGGTATGCATATTCATCTTGACAATGGTTTCATTTTTTTTTTTTTTAAAATTATTCTATTGCAGATAAAAAAGACCATTTTTTTTTTTTTTTTTTACAGTTTTGTGTTGTTTATCAAAAATTCTATGGATTAGCAACTGTGATTTTTTGTTTACAAATTTTACATCTTTGTGTCGTATACATTCTATTTCATGCATAGGTCAAGGTCAGCCTTCAAGGTCAAAGGTCAAATTTAAAGGGTATGGTACTTCAACTTTGAATTTAAAGGCTTACAGTTTTAGTTGTGATTTTCATGAGGTCAACTTTTTTAAATGTTTAACAAAAATATGTAATGTTGGCAAAAACAGACGGGCGTTGGCACCTGCATGCGGTGCTCTTGTTCAAGTTTAAAATCAGGTGACCCCTGGGGCAGGGCCAATTTTGACCCCAGGGCCATAATTTGGATAGAGGTCCACTAGGCCATGTTACATATCCAAATATCTATGGTCCAGGCCTTGTTTCAAGAAAAAGATTTAAAAAGTTTCTTGCCTATACATATTAAACCCTGGGCCAATTTTGACCCCAGGACCATGATTTGAGCAAACTTAGTAGAGGTCACTAGTCAAAGTTACATACCAAATATCAAAACTTAAGGCCTTGTGGTTTCTGACAAGAAGATTTAAAGAGTTTCTGACAAGAAGTTTAAAACCAAGTTACCCCATGGGGCAGGGCTAATTTTGATCTCAGGGCCATGATTTGAGCAAACTTGGTAGAAGTGCACTAGGCCATGGTACACATCCAAATATCTAAGCTCCAGGCCTTGTTGTTTCAAGAAAAGGATTTTAAAAGTTTTTTTCCCAAATTTGTCTATATAAAACCCAAGTGACCTCTGAGACTTGGCCAATTTTAACCCCATGACCATGATTTGAACAAACTTGGTAGATATATACCAAATATCTCTTGACCTTGTGGTTTCTAACAAGAAGGTTTTTAAGTTTTTCCAACAGTCAATGTAATATCAAGTTACCACAGGGGCAGAGGCGGGGTCAGTTTTAATTCTGGGGTCATGTTTGAACAAACTTGGTAGATATTCCAATATCACACACCAAATATCTAAGCTCTAAGCCTTGTAATTTCAGAGAAGATTTTTAAACATTTCACTTTTAAAATATTTTTTAGCAGCTCCCATGAGCCAGATATGCAATGGACCAGAACCATTTGAACAACACTGATACAGCAAGGAACATCACAGGCAAACTTTATTAACCCTTTCCCTCATATATACTCCTTTTGACGCAAAACCACATTAAACCTTACCAAATTTAATTACAAAATCCTCATTTCCAGACCACTGAGGAGCAGCGAACAGCATAAAACCTGATCAGCCTGCGAGTTACTCGCAGGCTGATCTGGTTTTATGCTGTTCGCATAGGTCTTTTCATGGTGTCCTCTATGAGGGAAAGGGTTAAATATGACCTAGTGGTTTCAGAGAAGATTTCATTTGAAACAATAGTGGACAACAGACAGCCACTGATCCTAAAAACTCACATGATCACTACATGCTCAGGTGAGCTAAAAAGACAATTCATTTTGTGTGCAAGGATAAAACATCTTTTGGCACTTTAAAAAAGATATAACACATTTATTATCAATGGTTTATTTAAAAGAAATCTAAAAGAAAATAGATATAAAAAACATGTTTCCCTAAGTTTCTGGGTAAATAATTTGAAGGAACAAATCCTGTATAGCACAAATCTGACAAACAACCAAACAATTCTTAATTGATATAACACATGCTATTACACGGGACCAACAAATAATGGTACCAAACAAAAAGATCAAGACTTGACCATCTTTGATAAAGTAATTATAGATCAATTCACCAGTCTACTCAGTGGTGAGTGTTTGAGCTCCCTTTGGACCAGCCAAAATATTTGCTACAGTTGCATACATTTTTTCTTCAACAGGAAATTTGTTTGCTTATTATATGCAATTACATGTACATTGATATCAACACTAATATCATGGCAAAGGCTATCAAATGAACAGATTAAATCAATAAGTCTATCAATTTGTGCTATACAATGTATATCAGGAAAAAAAAGTCTTGTTTATTTGAAATTTTGATGTGAAGGTACATCTAGAGAAGGATCTTGTATGTCATTATTAATACTGACTGGACATCATCACAATATGACAGGGACCGATGTTTCATTTTCAATGTTATTCAAACAAAGAAAAGTATGTATCTACACACAGGGACCGATGTTTCATTTTCAAACAAAGAAAAGTATGTATCTACACAGTCTGTAGTTGTCTTATTAAAATGACTCACCAAGTCAGTGAGACACACTGCTAAATCAACATCTTTATTTGATACCAACAATGGCAATAATCCAACCTATAGATGACATAACCAGTAGAGGACATCATGAAAATTAAGGCTTGTAAATATTTATTGCACCCTCACTCCTTTAAGAAACAACAATAACAATCCAAAGGCAGCACAGCTGCATGGTATGTATACAGAACACTAAGAGACCGTATTATGAGACAGGACCTTACTGAGAATGTATTACTCATATGCAGAAATACACTATCATAGAAATACACTATCCAACTAATTTAAAGCAAGTTCAGCCTGCAAATAGATCTGAGCCTGACTGAGGTTCCGACTTATTTTCAATCTAGTGATATGGAGTGAATAGAAACTGGCTTGACTAAAGGTTTACCAATATTTATGTGGGTAAAAGGTAAAAAAAATAATAAAAATCATAGGGCCAAAGACTTGTTTTGTTGTTAAAAATTCAAGATAAAAATCCTAACTTTCCTGGATTTCCAAATTTTGCCTATTTTAAGTTAAAAATGAATAACCAATGAACTTTTGTTATAAATTACATTGTTCAAACACTGAAATAATGTGATGTTAAGCAACTTTTAAAACTTTTAACATGCTTATATCTATAAAACATAATTGGTCTTCACTGACATATACGTAAAGTAACATGTACAAAATAAGACATATTTTTCCTTAGCAATGATCTCGCTATGGACTTGTACAAAATCATTTTCTATTTCATTCTTTTTCTCCTTCATATGTCATTTTTTGCATAAAAGACAAAAAAACAACAACTATGAAATGACTAGAAATACTAAAATCCTATTGTGTCTGAAAATGTAAAGTACATATATATTAAAGTTTTCTATTATCTTATTTATCAACAATATAACACCATTTAAAGACAGCAACAAACAATTTTTAATTGCACACAAAAGTACAGTTTAAGTACTATACAAACAAATAGTACAAACAATACTGACAGTCATACAATGCATAATCAATCATCAGTCAGTGCATTCATTAATATAGTCAGTCAGCACATTATACAACGAAGTAAAATACATTATTCAAAACACTCTTATTGAACATTACTCCATGTAGTCAGTCATGGCATTATTCCAGCCCGTCATAACATTACAGTCGGATCTCTGTTATCCAAACATTTGTTGTCCAAACCTACCCTTTATCTGAACCTAACCTTCAGTCCGATTTTGTCCATATATAAGTTAATATATAAGTTAATATAAAATACAACCATTTATTCCTTTGGTTTATTCAAACATAACCCTTTATCCAAAGTAAAGAAAGGGCCCCTAGCATACTTTTTAATCTGTTCACACCTCTTATCTAAATCTGTCTGTCATGCGCTAATCGACTATTGTGTTTTCACACCTTAACTGTCAAACTGTGAAGGGGAGATCACTCCAATGTCTTAAGCACAGAGCATATTAATCTGAATATAATTTTGATTGGTAAGCAATTAAAGGACCCCATAAATTGATTTTTAGTGCTTTACAGTAAAAGAATTGGAAGAAGATAGTGCTAATAAAGAAATTAAGGAGGAGCTGCTATTTACTGCAAACTTACAGGAGGATGGGTATAAATCTGGGCTGATTTTATCACAATCATCTCTCTCTTCGAGAATAGTTTCCACAACTAAAGCAGGTGATATCTAGCTGAGCAATATAAGGATGGACCCAGCAATGGGTAAATATCCAGATAAACGTAACCTTCAATATCATTTCATTGCATATTTGTTCCACTTGTATTGAAATCACAGCAATCGCTGTAGAGAAACAGGAAACAAAACGGCTGACACGTAAGGTAAATAACAATAAAAGCATATTTATTAAAATATTTTCATAATTTACGAACATGAATGATCATTTACTGGTATAACCAGTAGCTTTTTTAATTGAAACACAAATTAAAACACCTATCATCACAACATACCACTAAATACAACATTAATGTATAACATTTGACCATTAAGAGTTATTTAAACAGATACTTTATTCAAGTGAATGTCAGTCCTGACGACTTCGGATAACCGAGATCCGAATGTATTCCATAAAGTCAGGATGTCATTATTCTATACAGTCAGGCATGGCATTATTCAAGTCAGTCATAGCATTATTCCAGTCAGTCATAGCATTATTCTAGTCAGGAGTGGCATTAATCATTAGTCAGGCATGGCATTATTCCCAATCAAAAAAGGGGATCATGCCAAACAAACCATCATTTCAAAACAAAAGGGTGATTATTATTCAATATAATCATGACATTCTTTCAAGCAAAAGATCAGTACATTATTCAAAACAGTCATGAATTACTTCAAATAATAGGTCAATGCAAATTATCCCTTTCCCTCATAGAGGAAATCATGAAAAGACCTATGCGAACAACATAAAACCAGATCAGCCTGCGAGTAACTCGCAGGCTGATCAGGTTTTATGTTGTTCGCTGCTCCTCAGTGGTCTGGAAATGAGGATTTTATAACTAAATTTGGTAAGGTTTAACTGTGGTTTTCTGCAGATCAGGCTTTATGTGGTACCTATTGAGTGCGTCAAAATGAGTCTATATGAGGGAAAGGGTTAAGACAGATCAGGCTTTATGTGGTACCTACTGAGTGAGTCAAAATGAGTCTATATGAGGGAAAGGGTTATTTAGTCATGACACAATTCCAACAAAAAGGTTGATACGTTATTCAAAATAATATTTATAAAATGAAGAAAAAAATAAAATGATTATTATATTTAGACTGTAATTACCTTACACAATCACTGAGTGCATAGTTTGATAAAGTCATTTATATACCTTTTTGACTCCATCATTCTGCCCATATTTTGATAAGTGTCAGATCATACAATTCCGCCAATCAATCATCAATCTATCATTCATTCAATATAACTAGTGTGATCCCTGAATGAGATTCATATCTCTACCACAACACCTAGGATAACTAAATGATAAGCATTTCAAACTTTGATCATCAGTATCTCTAATTGATTACTGGTAAATCTCAAGTTATATGGAAGTCATAGTCAAAGGCCAAAAAATAAATCAAGTTTGTAAAAAATTTTTTTATTAAAAAACAGGACAAGACAGACAAAACATAAATATATTCTACAAATATCCGCAGTACACTAAACCTCATATTAAACATTCTAACCGTGCTATCGATTGTCTGAAGTGTTTGCAATAGATACAGGTGCTTGTTTTATTGGCACTACTTATTTTGGTGAACATATCAATTTAAAGAAAAAAAGTCTAGTAAAAAATCAAATTATAAAAAAAGAAAATGGTTTCTGGAAAAAAAAAAAAATGCATTCATAAAGCACAATTTATAAAACTGATACTGTATTTCTTTTGTAAATTAAGCAACTTTTTAAAAGATACACTTAACAGCAATATTCTGACTAACCGCCCCCCCCCCCCCCACCCACCCCAGGAGATCTTTTTATGCCTTCATAATCTGATTTAATACACGTATTTCAAATTTTAATATTAAAAGGCCATGTAAATATGATCACAGATAGACCTGTATCAATGTATCAGGCACCTGTATCTGGCAGCAATGCTGTATATACACCAGTGTGACCAACAGTGACATGCTGTCAGTAGTCCTTCACACATTCGCCACATCACCATTGACAAAAATCACATGTTACAAAAATGCCGCTTCAGCAGTTATCAATATGCTACCAGCAGGTATCATACATCGACCAGCATGCGCCACCCTGATGCCAGGACAAGCAGTAAACATTGCAACATACCGTTGATCACAAGCCCCTGGCTGGCACTGGTGTAGTCACGGGTAGTGCCTGGGGACTGACGCGGCGGGAAGGTGGGGCGGGGAGTTGTTTGAGGTCGAGTGGTCCGAGGTGGTGTTGTCGGAGATTGGGTTGTAGGAGGTTGGGTTGGGCTTGGTGCGGATGTAGGGCGATTGGTTGATCCAGGAGATGACTTTTTATTACAGAGGGCTGGGTTACCTCGTCTGTCCAAACAAACAACAGGCTTAATTCAGAACAACGTACACAGTGAGAACTATAATCACAGGAGTATTATGCACACTCAAAGTTTACAATTAAAAACATTGGAAAAAGGTATTTCCCATCTTTAATATGCATCTCTTCTTCATTTTTTGTGGTGGCTGCCATTTTGGATTTGCCAAAAGTTCTAAATATAAAACAAATATATAACTCATGCATTACTTAGCCAGTTATGCAAATTGACTGCGCTACACCTCAATATTATAATATGCTGCATGCATTTATATCTAGAGCTATCACTGAAGGTGATAAATACCCCACAAAATGCTTTGATACAGGAGAAGCCAGACTCCAGGTGGAGCATAGATAAGAACCTGTATACATAGTATATTGGTTATGATACTAAGTAATAAGTAAGTAAATACTTTATTTAAAGTGGATTGAGAGTCAGTTATAGTTGTTTGACACAGTAGTTTAAAAGTGTAGAATTACAGTTCTTGGACACTGCACTTCTCCTAATCACCATCTGTCTATATTTTAAGTTTCAAGTCAATATCTTGTATAATACTTGAATAATTTTCCAGAAAAGAAAAAAGAATGAACCAAAGGGAGATAAATAAAAATGGGACCAGAGCAATAACTCAATAACCTTGAGACAACTCAAGTGAAATTTATGACACACACCTCTCCACCTGATTATCAATGCACACACAAAGTTTGAACTGAATCGGTTAAGAAATGTAAAAGTAGTTCACATCACAAGATATTTAGAGTCAAATCAGGGGCAATAACTCTGTAATCTTTGAGACAACTCAAGTGAAATTTATGACACACACCTCTCCACCTGATTATCAATGCACACACAAAATTTGAACTGAATCGGTTAGGGATGGACAGACAAACCAACAGACTGACAGACCAACTCCTATATACCCCATCTCAAACTTCGTTAGTGGGGGTATAATAATGCCTATTGCTGATTATATATTGGGTATATCATGATTAGTTTCTTGAAATTCCTAACACATTTATTGAAATGTAACAAAGAGTAGTTATGGACACCTGTATCACAAATGAGTTTGATAATTGCCTAAATGATTTAAAAAGAATGATTTATCAAAATGCTGATGACATATCCAGTTTATTTCTGGTTCCATAATAATGGTATCGACAACATTAATGTCAAACTAATATAAAAAACTTATATCCAGAGTTCAAATGACCTAACAACAAATATACAAATAATTAAGGAAAAAAAAAGTTTCTATATGTCCAACCTTTAGCCATTTAAGACTACTGTTAAAATCAGTACTACTGCATACTCATGTAATATTTTGTGTAAACAAGGTCAACATGGATCACATGATATCAAACTGAAACTATTGGATAATCAGATTCAATAAGAATAAAGTTTGAATATGTCTGTGTACGTTTGGAAGATAAGGGATAGAGAACATTTTTTTCTACTGAAAGCATTTTAACTGTATGTAAGTCAATATTAAACTCATTGATGCAAAAATTAACTGACAGCCTTTTGAAATGTTTTAATAATTATTATTATCTTTTAAATTAAAAACCATTCTCCTTTTAAAAAACTTTCAATCTCATGCTAACTCTATCTTAAATCACTTTTCCTTGAATACCAGAGGACTGCTCCACTCAAATTTGTTTGCCATGTACACAGATCAGATTAATTTATGCCGATATTTGAAATGTATGTGAGTGTATGATTACTGAATTGTTATTTGTTGTCACTGTCAATGCTCATGACTGTAAACTGCATAATATAAAATGTATTGTTAGTATGAGTGTCTTACCTGGCTGGGTCCACTATCTTGTAGACAGATCCTTGGAACTTGTTGGTGCTGGCCAGTGATGTCGACAGCATGTACACCTCACCTGAAACACAGGGGACTATATATTGGGACAACATTCTCACGTGCATAACATCTCTGTAATGTGCATCATATACTTTTATGCGTAAATTCGTCATAGCACAAAGTCTCCCAAATTTATATATACAAAGGCAATTACAAATGGTACTTTTAGTATCCATTATTAATTTGAAACATATGTATGTGCGAATCAAGATATCAGAAATAAAACATATTGTGTTATTAAGAGTTTTACAACCTGTCACTTGTCCACAACAAATACACATATGACACTTACAATAACACTTCTTATCTGACCTTTATTTGACCTACCTATACAAAGATATACATGTATATGGTTTAAACACATCAATTCAAATTATTTAATTCAACACAATTCACTACAAAGCATTACAGGTATTAATTATTGTTTATATTTTAAATTTCATGGAATTTCTTGAATGTTATGTGAAGCGGAGCACTGTGATAAATCCATAAAATCTGAAATTGAAATGGTAACATATTTACAGTTTGTCACATATGTGACATACAGTGTTGCCTTTGACCTTGCATTATGGAAATACATTCATTAGATAGACAGTTTCAAATGATGTTTAAAGTATGGTTCAAAGTCAGTGTCGCTGAGTACAACACTAAGAAAACATGACGTAAAGCAATCGCCACAGAAACAAGCTCCGCCCATAATTCTCTTTTGTCACGTAGGCGCTATAAAATTATATTTTACTCCTTATTTAGACCTAAGATTCATTTTATACAATATATATTTTTTCCTCATATTTTGAATAAAATACAAGCATTTCACTGGACAATTGAGTGGGACAAACTGTAATGTAATTCAAAACTTTAATGCATAGCTACAAAACAAAGTATACATATATATACCTTCTGAAATCAAATTAGAAGCTTAAAATACAAATCAATCACACAGCAGGTACATGCAATGTACATGATTATATTTACAATATGTTGATATGGAAAAACTGGCACTAACCTGCCTGGTCCTCCCCAAATGAGATGATGCTGGTAGAGTAGGTGTTGGAGAGAGGCGGGGTACACATGTCCAGCCCACACATGTTGAGCTCTTTGTTGTTCCACTTCTTGGTCACTCTATCCTCCAGGAGCCGGAACAGTCGTCTGGTGTGGACAAATATCATCATCATCAACATGAATCATCATCATCATCATCATCTCCATTAACAATCAACAGCTTTACTCAAGTTTTTCATGACATTGTATTAATGTTTACAAAGTTTATAAAGTTAAATATAAGAATATAATCACTTCTTCACTTTGAAACAATCAATAAAGAATAAGTAATTGAGATACAAGAAATACACACCCACTCATGAAGTCACCATAAATGTAGAAACCATTGAGGTTTGGGCTCTCACAGCCCCGGTAGAAGTGTCCCCCTGTCACTGACTTGCCAACAGAGTGCGTGTAGTCAAAGATTGGTTCCGTCAAGTTCACCTCAGGCAAGGCTGTAACAAAGACAGGATATGTGTAGTCAGAATTTCTGGATAGTGTCACATATTTAGTAAGTATCAGTGTTTCCATATGTTTTTCATTTCATCTGGAAATAGGTTTTTCACCTCATTTGGAAATACTAGAGTTATCACTGAAAGCTAGTCATACCAACAAACATTGTTATACATAATATGTACATAAACTGGTATGTGGCAATCAATTTATGATAATTATTTGAAAGTATAACAGGTATTCAACTATATGACTAATAGTCAGTAATTCCTTTACTGAATGGAGATGGAAGCAAGTATTGACAAACCTTCTTGCCTAAATCAGAAGAAAAACCATTCAAGATACTACAGAAGCTGTGACTGGTCTTGAACTCTGGACCACCAGACTGATAACTTGATGCTTCAAAAAGTAAAAGTGCCATCTACAGGATGGGTTAAATTCTTATTAAGCCTTGAGGGTAGAACAAATGAATCCATGACCTTTTGAATTTGCACAATCAGACTTATATTATCACCAAACAGAAGTCCACATGACAATGTTTGTGGGTATGGTTTATTGTAACCAGATTAAAAGGTCACCACTTGAACCTATCCATTATACTAATACTGAGAAACAAGAAAAGGTCAGTATCTCTTGCCATTTTAATACACATTCATGTCTATAGGCTTGTCTATCTGCTAAATGAAAGAATAATGTCATGCAAATATGCAAACCATATATATATTAGACTTAAAAATCTTCCAATGTACATGTTCTCACTTTATTTTGCTGAATGAGATGTTTTTTTCTCATACTTTTTTTTTCAGACGATATATACAAATATATCTGTACAGCTAAAATATTTTAGGAACCCAATTTTAAATTATGTGAGAGGATAAGAATCTTATCTTCTGAAGTGCACATTTCAGTTTGAAACAACAGAAATAAATTCAAATTCAAAATTTTCAGAAAATTCAACAAAATCATGAATCAGAGGCAAACCAAACTAAGGGAGATAATCTCATATTCTTGCCTGCAAATGATTATTGTTTCTGTCATTGAACTAAACAAAAAGATTAAGGGCCATGCAGATAACCAAATGAAAACTGATTAAAATGTTCAACAGATGAATATAGGACAAAATCAAGGGGATCACTTTATTCTCCCTTATCATAAATGGCATGGGCATAAAAATCAGCTAAATACAAAAGAACAGGACTTGTGTGTATTTTAAAGCTGATATATTAAATCAGGTCAACTGAATCAATCCCCACACAAAACCAAATCAGACACACACAGTGCCACACTTCCACAACGCCAACGAAAGACATGGCCAGATGACCTCTAACCAACCATGCAGCATGCTAACATGCACCTAATTATCAATTACATGTTGTCATGGTCAGGTGTTCCAGGTTTGTGTACATGTATATATCTATACACAGAATACATGTAATGTACTTAAAGGATTTTTACTCACAGGCTGAACATTTTTTGTGGGTTCACATATTTTTCTTTATAATTGTCACAGAATTGAGTTCACATAAATAAATAAATAAATAAATAAATAAATAAATAGTTGAGTATACACTTGTTGGTTTAAATAATTCCTACTGATATTAATGAGAAAATAACTATGAACATGGGTCAATTTCTGAAAACACTTGCTCCAAAGCTGACATACTGTATTCTCTTGCCCCCAATAAATGTCCCTGATATGAGGTCCAAAATGTGAAGTTCAGGTACTTCTACTAGCATTCAAATTACACAATACAGCACATAATGGACATGTCCCATTGTCAGGTGTGTCATGAGAGCAATGGCTGTTAAATAAGGGACTCGGTTAAAACGTTTTCCCAAGGGAAATATTAATTCCCAAAGGTTAGAAATAGGGAAATTACAGCATTACCCAAGACTTATACTCAGAAATAATTACAACATACTGAATATAGACTGCAGAAACTGGCATATATATATATGTTACCTAGCAATACAAAGGCCTTTGAAGAAAATGCACTGAAGTGTTCAGGTGCCATCTCACTCACTCTCAAAGTCTGACAGTGATTCAGGTTAATGACAGAGTGATCAGCAGTTCAGGGTAGATGTTCATACAAACTGTGTCAGAATTAAGACATATGGAGAAACCATCCCAATAGGCTTTCACTGAAACGTTATTTGCTTGCCTTATTATTGATGATCAATGATGATGGAAGACTCACATGCTGAAACCAACATGTTTCCCCAACATTTACTGTAGGTTTATACAGCTTCTGATTTTGCACATGTTATAATTATTAATAGCTAGGAGAGCTACACCATTCAGCTTATGACAAAATACATGTAATGGATTAATAAAAATTTCAAAACCTAAGTTAGTTAGTGTGTGATCATCAAAAATGTAACTTGCATTACTATAAATGATACTATATTCACTTGTGTTTTATTCAATCAATAATGTGATATAGTTTGTATGCAAATTTACTTTTAGATTTAAAAATACAAATCAAAACTCCGTCTCACCAACATGTAGTAAAAAAAAGCTGATATATTCACTGCATTGAGAAATATTTCAGCTTGTTTGCAAATGTCATGTGTTATGTATAAATGAGTTGAATTTTACTGTTGTGATAAATGAGGGATTCTGATGAATTCATCACTGTTAAAAATCAACATATCAAAAACAACAACAAATTATTGGCTGAGTATAACTCAACTCTTCATAAAAGTCAATACCAGTCTAGTTAAAATAAAACTATATGCCACATCTGCTAAATGGATTAAAACATTTCTCTGGTAGATCTAGCCAAAACATGAGAAAACAAAAACAGGAGTTTTAATCTTTCCCTTGGACTTTTCTTAGTTTACATTATGATTAATTGAGAAGTGTTTACAACTTAGTAAATCTCTGGATGAATTGGTATTATGTGCTTTGGAAGACCCTGAAAATGTTAACTCAGAGCATAAAATCATATTCTGACATTTAAACAAGAGCTGTCCGAAAGACAGCATGCTCGATTATTCGGGTATTTGATAGTGACGCAATACCATTGTATTAAAGTGGTATTAAAATAATTTATGTGACTCAATTTAGCAGCATGTTCTCTTTAATTCTCAGTAAAACTCAGGTCATAATTCAAAAAAAAAAATTCAAGGAAAAGTTCATCTTTGATATGTTGGTTGTCTTGTTAAATTAAATATTTTTTGGTTTGGTTCATGTTGGGTGACTTTTGTGAAGTTTAAATCCAATACACCAAGGGGTAACTGAGTAATGACATTAATTTAGTTGCAAAAAACTTTAACCAAAAATGTTAACGCAAATTTCTAAGTCGAAAAAGGCCCATGATTTAAGTAAAATTCTAGCAAGAGTTGTTCATCTTGGTTCTGCAGGTCCATTTCATGTTTAGGAAGACTTGTATGAAGTTTAAATCCAATACACCAAGTGCTTACTGAGTAATAATATTAACTTAGTTGCAGAAAAACTTTAACCAAAAATGTTAACGCAAATTTCTAAGTCGAAAAAGGCCCATAATTTGAGTAAAATTCTAGCAAGAGTTGTTCATCTTGGTTCTGCAGGTCCATTTCATGTTAAGGAAGACTTGTGTGAAGTTTAAATCCAATACACCAAGTGCTTACTGAGTAATAATATTAACTTAGTTGCAGAAAAACTTTAACCAAAAATGTTAACGCAAATTTCTAAGTTGAAAAAGGCCCATAATTTGAGTAAAATTCTAGCAAGGTTGTTCATCTTGTTCTCAGGTCCATTTCATGTAGGAAGACTTGTTTGAAGTTTAAATCCAATACACCAAGGGGTTACTGAGTAATGACATTAATTTAGTTGCAAAAAACTTTAACCAAAAATGTTATCAGAAATTTCTAAGTCAAAAAAGGCCCATATTTTAAGTAAAATTCTAGCAAGAGTTGTCCATCTTGGTTCTGCAGGTTGGTTTCATGCTTAGGAAGACTTAAATTTAAATTAAAACTTTAACCAACAATGTTAACGCAAATTTCTAAGTTGAAAAAGGCCCATAATTTGAGTAAAATTCAATCAAGAGTTGTCCCTCTTGGTTCTCTAGGTTTGTTTTGTGCCTAGAAAGACTTGTGTGAAGATTGATTGCAATACACCTACTGGTTTCTTAGATATGACTGCCAACGCCAACGCCGACACTGACGCCGACGCCGACCCCGGGGCAATAGAATAGCTCTCATATTCTCTGAAAAGTCGAGCTAAAAAAGGGGGCCAAGATGGCCCTGTGTCGCTCACCTGAGTAAGATGGCTGTGTTTGGCATAATGACAAAAAAACTGGCATCTAAAATGTTTTTCTAACATTTGACTAAGTGACCTACATTTTGATCCTACCTGAATTTGCACTCAACTAGGAATTCATGCAGTCATCATTCATATCAAGTTTAATGAACACTGGGACAAAAATGTAGGCCTCTGACCAAGTTACATTAAGGTTAGTCTAAAACTGTGGTCTCTAAAGTGTTCACAAGGTTTTTCTAAGATTTGACCTGGTGACCTAGTTTTTGACCTTAAGTGACCCAATTTCAAACTCATTCAAGATATCATGTAGACAAACATCCTGACCAGATTTCATGACGACTGGACCAAAACTGCTGCCTCTAGAGTGTTAACAAGATTTTTCTAAGATTTTCTAAGATTTGACCTAGTGACCTTGTTTTTGACCCAATTTCAAACTCATCTGACATAGCATAAAGACAAACATCCTCAAAGTTTCATGAAGATTGAGCCAAAAATGTGGCCTCAAGCATGTTCACAAGATTTTTCTAAGATTTGACCTGGTGACCTAGTTTTTGACCCCACGTGACTCATTTTTTAACTCATCATATATCATTTAGACAAACATCCTAAACAAATCTATTGAAGATTGGGCCAAAAATGTGGCCTTTAGAGTGTTCAAAGTTTTTACCCCATTCCCAATTTCAAACTCATCTGAGATATCATATGGACAAACATTCTGGCCAAGTTTCGTGAAGATTGGGCCAAAACTGTGGTGTCTAGAGTGATCACAATGTTTTTCTAAGATTTGACCTGGTGACCTAGTTTTTGACCCAACATGACCCAATTCATACTCATCCGAGATATAGACAAACATTCTGGCCAAGTTTCATGAAGATTGGGCCAAAACTGTGGCCTCTAGAGTGTTTACAAGGTTTTCCGGTAGTTTTTGACCCCACAAGACCCAATATCGAACCCATCCAAAATATAATTTAGACAAACATCCTGACTAAATCTATTGAAGATTGGGCTAAAACTGTAGCCTCTAGAGTGTTCACAAGGATTATCAAAGATTTGACCTGGTGACCTAGTTTTTGACCCAACATGACCCAATTCATACTCATCCGAGATATATAGACAAACATTCTGGCCAAGTTTCATGAAGATTGGGCCAAAACTGTGGCCTCTAGAGTGTTCACAAGGTTTTTCTAAGATTTGACCTGGTGACCTAGTTTTTGACCCCACATGACCCAATTTCAAACTCATCCGAGATATCATGTAGACAAACATCCTGACCAAGTTTCATGAAGATTGGGTCAAAACTGTGGTCTCTAGAGTGTTCACAAGCAATTGTTGACGCTGGACGATGCACGACGGACAAAAGACGATCACAAAAGCTCACCCTGAGCACAAGTGCTCAGGTGGGCTAAAAAGTATGTAACAGGAATTGTGGTTGAAAATAAACAATACTGGTAACAGAGTAGTTCTTTCATCATATATATCAAATTTGCACTTAAACACATATTGCTAAACAATTACCATTGTAATAAAGCATGCTATAGCCTTGTAATCCATCAACATGTCAACACAGGCCATTTCAGTAAGATAATCAGTATGTAAATTAGATGTAGTGTCTCAATACTGAGTCAGCATGAATCATGAACATTTCAGCAACTTACAAATAGTTTGATTCATGCGCTTGCTCACATATGCACACATGGTAAAGCAATTATCAGGAATATCTAGGTGTCACGTCTTCACAGGTAAAATGAATTACAACCATCAAAGATGGGAAACAATATGGGAAAACATCATATACACATGTAACACACTGATAAGTTGTAACATCTCAAGTGAATCTTGGTTGAAGTCATTGTAAATTGCTTAGGATCAAGGATTATGGTACATGCAAAAATTTATGTTTCTCTCCCATTTCTCACCCCCTGCTTGTTCCTTTACAGACAAACTCTCATGCAACTGGGCAGTGGTATACTAATACAAATAATATAGAAAACCAAAATATGATAATGTTATAACTTATGGTATATCACCTAACATATAACTATTCTCTAATACATGTATTAACATCTTCAAGCAAATTCATTGATTTGATATCCCCACTGAATTAGATAAAATATATGAATAAAAATAGACTAGATGTTAATAGATATGCCCATCTGAACCTGCGATATGGCTCCATGTGTGCTGGAGATCAATCTTTTTAAGTTTTATGACATGCACAACACATCTTTTTCTTTAAGTTATTCAAGAGCCGTGACTCTGGCATATTTGACCAATAAAAATCTTTATTTTAGGTATCTCTTCAAGCCAGTGACGATTCTTTTAAGTTTTGTGATGTTGGCCTGAACGATTTTTGGGACATGTGAAACATAGGTATTTTTATTCAAGGGCCATAACTCTAAACATATTGGGCCAAACAGCAAAAAAACAACAACAAAAAAACACTCAAGTGTCTTTACTTCGTATGATGGAGAACATTCCAGTAAAACTTTTGTGACTCTGGTTCATATACTTTTGAGGACAGCATGACATAGCCATTGTTTAAGTTATTCAAGGGCTATATCTCTCTGCGCATTTGGATGAAACAGCTTATTGTGGCTACCTTTGCATGTTGGTGAAAGTTCCTGTAATGTTTTGTGACTCTTGGAGATACATGTATGTGTGATACAAATATTTTTGGACTATATCAACACCCAAATATTGCATGTTAGTGTAACAGTACATTCCTGTAAAGTTTTGTGACTCTGGACCATATAATTTTTTTATATGTACCCCTAGATGGAACAAAGACGGAAAGACAAAGCCAAAACAAAATCTCTCTCCCAAACCCTCCATTTGGCTTGAAATAATAAGCATAATACTACACACACCACTTACTATTGTTTGCTATCACACATCATGCCATTTTTATTGCTCTATGCACGTAATTTTATTTCAAATACCACTGAATCATCAGAGATTATTATCCTTAACTGTATCCAACACCAGTTTCATATATCACAACACAATGACGTACATCATGCTGCATAATGACATACCTCGGTGACAGGAGCTGCAGTAAGGTTCACTCCCCTCCTTCAGGTTCCAGCCATAGTTAGCTCCCTTTTCAAGCAGGTCTAGTTCCTCAACAGCTGACTGCCCCACGTCCCCACATACAATACGGCCACGCCCATACCCTGGAAAATATAAAATAATATACATGTACTACTGAAAACAGATAGCTGTCAGGCAAAAGTAAAGTAGTGTTAAAATCTATCTTTGATTATATGAAGCATACCATTTCTTATATTCTTTCAGATGAGTTACAGGCAAGAGCAGAACTTGATACATGAAAGACCATGAAATAATCCATTATCGAAACCCAAGCATAACTACTTTACAGCTCTTCATTTTTTACCCAAGAGATGTTTAGTTGAGATCCATAAACTATCAAAGAAATTAAAAGTAGCTATTAGATTGAATCCTTCACACAAAGAACTATTAAGGCCCATATTCAAAAGTATCAGAACTGCAGAATAAATGGGAAGTCTTGATCAGCACCAACAGGTTGTTTTGGATGGGGTTTCTGATGATGGTTGGTACTAGTGATGAGTATACATGTGAAATCATACCACCTTTATGGACTGGTACCAGTGTTGTCATGAATATACATATGATATCATGCTATATATATATATATATTCCAGAGATATGCAAGTGGTATCATGTCATCTTACAACAGACAGAGGTTGGGGATGTCAGGGATATGTATAGGATGTCATGTGTCACCTTGTTTGAGGCTTTGTACAGCAGTGTGTCAAAGTACTGTGACTGATTATCCTGCTTTAATGTTGTTTAATTTTTTCAATCGAAATAACTTTTCTTCTATAGTAATGTTTTGTTCAACGTCATGCAGTGATCGGGAAAGGCATGTGCCATGCACCATAGTCACATTAAAAATCAAAATGTCACATTGTTTTTGCACTGGATGCGCCCCTTTTCGGTCTCACCCAATACGGTCTGCTTAAAAAGTGTAAATTTAATACGAACATGTAGTCAGAGCCCGAAAGAGGGGAATTCCATTTCTAAACATAACAAATCGTAGAGAGGGATAGACATTACTGATTCATCGAGCAGGGGTTTACTTAAGGATTTGACTTTCACTTGTCCAGGGGGCAAGTTACCTTAAACATCTACTTGCCCCCAGTGAAAACAGGCTGGTCGATCTTGAAGTTAGTTTGTGTTTGTTAATGTTTAACACTAAATATGTGCAATATTAAGGTGGATTTAAGTTAATATGTATCAAAAACAATTTTCAAGCATTTTACCCCTGATATACTATAAAAAATAAAAAAACGAAAGATTTCATTTACATAAATAAACTTGCCTGTCGGGCTATCTGCTTTGAAAAATCACTTGCCCGTAGTGATTTTAACCCTGCGCGGGTAAGTGGGTGTCCACTTAAGAAAACCCCTGATCGAGGCATTGGTTTATCAACCAATCAGACAAGAGTGATAGGAAGTATTATTGAGGCATTGTTGCCAGGTGTAAATTTGCATTTACATGTGACAAATGTTCTTCTGCTTCCGCAAGTCAGTTGCAATGCACCTTTTGTTCAATAATATCTACTTGCAATGGCATTGTTACCTTGATGATTATTATTGGGTAATAGTCTTAAAATGGCGACATCTTGTTGTTTTTCTTGCAAGTCTCTTTCCAATAGGTAAATGTATTTGAAGTACACAAAAATTGATAACCAAACACTATTGTCCAAAATGAAACTAGGAAAATCATCCTACAACAAATAACTTTTTGTCTATTTATGGTTGGTTACAGCAATAATGATGCAAAATTCGCTTTAGGTAAATTGCTTTTCATTGATTAATCAATTACATTTTGCCTGATATTTTCAAAACTGACACAAGCACATACATTACACGGTCACTGCATAGAATATATATCTTGATACATTCCGTTCCATATGTTTTACGGGTATAAAGACCATTCTGAATTGCAGTGAAATATAGACTACTGGTATATAGAAATAGATAAATATTGTTACAGTGACAAATGTGGATTGTTATGTTAGATTGGCCATTATATGGTATTTAGACTAAAGTCTTTTTCTTTTGTTTCTGTGATGGTCATTTTATTTGATTAAACATGTTGTTCTTTATAATTAAAATATTAATTGGTCATTTAACTTTTTTTTTTTCCAAAAAAATCAATTTTATGATGGTTTGAGTTTGTTGTTAATATTATGACTTAAAACTTAGAGTCACTTAAAAAGCAAGTTGTAGTTATTTCATAAAATTTCAAATTTTATTTTGAAAATGTCACATTACTTAAGAAAAATTTGTCACATTGATAATGCCTCAGAAAAGGTCATTGTCCCACTGATGAAAATCCTTTCCTGATCATGGTCATGTAGGGTTAGATTATTTTGCTCAACAAAAAGCAGCATCTGACTATACTTTGTTAAACATTTTGCTGGGATTTATTACTTTGTTGGGTTTTCTTACTTTGTTAAGTGTAACTGTTGATAGTGGATGATAAATTTGATCAAAGTTGAGTGAGTTCTACAACATATCGGGGTCTTACGATCAATATAACCTGGTCATCAGTCAAACACAGCTTCATTACCATCTGTTTCAGATGATCTATTACTAAATACAAAGCATATATAACCAACTGACAGTCTCTCATTTAAAATCAGAAATAGTCAAAGATATGGCTAAACTAAAGAACCTTTAGATCATATGACCTTACACCTTACCCAACTGTAATACAGAGACAGTTTATCTTTCAATACAGGTCAGAAATCTCCTTTTATCTTTCAATCTTATCTTCAGAAGGGATTTTTCAACTCTAGAATTGCATGGGTTCAGTGAAAATGTATGCTAAACTGGTACGCAATACAAGCATAATTCTGAACACTTCATCTTGTGTTTCACTCAGAAAACATTGATAGTGAAATTTTAGACAGCCAATTAAGATTGAGCTAACTGTTTGAAAGTTTATTTTGTAATTCTTATCAGGTAAGTTGAGTCAGTGTGGTTCTGATAAAACAATGATAATGTCAAAAACAAGCAAGATACATTCATGTTCTGCATAGAAACATAGGCCCGCTTTCAAACCTTAAAGTACAGTTCCTACAAAATGGTAAACAGGGGTATTCAAACCTTTACTTCACAGAAAACTCATTTTGATACACTGACAATTAAGTGTCTTCTCTGTTTGCTCATACGATTCTACACAGCAAAGACAAATCCATTGTTTAATATTCCATTTACTGTTCAGTCAATTAATATTCATCAAGTCATAAATTTGTACATGAAAATTAATGAGGTAAAGGGTTAAAAAAAATTGAGGGGAACTGGCAATCTCCACAAAGCTGTTTACCTCTTTGATACCAGCATAGCCTGCAAATAGGGAAACTGGCCCTTGCAGCAAGGCTGTTTGTCTCTTTGATACCAGCATAGCCTGCAAATAGGGGAACTGGCCCTTGCAGCAAGGCTGTTTGCCTCTTTGATACCAGCATAGCCTGCGGGAAACTGGCCTTTGCAGCAAGGCTGTTTGTCTCTTTGATACCAGCATAGCCTGCAAATAGGGAAACTGGCCCTTGCAGCAAGGCTGTTTGTCTCTTTGATACCAGCATAGCCTGCAAATAGGGAAACTGGCCCTTGCAGCAAGGCTGTTTGCCTCTTTGATACCAGCATAGCCTGCAAATAGGGGAACTGGCCCTTGCAGCAAGGCTGTTTGCCTCTTTGATACCAGCATAGCCTGCAAATAGGGGAACTGGCCCTTGCAGCAAGGCTGTTTGCCTCTTTGATACCAGCATAGCCTGCAAATAGGGAAACTGGCCCTTGCAGCAAGGCTGTTTGTCTCTTTGATACCAGCATAGCCTGCAAATAGGGAAACTGGCCCTTGCAGCAAGGCTGTTTGTCTCTTTGATACCAGCATAGCCTGCAAATAGGGGAACTGGCCCTTGCAGCAAGGCTGTTTGTCTCTTTGATACCAGCATAGCCTGCAAATAGGGAAACTGGCCCTTGCAGCAAGGCTGTTTGTCTCTTTGATACCAGCATAGCCTGCAAATAGGGAAACTGGCCCTTGCAGCAAGGCTGTTTGCCTCTTCTGTGAAGAATCTTTTCAGTGATTTTTTTTTTTTTTTTTTTTTATACAGCATATACATTATTATAGTATTTAAGTGTAACCACTATCAGCTATTTTCACCTGGTTTGATGAAAGATCATCTGCAAGTGAACAATAAATGTGAACAAGAGAGGAGAATTTGTATGACATCATAGGTTAAGACTCTTGATTAGAATATTAAAATAACAGAAATCAACTAAAAAATAAAAAATAAAATAAAAACAGCATTCATGCCAGATACACAAACCCAATAATTTTAACACCAATTCTATCTGCATTACATAAAATTGAGCCTTAAAAAAATCATGGAAAGTGCATTTGAGTACTTCTTATGTTTTTGAATTGAGACATAAATCAACATTATGTTAAAAGGACTGCTCCTGTGACAGTTTAATTAAGCACTGCTGACTGTATCCTGCTAACCCTTCACCACCAGGCCATCACACAGTATGTGAAGCTCAAAGGATGACCAGGTTTTACACTGCTGATCAAACTAGCCATTAGTCTGATAACTAACCCTTTTCTTCATCATACTGATGTGTTTTTTTTTTTTTATCGGACAACTCCTTCAATCAGAATGTTGATTTGCACATACAAAATGTTTCTCAGATTCTACAGTCTGCTTGGTAATGAAAAATTGTGTCATAAATCAGTAAATTTGTCAAGTCATAAATTTGTGCATGTATATTCATGAGGTAAAAGGTTGAAATATTTGAATTTTTATCGATTTTACTGCTATAACCTCAGCCTAGCTGGTCTAATTTCTCTCACTATAGGCTTGAATTATGAGAAGAAGCTTGGCCCAGGGTGTGACAGGTAATTATTCAGAGCCAAATGGCTAAAGAACATTAGTGGCTACACTCACCACTATGAATATCAGGTGGTGGTGACTTATATTCAAACTGAAACCAAGACTCCTCTATATCTGATCTAGCCTCCTCTCAATCTGATCTAGCCTATCTCCAGTATACTACGTACCTAAGAGGTAGAGCGTATCAGGGCATAAAGCACCTGCTGTGAGGAAGAGTGGAATCTGACCACGGGATAGATATTTTGTTTCTCTAAAACATATCTAGCAAAATTATTTATTATTTCATCATTCCCTGAAGTCTGCTACTAGACCACAGTGGTCATACTGGGAATAGGAATCTCTGACCTTATCTAACACCCAAACAGTTTGGGGCTAGAGATCAAAGGCCACATTATCAAGAGATACATACACTCATACCTTAATAACAATTTGCCACTGACTTGACCTAATTGTAAATTATATCTTCACCAATTCTGTACATTAATATGTATCTTCAGTGACTGAAAGTTTCATAGGACCTCATAATGCTTAAAGTTTATGTTTTCAGTTGTTTTACCTTATTCTTATTAGTATATAAACTATGAACATATTCTTGTCATTAAAATTCCTTTTAACATTAATAAATGAAAACACATCTTTCATCAGAGATTGCTTGATCTACCATCCATCAAATATTTCACTGTCTAAAATCATATTCAGCTGGTGTAAGTATGAAATATTTTTGTAATGTGCTTCATTTTAATAGAACAATTTAATGACATCCAAATTTGACACTTCAGCTATAAGAGATATTCGTTCATGTTTGACCTTTGGAACCAGCTGAAGCCAGTACTGTTAAGCCTGATTTAGAATCGAGCCCTGAAGACGACATATACATAAACCCTTTCCCTCATAGAGGATACCATGAAAAGACCTATGCGAACAACATAAAACCAGATCAGCCTGCGAGTAACTCGCAGGCTGATCAGGTTTTATGCTGTTCGCTGCTCCTCAGTGGTCTGGAAATGAGGACTTTATAATTAAATTTGGTAAAGTTTAACTGTGGTTTTCTGCAGATCAGGCTTTATGTGGTACCTATTGAGTGCGTCAAAATGAGTCTCTATGAGGGAAAGGGTTAAGCCTGATTTAAAATCGAGCCCATATACACGACATATACATAAACATCCATCACCACAAAAAAGTCATTGTCAAAAAAGTGGTTGTGATCCATCCCAAGCTGTCCCCCCTCTACGTGTTTTGCGTGTAACTACGTGTCATTCTGTGCGTACAACCTGAGACTGACGTAAACCGTATTAGGTAACACAACGTTGGTCCAAAAAGCTGATTACATGATCTATTACACCATGATACAAACGTTCCAACACCTTTGAAGTTACTGCAGACCTTGGTCTGCTTGAAAGACACAGTAAAACTTGTGACCAAAGGCCACTCAGGAGAAACTAAAACTAGCCTTTATCTGGAGGTGGCTGTTATTCAGCTGCTTAAAATTCTCTTCATATATCCGAACTGTCACTATCCCAATATCATATCCTGTCACTGGCATTTGTTCTCAAATTGGCCTTTAATTTTAAATACAGGTTGATTGTATAAGTCAGGTTATACTTTGATCACTTATGTTAATGAGCACAAATAGTATTTAATCTTTTTACTTGTAATCATAATGATCTACCTTCTTACTTGATATAATTATGTTACGACTACATGAGTTGATTTTCTTCACAGAGAAAATTAAGGATTGACTGCAAAACTGTTCTAAGTACATGTAGAAACAGAAGAAGATAGAACAGTTTTACGGTCAGCTCTCAAATGAGTAAATACAATTTAACTCTTTTTTATTTTTTTCTTGTTTAACATTTTACTTTTATGAACCTGTACATGGTTTTCCCATTAAATGGCCCTGTACTCAATCATAGGAAGTGAATCATGACACCATATTATGTACTGATATTTCAGATCTAGGATTACTGTAACAGTACAGATGGAAGAAATTTGGTTTATTAATTATTCAGTCAGTTACAGGATAGAAAATCACCAACTTGCACATTTCCACCAATCCCAATTGACAGAGCTTTTGATATGGAAAATGACTTTTTTTTATCTTCATAATAGCTACATTACATATGGTTGGTGGCAATAGAAAATGTGCATTTTTAATAATTTTTATTTATTAATTTTTAGTTATGCTTTTTTTTCTGTAAAAAGAAAATTACAATATCAATGGCCTTTAATGAGTGAGAAGTTGATTCTACATGAAATATCAAAAACAATCAAACACATGGTGAACCCACACCATAGCATCAAAATATTCAGAGATAATTGTTTTCATCTACTCCGCACAAAAACATTTGTGCATAATAAAGGTTTAAAATTAAGGAGTTGCTGATTTATGAGGCATTGTTAAGCAGTGCTGCATCCAAACTTGATGGATTCGTACCAAAGTATCACTCTCATGTAATGTTGAAGCACCAAAAAAAAACAAACAAGAGGGCCAAGATGGCCCTGTGTCGCTCACCTGATTAAGATGGCTGTGTTAGGCAAAATGACAAAAAATCTGGCATCTAAAGTGTTTTTCTAACATTTGACTAAGTGGCCTACATTTTGATCCTACCTGAATTTACCTGGTGACCTAGTTTTTGACCCCACATGACCCAATTTTGAACTCATCTGAGATATCATGTAGACAAACATCCTGACCAAGTTTCATGAAGATTGGGCCAAAACTGTGGCCTCTAGAGTGTTCACAAGGTTTTTTCTAAGATTTGACCTGGTGACCTAGTTTTTGACCCCACATGACCCAATTTCAAATTCAACCGAGATATCATGCAGACAAACATCCTGGCCAAGTTTCATGAAGATTGGGCCAAAACTGTGGTCTCTAGAGTGTTCACAAGGTTTTTCTAAGATTTGACCGGTGACCTAGTTTTGACCCCACATGACCCATTTCAAACACAGATATCATGAGACAAACATTCTGCCAAGTTTCATGAAGATTGGGCCAAAACTGTGGCCTCTAGAGTGTTAACTCATCAAGATATATGAGACAAACATCCTGACCAAGTTTCATGAAGATTGGGCCAAAACTGTGGCCTCTAGAGTGTTCACAAGGTTTTTCTAAAATTTGACCCGGTGACCTAGTTTTTGACCCCACATGATCCAATTTCGAACTCATCCGAGATATTATGTAGACAAACATCCTGACCAAGTTTCATGAAGATTGGGCCAAAACTGTGGCCTCTAGAGTGTTCACAAGGTTTTACTAAAATTTGACCTGGTGACCTAGTTTTTGACCCCACATGACCCAATTTGAACTCATCCGAGATATCATGTAGACAAACATCCTGACCAAGTTTCATGAAGATTGGGTCAAAACTGTGGCCTCTAGAGTGTTCACAAGCAATTGTTGACGACGGACGACTGACGACGCACGACGGACAAAAGGCGATCACAAAAGCTCACCCGAGCACAAGTGCTCAGGTGAGCTAAAAACATGAAAAAAAAACAAACAAAAAAACAACATAACGTAACTTTGTGTTTTGGTAAAGCAATTCATAACCTTTATTAAGCTACCATGTGTATAGATGAAATAAGCTTGTTTATATAAACAAGAGGCCCAAGGGCCATAAACGCTCACCAGTGTAAATCAGCATATTCAAGATGATTTTTTCTATAAGGAAATCAAATGACAAACCAGAGTTTTCAATTATTTTTTCTATTTGTTGCCATGGCAACCAGAGTTCTTCATGGATCAACTGTATTTGAGCAATTTTTGTAGAGGCCCACCCAAGGATCATACATGCCAAGTTTTATCAAATTCTGTCCAGCGGTTTCAGAGGAGATGATTTTCAAAGTTTTCAATTAGTTTTTCTATTTGTTGCCATGGCAACCAGAGTTCTTCATGGATCAACTTTATTTGAGCAATTTTTGTAGAGGCCCACCCAAGGATCATACATGCCAAGTTTTATCAAATTCTGTCCAGCGGTTTCAGAGGAGATGATTTTCAAAGTTTTCAATTAGTTTTTCTATTTGTTGCCATGGCAACCAGAGTTCTTCATGGATCAACTTTATTTGAGCAATTTTTGTAGAGGCCCACCCAAGGATCATACATGCCAAGTTTTATCAAATTCTGTCCAGCGGTTTCAGAGGAGATGATTTTCAAAGTTTTCAATTAGTTTTTCTATTTGTTGCCATGGCAACCAGAGTTCTTCATGGATCAACTTTATTTGAGCAATTTTTGTAGAGGCCCACCCAAGGATCATACATGCCAAGTTTTATCAAATTCTGTCCAGCGGTTTCAGAGGAGATGATTTTTTTTTGTTGCCATGGCAACCAGAGTTCGTCATGGATCAACTTTATTTGAGCAATTTTTGTAGAGGCCCACCCAAGGATCATACATGCCAAGTTTTATCAAATTTTGTCCAGCGGTTTCAGAGGAGATGTCTTTTAAAGCAAATTGTTGACGACGGACGACGACGGACGACGGACGAAGGGTGATCCCAATAGCTCACCCTGAGCACTTCGTGCTCTGGTGAGCTAATAAAAAGAAAAGCTTGTATTCAAGTCGCATATAAAACCTCAAGTAAATCTAGATGTGGCCTGTATTTCAAAAAACATCTAAAATTGAGATGTTCCTCAACAAATCAAAAATTCTATATTATCACAATTATGAAATTTTGAAATTGAATACCATCTTCTTTACAAACATGCTAGTAAAAGCATGCATGCAACATTTTTTTCCAAAATTTGGAATTTCATAGCTTCAGATGTGTTCTCAAAATAAAAATGGTGGCCAAGTATGACTTTTGATCTATACTCAAACTTTGCAAATTATTTCAATAAGAATTAGTTAAATATTCAAATTTGAGCCTGAGATCATACTTAGGTGTTTTAACCGGGGCCATCTTATAATTAATTATATAATATCTCTCTAGAGATACTGAGCATAATCTCATTACCTCCAATATGTATACATTAACATATCTGCTAGCTCTATTCTGTTTCAATGGTATTTTTTTCACTGATTCATATACATGTATTTTTATAGTAATGTAAGTTTACATATACAGGTAGTTATTTTCCAAAAATAATGCTTTTTTTTTAAGGTTTTAATTTCCAGTGATTGTCTGTAATAGTTCAGAAAATGCACACATACAATATTGATTGATAAAGAATTTAAAACAGAAACCAAACTGCTTATTCTTAAACATGATTGAAAACACCTTGTACATGTTAATCATTGTTTGATTTATAAAGATGATTAGAACTTTTTTCCTAACTATGATTAAGCATCTACATACTCAAACAATGACAGGTAAACACAGCCTTATTCAAGTGAAACTGTTATTTAACAAATTATATAATCTACAGAAGACATGCCATTAACTTTTCAAACTTTCATAATGCTTTACAACTCCCCCAACCCCCTCTCCCTCATCACATTATACTGACTCAGGGCCAACCAGTCCTGGAACTATCCATATATGCTGAGCACCAAGCAAGGAAGCTATACCAGTACCATTTTACATGACATTGGTATGTCTTGGCCAGGGATCAAATTCACAACCTCCTGATTCTGGGGCAAGGGCTCTAACAACTCAGTGACCGGGACAGGTCCCCTGATTTTATTTCATGTAATTGATGCAACATCTTAAAAACTGGCATGATATCAGTGATAGCCTGGTCAAGATATTACACCACTAAGATTGTCCTCATGTCCCACTGATGGTAAATTATTAATCATAGATGCTTGATATTACAAATCTATAAAAGCTGCCATTTATTTTATTACTCAAAGGCCTAATGGTGCAATGTTAAGTCATAACTTAATTTTGCAGAGAGTTGATGACCATTCACATTGTCTCAAAATTTACAAAATTAATGCAGTTTATAGGGGGCAACATATTGCAAAATTTTGTCCTTTTCTGATATTTCAAAGATACCTGGTAGTCTGTTATAGGTAGGCCAAAATCAAACTTATTAAAGATATTTATGGCAATACACTGTATATATTATTTTCCAGTTTGGTTGTGACTGCAAAACTAATTTATGTGAATGATGAATTGTGAACAAGTAAAAGCTGGGATTTCTTTATCATCATGCAAAAGCCATAACTCCACCTAATAAATATTAGCCAAAATTAGACAAAAGACTTACCAATATGATCATATAAACATGGCCTCTAAATTTGATTATAATTGCTTCATAAATGATGACACTGCGAAAAAAGGGTATTTTTAATACTTGTTGAGAACCATAACTCAAAACTTTAACATCTGAAATAAGGTAAAATCAAACTTGGTCTAAATATTACTATCATTACTAAAGATTTTTCAGTTTCAGTTAGATTACTCATGTGGATGCTAGAGTGTAAACAAGGAGGAATCTAGCAATGTTTTAAATTCAAAGGCTGTAACACTTGCCCAATACTAGCCATGATAAAACTATATACTGAGAGATTATGGCTGTAATAAATTCCAATGGATATTTATAGTAACATAGAAATGATATGGTTATTTTGTTTAGTAAATTATTTGTTTGATTACTCCTGACATAAACAAATGTCAGTGAGATTGATCAACCACACGGCGAGATACAATTAAGGGAATCAATCAGTAAGCAATCATTCTACATGTTTGCTTTGGAGATTTGTGTTACTAACACTAGTCAAAAGAATAAGATGACTCTATCAGCAGAACTCACAGGTTAATCCTGCATGTACAGGAGGCTATCATGTATCTCAATGTTTTCTTATGTTGCGATTAGTTATATCGGACCAGTTATCTACCTGTCTTTCTTCCTTTCTCCCTCTCTCTCTTAATCATAATTAACTAAAAAAATGTACTCATGCATCCATCCTCTTCTTTCCTTCATTTAAACTCACTTTAGCTAAAATCAGTAGATTTACAATATTACATTATATATTATTCTTATAATATTACAATATTTGAAAAGTAATTGTTGTTTTGTAAGATTCCCCCAAGCCACATCCAATTGTCCGGACCCGTGTGACATGTGGGCATGCTCTCTTTAACTTTCGAGACACATGATAAAGTGTGTTATTTCAGAAAGCTGCCAATCTCTGTTTATATGTCTCTGATCTAATACATGGACTGTAAAATCATTAATTTTCTTTGACATTTAATCGCATAGTATTTGTAATTAAGTCAGTTTTGCTGGTACATAATTACATACATGAATTCATGGTCCAGAAGATTTGAGGTCTATCCATATTCGTTGATAAAGCCATCCATGATATAAAAAAAAAATAATCCCCCATGAAAATTAATGATACTACAGTAGCTCATTCTAGGTATGTAGAACTCAGACACACTAAATATCTAAATCCTCACCTGTGACTCTGTCACCACGATCCATCCCACACCTCCAGATGTTCCTGACTCCATAAGCATATATCTCTGGCCTTGCCAGAACACCATCAGCAAATGGATTATCGGCTGGAATACTGTATTCTGTCTTGGAAGCCAGGTCTACGTTGTCCACATCAATACGGAGAACCTTCCCCAGCAGAGAGTTCCTGAAAAATAACACTTTGTACTTAAAGTGATATATGGACCATATTTTTGTATTAACTCAAGCTACGAAGAAAATAACCTGTGCTACTTGGTCTCAAGTTCTCAAAATATTAAAGTACATGTACCAACTCAGGCTCCAACTTAAATATCCCACGCAGACCACGACTCAAAAGTCCACAATTCTAGCTTGAAGAACATAATGTGCAGGCTATTTTGATTTAACTCTAGTTTTAAAATATTTATTTTCTTAACTAGCAAAACTTGTTTTACAGTATATATCTATGATGGAATCCCTTCTTAATTATTAACATAAAAAGTAAAGAATAGGGGGGATGGGAGGGGAAACATTGTCATAACATAGGCCCCAGAACAAAAATAGACCCCATTCTGTCTGATCAGGATCTCTTCTGTTTGTTCATAAAATATTGAAGATCAGATCATACTCAGCCAAGAAAATTCCATTGTTTCATAATATTCAAAGTAAAGTAAACTACATGTAATATTCATCAAGTTACAGTACCAGAGACAAAGAATATAGGCTGAAAGAAGCAAGATTAATAAATTCGAACATTTTCTACTGTAAAATGTTTGGCATACAATTATTACATGTAACATCTTAAAATGTTTTGTTGTTCATTTAGATTTCAATCTGGAAAACAACAACAAACATCCAAATTATCATCCAAGATATGCCAGTCATAGGACTATACAGTCTGTTATAACAATTTCAGTGGTTTCTCTTTATTATCCATTGTACTTAATTTATTGTGTGTTTCTCTTTGAAATAAAATATATGTTATGAGATTTTTTCCTCTAGGCAAAGGAAATGCATAAAGTGCAAGCGGCTGTTTAACTGATCAAAAACTGAGTTATAATTTATGAATGATAACATTAAGAGATGCACTTATTGCAGCTTTATGTCCATGAAGCAAAATAATCTATTTGCTAAACAATGAATCACCAGTCATCTTCCTAAAGAGTTTGATAATTGGTTCCAAATTGGTTGTTCCCTTGCAGATGTCTTGCAGTTGAAATTTCAATATGGTCAACATGTAGCTTTAATTTTCCTAAGTTTACAAGATCAAAGCTGAAAGTATAGAGGACTGGAATCAATGGGTCAGTACTGTACTTAGGTTCAGAAGATAGGAGACTACTAGACATGTTATCAGCACTGCCAGTATGTCAGGATTTCAAGGTGTTAGCTCAAATCTGATGACAAACAGAGGCCTCTTGCTGATTAGTGACATCATTATTCATAGGGATTTTCCAAGACTGACAGTCTTATCACTATTATGAAGTACATGCATATTAAGTTGAACAACTGTCAACCAGGTATTAAAGATATATCCCAGAGTATTGAGTCAGCTTAATTAAAATCCTGCTATATGTGAAACTAAAAGCCAAGTATGTCACCCCTATTTTCCCCTATTGTCAAATTTAAATGTAAATACTAGCAGGACTATCCTAGTCAATTGTTTCTTTAACACAGAAATTTCAAGAATAATGGAATTTTCAACAAAAAATCATCTGTATCACATACTTATATAGTTGTATCCTAGTCACATCATTCCCATATCTTGCTAATTTCTCCAATGTAATGAATTTAGAACTAATTTCATATTAAATCTACCATTAGAGTGTCATTAAATGATTAATTAAAATCAGTTAACCCATTATATATTCCAATAGGCAGAAACACGTGCAAAGGACTGGTAAAATAGTTTTTGATCTTGCTACAAAAGGATACTTATAAAGTACAGCTTGTTGCACTTTTTTTTTCACAATCTCACTAAATCCTACCAGTTATTAGAGTCCAGAGACAGTCCTGTTCTCTAACTTTGTACTAGAAAAAATATTTGTACATGTATAATTAATTCACATATAATAATATAAAATAGTAGTATTCCAGTGTTTCTTTCTAAAAGCAAAAAGTGATGTGATTGTATAACGTAATGGAATGGGTCAACTTCCTTATTGTTTTATTACATGCACGTACGAGATAAGTGGACACTATGTAGTACAACATTTCCACATCTAAGGTAAAGTTTATTGTGAAACAGGCTATGGACTTCAATTTCTGGGAAAAAGACTCCTATTATCTGAGCACTTCTTATAATAGGACTATATAGGTGGAAACCCAACTCTCTGTCAAGGACACCTGTTTTCTGAATCCTTATGAGAATCCTTGAACATACAGGGATCTAAATCCTTACTTTTGCTGACCTGCAATTGTAAGGCATTTAAGGATTGTATGAACCAACTAGCCTGAACAAGTCTGCTGTCTGAGAAGGCTCCCAATTGTACTTATCATGAAAGCAGTGAACATTTGAGCCTCACAGCCCTTGCCTCTCCCATTCATAGCTAGAACTATGTCCTTTTGTGTTAACCAGGTTGACCATTGACAACCTAATAATATCCTGGTGTTGCTACTGGATAGCAATCTAAATCTAAATACATTAGTATTATTCAGTGAACACTGGAAAGGTCTATGTTTTTTTTATTGGAGAATAACAAATGGTATAAAAAAACAAACTTTCTTCATTTATTTAATCATTATTTTAGTCTAAAAGGTAGCCTTCTACAAGCAACAGAAAGTGACCATTTCACCCCAAAATAAATAATTTGCAATAAATTGATAATAATTTCACAAATTGTTTTTTTTTTTTATTTCATGAAAAAACAAGAATTGTTTGTGAAACATATATGCCCCCCTCATATGCCATAATATGTATATAGCTATATTACATGCAAGGAGTTTGCCTTCATAATGTTGGCTTGTCACAAAAAATTCTCAAACTTCAAAAATTTGAGTGAAAATATAATGTGCTAAAATGTGGAACTAAACATTTACTGAAATAAAACCAGACACAATGAGATTTTGAGTTATTAGTAAAAAGAATTATCACTTGGGCAAGACATTTATATAATGAAAATATATCAACATGTGAAATTGTGAACTTGACCTTTGGATGTTGACACCCAAATCAATAGAGGTCATCTACTCATTATAAGGAACAACCACATATAGTCTGAAATAGGACTAAAATTTTATTTGGACAAGGCCAAGTCATCAAACATATATACAAATGCAACCTTGTGACCTTGACCTTTGAGGTATTGACACCAAAATTGATAGGGGTCATCTACTAATCATAAGCAACAACCGCATGAAGTTTGAGACTTAAAGGTCAAATAGAACTTCAAGTTATCACTCGGACAAGGTCTGGTATTATACATACACAACATGTGACTTTGTGACCTTGACCTTTGAGGTAATGACACCAAAATCGATAGGGGTCATCTACTAATCGTGAGCAACAACCACAAGAAGTTTGAGACTTAAAGGTCAAATAGAACTTAAGTTATCACTCTGACAAGGTCTGGTATTATACATACACAACATGTGACCTTGACCTTTGAGGTAATGACACCAAAATCAATAGGGGTCATCTACTAATCATGAGCAACAACCGCAAGAAGTTTGAGACTTAAAGGTCAAATAGAACTTAAGTTATCACTCGGACAAGGTCTGGTATTATACATACACAACATGTGACCTTGTGACCTTGACCTTTGAGGTAATGACACCAAAATCAATAGGGGTCATCTACTAATCATGAGCAACAACCACATGAAGTTTGAGACTTAAAGGTCAAATAGAACTTAAGTTATCACTCGGACAAGGTCTGGTCTACCGACAGACCGACGGACCGACGGACCGACCGACATGAGCAAAGCAATATACCCCCTCTTCTTCGAAGGGGGGCATAAAAATAAGCTTATGGCTCCAAAAATGATCACCAAACATATAATGTCAGAATACAAGTATATTATCTTTTAAATGATCTAAAATGTATTTTCCCCCAAGTTTTAGGAATTGAGTTCTTAAACTGGCGGGGCCGCCGTGGCCAAGCGGTTACAGTCATGGACTACAAATCTCTCAGCCCCTCACCGCTGTGGGTTCGAATCCCCGTATGGACTTTGGATTTTTCAGGTGAGGAAGCCTTCCAGCTGGCTTGCGGTAGGTCGGTGGTTCTACCCAGGTACCTCTGTGTACTCGGGGTTTTCCTCCACCTGTAATTAGCTGGACGTCGCTATATGAATGAAATACTATCACAGCGACGGTAAACCCCAATACAACTACAACAATCTTAAACTGGCAAAATAGTCCTTTTATAAAAAGTTCCCATAAAATGACTGGTAAAGACAGATTAAACTTTATGGTGGATCTGACAAAGCAAAGCAAAATGTGAATATAGTGTTGTTATGGAAACCTACAAGTCTTGTCCGGACTGTAAAGGGTCACCTGCTTTGCCCCCATCACCGATGAACAGATACATGTAATTGTCCTCAGCAAACAGAATCTGAAAGGTAAACATTAACAAATCACCATCTGGATATGCTCATATAAGGATCATAGAAAGACTCAGACCAGAAGGAAAACAATTCTTTATCTGGACAACACACAATGAATAACTGACAATCAAAGTTAATTTGATTTCATTTGTTTTTTTATGAATTAATTAATTAATAATACTAATATTTTTATTAAATGTCACTAATTCTGGACTACATTTAAAATTATGACCACCATAGTTTGAACAGACCATTTCTCCAGGGGTTTGGCAATACTTGGTGTAATTTGCTGATTTAAATTGACCAATCAGTCACTGCATGGTGAAAAATCTCATGTGTATGTTTGTTTCCCATGGAACAATGTGTGGATTAAAATCCAGCATATACTGGTAGCTAAAGATTAGGTGACACGTGTTCAGTGAGTGCTAGTGGTGAGCTGATTAATCATAAAGTCAACGAATCAGTGACGAGCTACTGGTTGACGTGACGATGACGACGAAAATAATTCGTTGACGAATTATTGACCAAAAAATGGGATGTTGTTAATATTTCAACGCGCATCTGATTGGGTAATTTCATTAATTTGATAAACTGATACTTGCAAAGTTGCACTTTGCACATCGTTGGCCTCTGGTTGTAACCTCTTATACTTTATCTCGGTTCAATGTTACATGTATTTGAATATTTGAGAAATTAACATCTATACCTAATACATATCTATATAATCTATATAGTACAGAATACTTTATTTTCATGTTGTACAGTAAGAGAGTTTTAATAGGCATTTACTCCAAACATGGTATATTTGGTATTTAATCATGATTAATCAATTAATCAGTGACTTTTGTCTCTGATTAATCGACGAATATTTTTTCGACTGATTCCAATCACTAGTGAGTGCTCATTAATTTATGTCTCATGTTAGAATGACATCTCAAACTGAATTCTGATTAAAAGAAGGGGGTTAGTAGGTATAATAAACCATCTCAAGACAATAGATTGATGACAAAATGTAGCACTAAAATGTAAAAACTCTAAGGATGTTGAACATCTATGCCTATGGGTTATGCTTAACTATAATGGCAAGCATACAAGACTCTCTGCTAAATATCTAACTTGGTGTTGTCGTTCTTCCAAGTTTTGAGTAGAGGAAAATCTCATGAGTTTCACAAGATATGTGGTTAATTGTGGAAATTGTATGAGGAAATGACTGACCCCGCACACACTCAAAGTCATATATATATGATGACTATCTTAACCCTTTACTTCATACAGACTCATTTTGATGCAATAGCAAACAGAGCAGACCCAGATCAGACAGCTCCTATAAGATCTGTCTGATCAGGGTCTTCTCTGTTTGCTTATACAATATTGTAGCTCAGATTCTACACAGTCTGCAGGGCTAAGACAAATCCATTGTTTTATGTGCCATTTAAAGTTCAAATAAATTAACATTCATCAAGTCATAAATTGTTCATGAATATTCATGAGGTAAAGGGTTAATTAAGGAAGAAATGAACCAGTCACAACTAATGATCGCAATCACACTTTGCCCTATGGACATGAGATGGTCTTAGCTAATTAACTCCAGGGCATCTGATATGTATGGTAAATCAAGCATGACTTTGTTCAAACACAGGCAGCCAATATGTTTATCATAGTACATTTTCCATGACATCCACTTGACATAGGCAGGAAACTGACACTTCTTTTTAACTTAATCAACTAGTTTGTAGCATGTAGCTAATGGCCAACTAATTGACCTAATAGATTAACTTATGACATTTGACATTTTTTATCATGACAACCTACATATATACGGTACATCTTGAGAAAAACATGCATATTGAATTATTCCTTAGGGGGACAGCAAAATAAATGGCTTTGAACAGAAATAATAACCATAACATGTGAACTAGATTTTCTTTTTATATTGATTCACTCAGTTTAACAATTATCTTGTTTCTCATGCACAATTATGAAGCAAATCATTCTGGGTTTTTTTCCTCTTGGTTACAAAGAGTTAATAAGAAATAACCAACATTTCTTCTTTTTTCATTCACAAGGTTACATGTTACAATGCAATTGAGAGAGGCATTGTTCAGTCCTCATGAACTGTAACTCTTAACCACACCAGAGCTAACAACAAATAATCAAGGAAATTAAATAAATGATCAGGATATAGCTTCTCAATCACTTTGTACACTACACAACCTTACTATTATTTACAACCAACTTGATTTAATTATAAGTGATAAATGTAAACTTTTCGACAGTCTAGTAGGCTAAATTTTAAATTATGGATCTGAAGTTTTTGAATATCACAAAGCAAGAGATGTTGAATTAGTACATGAAAATTTCTAAAAAGAGTACTCGGCGTTAGAAAAACTACAAACCTTGAATGCCTATACTGTGAATCAGGGTGTTATCTAACAAAAAATATTTAGGAAAATCTCTTTGATTAAATATTGGGTTAAAATTCTTCAATCTGATAATAACAGTTTTATTAGGAAAATGTTCAATTTATGCTATTAAAAAGAAGACACTTCAAATAATAATAATTATTTAGGGTTGAACTGGAATTGGAATTCACAAGTAAAGAAATTATTGGAAAATATAGGAATGCTGAACATTTGGTTAGATCATGCAAGGTCAGGCCATCATCAGGAAATTATAAATTTTAATGAAATTAAACATCAATGATACTTCTACACATGACTGGAACTTTTCAATAAATAATTCAAATAGGCTAGAAACCTACTGTAAATTGAAAGAAAATTTTAATTGTGAAAAATACCTTTATGGCATAAATATTACTAAATTTAGAATAGCCCTTACTAAATTCATATGATCATCACATAACCTTGAAATAGAAAGGGGCAGACATCTTAATATATATACAAAGGGAACAAAGATTATGTAAAAATTGTAAAATGAATTAAAAAGAAAATGAGTATCATTTTACTAGTACATGTACGTCCAAAATTTTCTAATTTAAGACAAAAATACTTTAATAAACAATACACTCATTGGCAAATAGGTATACATTCAATAGAACCTCTAACATTATATAATCTTGCTATGTACATATAATTTACTGAGAAAAATAGAGTTAATAATTAACTTCAAAATACTCAATAATATTGATAGATTCATATGTATTTTAAATTATGTTATATACCATGGAAATATTGTACTTTTTTATTTTTCTACAGTTATACAGTCATGTTTGAAATTAGCTGGAAAATATCTATGTTAACCTCTGTCTCTCTACTTTTAAAATTTAAGTTAATGTTAATAAACAAGTGTACATAACTGACAAAAAATTATGTTGATATGCTCTATATTTTCTGTCTCTAAACTCTTCTCTGAAAATACATTTTCCATTACTTTTCACACATGTATGTATTTATGTTTACCATTGTTCATGGCTATGAATATGCATATTGCTATTTTATGCCAATTTAGATACTGAATTGAATGAAAACCAGATCAATCTGTGAGTAACCTGCTGCCTATAGTCTGATCTGGTTTAATACTGTGTACTTCACCTCAGTACACTTAATTGGAGGTGTGTGTGGGTGTGGGGACTCCCTTCAGGCTGAAAATTGCTTTATATTTGATCTGGCTTTTCTATGGAACACTATAAAACAAGATGATCATGATATAGTTTTGAAATTGGAAACAATAAATGTAAATGCAAAAGTGATACACATGGAGACATGCAAATCATGCTAAATGTCACTCTTCAGTATTATATAACATGTATGACACAGCATATTAAAACTGAAGGCTGAATTTGTTACATTTGCTTGATGAAAGGACTTAATACTTTAACCCTTTTTTCATGAGCCTGAGGACTATCTCTAAGTTTAAATGCAGACACAAAGTTTAGAAGCTATGAAATTTTACGGATTTAAAAAGTAGTAAAAACATTAAGTAATTATGTTAGGTTACAGGTAATGACAAAATCAGCTATTATATTACCTCTCCTCCATTGTGATTCCAGTATGGCTCATAGACTTCTAAGATAATACGACTATAGGTATAGTCAACTTCATTAGGACTTGAGGAATTAACTTTAAATTCTTCAATTCGTATTTTGTGATCGCCATAGCCTTGCTGCGCCTCTATCTCTGTAAGGGGTGCTGAGTAATAAATGTAAAATTTCCCATTCTCTGTGTATTTTGGGTGGAAAGCCATGCCAAGCATTCCCCTTTCATCTCCTTTGAATGTTGTGGTGTGAATATCATACTGAATATCAATGAATGGATCAGGCAGTCGTGTTCCATTGGGATACATGATATGTACTAGTCCGATTTGTTCACCGACAAAAATGCGATTGGATCCATCATTGGCATGCTTAAGAAATATGGGGTTTCTGAACTTGTTTTCTTGGAATGTTTCAACACAGAGACAACCGGGCTTTGTGACCTGCTCCAGGGTGATTTTTCCTGTCAGGATTGGATTGGTCAGCAATCCCGGGTAGCAGTAGTCAACGTCACTGAGACCCACATGACCACAGAATGAATTTACACCCTCTGTCACTCCAGCCTCCAGTTTTGTTTGTTCTGCCGACACTGCGTCACTCATATAATACTTCACAATGTCCTTGCAGGTGTTAAAAAATCGTGAACAATACCCCATGCATAATCCTGGGAATGAACGCGGCTCAACCTTTGCTTCATTCTGGTTAACCTCTGAATCAAACACATGAGCTGCATAGGGTGAACAGGTCTCACAAAGAAAAGTTTTCACATAGTTTGCGCAGCTTGCCCATAGGCCAGTGTTATTAGCAGAAATGACCTTTTGTAGCTGTCTGTATCGGTTTTCTAGTTTGATATCATTCTGAGCAGTACAACATCCAAAATCTGAATAATCCGGGCAGAATGACAGTTTCTTCTCGGCCTGGAAAGGAGGCCTTGAGTCTAAACACTGTGGGTGGCATGATACACCGAAGATAGAGAGAAGAACAAATAATCCCACCGCACGAATATGACGTGTATTCTGCTGCATGTTTGTCCTCCGGCTGTTATACAACAACTGAGTGATAAGACAACTGACTAGACTAGACGTATATACTGCTACTGTATGCGATGAAATGGAGCAGAACTCTTAGCCTACGTACAGAAGGTAGTCAAGTCGGCCGTGTGCCATACCCTGCGGCAATCGTATCCAGTGTCCTGTCCGGCCATTTTTGGCCCCATCGTTATCAAAACTGTTTATTTCAACCATATGGTACATGAAGGCACATATTGTTAAAATTTGAAGATCAAATGCTTACATCACGAAATTGGGGCCGCGAAATTTTTTATTCAGGCCTGTTTATGCTCCTTTCCGGTTATGCAGCAAGGGAGACGACTAAGGAGATTTTTCATTCAGTATATCTCAAGAGTTATCTTAGCGCTGGAAGACAGTAGGCTGTTACATCACATACAACCTCTTGTTCTGAGGAAAAAACAAAACAAAACAAAAAACAAAAAACTTTATGAACAATTTGTAAATGTGCAGCATTTATTACATATTTAGTTTATTCAGGAACTATATAGTAGAGTCCCTGGATTATTTGTCGATGATTTGGCCTCATCCGATTCTATCTAATTTTTCGCGGATGAAGAGGATTTTGATACGTGAAAAGTACTCTCATATGGGATCATCAATCAACCTGGTAATGTCAAAATACTAAAAAGGAGTAGCTACAAAAAAAAAAAAAAAAAAAAAAAAAGAAATATGCCAATTCAAGGGCCATCACCTCTGGCTAACTGGACCGAATATGTCAGCCAAGAAATTTAAAGAAGATTCGAATTACAGTTATGAAGAGAATTTTTTACGTAGCCTATACTCATATGGGACCATAAATCAACCTGGTCATGTTAAAATTAGGCGTAATAAAAAAAGTTACTTGTTTCCACTAACCCGACAGACCCTATTTTTTGTACCGACCCTAGATTCTTTTTTTTTTTTTTTTTTGTCGTT
>CM037784.1:27485426-27507374 GCA_021229015.1 Solen grandis
TGAGATTCCTAATGTGTCATTTCAAGATAATGAGAGAAAAGAAGAAAACCAGGAGAAAAAAATTACCTTTCACTTTTGATAGAAAATACATATCTTTTATGACCAAGAAAGAAATTATGATAGGAAGTTTATTTTTGAACACTTTATTGGTAAATAAAATATGAAATAGTTGATTAAAGTCCAAAATGATACATCGCTGCTTTTCATTGCTTATCATCTGGATGTCTTCTTTTTAGCTCACCTGAGCACATAGGATCGATGAATGTCCATCATCGGTCCATCCGTCGTCCACAATTAGTTTGCTTGCACTCTAGCATCTTCATTTCTTAAGCAATCATCTTCAAACTTTATGACAATGTTTATTACCATAATCCCTCAGCCAAGTTTGATTATGGCTGATATCGGCCAATTAGGTCAGGAGTTATGCCCCTTTTAATATTAAAAATTGCCAGATTTCACTTCATTTGCGCTCTAGCATCTTGATTTCTTAATCATATCTTCAAACTTTATGGCAGTGTTTATAGCCATATTCTTACGGTCAAGTTTGATTGTGGGTGATATCGACTAATTAGGTCAGGAGTTACACCCCTTTTAATACAAAAATTGCTATATTTCACTTTGTTTGCACTCAAGCATCTTGATTTCTTAAGCAATCATCTTTAAACTTTATGACAATATTTATAGCCATAATCTTCAGCCAGTTTAGACTATGGCTGATATCTGCCAATTTGGACAGGAGTTATGGCCTTCTTAAAATTAAAAAATTGCCAGATTGCACTTTGTTTGCACTCTAGCATCTTCACATCTTAAGCAATCACTATTAAACTATATAAAAATGTTAATAGCCATGCCAAGTTCGACTATGGCTGATATCGGATGATTATGTCAAGAGTTATGGTCCTTTAATTTATAAAAATGCCAGATTTCAGTGTTTACACTCTAGAATCTTTTCATGGTTTCATCGACAATGTTTAAAGCCATAATTTCTCAGTCAAATTTGACTTCAAATTTCAACCACAGGTACTGTTTAGTTCGTGGAATTATAAATCATCTCATGGATTATATATTCAGTACAACAATGCTATCATTTAGTAACTTGTACAGGCAATGAAGGCAGTTTTTCTCAGGTGAGTGTCTTTAGGGCCATCTTGGCCCTCTTGTTTTTGCTATTTCTTGTCAAATTCAGCATATTAATTATTCTGCCAGGGTTTGTGCTAAAAGGAAATTAAGGATAGTTTCCAGATATTCATATCCATTTGACAGGGCTCTTGGAGGATCAGGAAATCTTCGGATTCCAGGCTTTCCCGTTGGATCATGTTTGTCAGAATATGTTCCAGATGTGGTTGGTCTTCTTAAAAATAAGGTAACAGTGGATGTTCACTTCATATTTTGTCTTTTTCTTTCCATGTAAAGATACCTCTGTAATAATTTCATTTCTGCCAGCAGGATTTTCATTTCTGTTGTGAGGCTCCATCAATATGCTTAAAGTACCCGTATTTAGAAGTATGTAAATTTGTATACAAAAGGGATATATGTATTTTAGATTTGTTGATTAAATTATTTAATGTGATAAACTCTAATTACAGGTCATCGATATTATCCATATGTTTTCAGGTGGATCAAATTGTGCAATGTTATGAGAAGAGAAAAGAATACACTGCAGCTTTTCTTAGTCAGTTTGGAAGGTAATGAACAGTATAGATAGTGATGGATATTCCATTATGTCAATTACCATCATTTGATTGATTGGTTTTATCTTAATGAATCCCCTACATAATTTTTTTCTCAGTACTCCATATTTGTAATTAACACTTTACCTCATGAATATTCATATACAAATTTGACTTAATGAATACTATTGATTTACTAAAATTTAAATGGTATTTGTAAGAATTGATTTGTCTTTGTCATGCAGACTGAACCTGTACTGCAGTATTGTATTAAAGAATTGAGGAGACTCTGATGACACCTGCCAGATACTCTACATACAGGTTGATCTGACAATCCTGCTATACTTTCAGTTATATGTATAACTTCAACAACAACAGAAATTCAAAAAGAGGCATAATCTAGAGAATCCAACATGTAGTTTTAGTTATATACTCTATGAAAATACACCTACAGACATAATTACATCAAATGTTCAGTGTGACTTTCCCCTTTCTCAGATTACTACATCAAGGAATTTCTTGATATTATCGATTATGTTCTGGCACATTTCTGAGCTAACAGTTTTCATTTCTGAGCAGATTAAGGCTTTCAAATCTGGCAATGTTTTTTTTGCCTTGGGTCATACATACTTCTTTGATATATCCCCAAAAGAAAAAGTCTAACAGTCTCACATCAGGAGAATGTGGATGCCAGACTTGTTCAGTTTTAAATCAGATTAGCCTCTCACTGAAATTTTAGTTTCAAATAATGGATAACATCACCAGCCATGTGTAATGTAGTGCCATCTTGTTGAAACTAAATTGTATTTATATTGATGTTTCTTCTTCTTGCAATGCAGGGATGAATTTGTTTCTGATAAGTTCTAGATACCGCATACTGTTAACAGTCTGACCTTTGCCATCTAAAGATTAAAAAAAGAATGTTTCATTGATGCCATAAGTAACTTTTTTGAGAGAGTTTTTTGAGATAAAAATCTGGTTTCTGCATACCTCATGCACAGCAGTCATTGCTATTTAGTGGTCATTCAAAAATTAAAGCGACTCACCTTTCTGTAGAGTTTCATTAACGACACTCTATATGTCAGCAATTTTCTCTACACTTATGGCTGACCATGGTCCACCCAAGTTTTATTCTCTTGTATCATCATAAACCAAACCTGTACACAGGAAATATTTACCTGGATATACCTGATATCTTTCAAGTTTATGAATCCTTGGATATCTTTTTTTTGCATTGTTTGTAGAACTTCTGTGGCTGAATTGCTTTCAAAACTAGAACTATCACTAAAGTTGATGATCACCCCAGCCATGTGGCTTTTTTCATAGAACAAAAGCTGTAAAACATTGACCTAGTTTGCATCAAAAGATTTTCTAAGTCCAATCAAGGGTCATGAAGATGTGCATAAAAAAAAATGTCTTGCTTATGTACATGTCATCATAAATTCATATCCAAAATTTGAGCTGAATCAGTGATGTAATGTAGAACTAAGAAGTGGTTTGCAACTCAAGATTTGAATTTTGTCACAGACCAACATCCCATCAGACTGACACCTACAACCCTCTCTTAAACTTTGTTTATAAAGGGTATATTAAAGCGGACAACTTCTGACACTTTTTTACTTGACGCAAACATGTAGAAAAACAGCTTGGATGGAATGACATCATTGACTTCATGTGACGTTGATATTCCCCACCCCTCACCCCTGCTTTTATTGCACAAAAAATTTGTAGACTCTAGACAATAGTTTTTTTTAAGTTTTGAAAATCTCTAAAATTGTTTAAGTTTTAACATTTTGATAATATAGCAGAATGTTCAGATCACTCTGTATGAGAATATTGCTAGGACTGGTTGACTCACTGACATGATAACATGACCAATACCCAAGTGAAAATAAAAATTGTGCAAAAGTATGATTTTAACGCTTAAACTTAAGGTATGCCCATTAGATACACAAGGGATTTGAGTTTGAGAACTTGGGGCCTGGTGTTACATCATGCCACTTAACTATAGTGTCATATCGCAGTGAGGTAGCACATCTCTGTCTTATGTAGACAAACTGCCCAAATGACTGTTGGTTGGACATTATATCTAAGCAAACTAAAGAAAAGGATAAGTGTATAGCAAATTGGATTTCATTGTGTATACTATTTCAGGTCAATCTTGGAGTATGATGCAGAGGGTTTTAGCAAACTATCATTTTTGTTTGAATGGAATGATTTCTTCTTTATTGTAATAAGTGAGTACAAAATTATTTGTTGTTTTAAATGTCTAATAGATTTTTTCCTTCTAAAGGATATTTTATTTATAGGTCATTTCGTTAAAAAAATTTAAAAAAAAAATTGTTTCACTTAAAACAAGTTTGACCGTAATTAAATTGATTTTTAATATCGTAACCTTGAAATTAGTTACCTGTAATTTCACAAATTTCTATTTTACTGCGTATTTGGATTGTATGAAAATGTCTTATTCATTGGTATTATTAACACATACCAAGCTTATTTTAATGCCTGGTGCCTGGATAGTGTAGTGCCCCTTTTCACCAATGCATCCTGGATTTGATTCCTGGTCACAGGCATGAGCTGGTACAGTGGTCTCCAATCCAGTAAGTGGATTTTCTCCAGATTCTCCAGTTTCCTTTCACAGTAATGACCACATATGCTGCAGCCAGAGCCATTGACAGTGATTAATATAAGCTTTGAAAGCTTGTTTAAACTATTTTAATTCATGACAATTACTTGCCCATTACAGTTGAGTTACCGCCTTATTTCCCAAAAGAACAGCCAGTACTCACCCTCCAGTCTATCTACCATGAGTTGAAGGGTAAACCATATACCGAGGTACACAAAGATTACCCGTACAGCCCACGATGGAGTGGGACAGAAATGGCAGAGAGAGCCAGGTAACTGAGGTCACATTCACCTGCTATATCACTGCATTATAGATATGCATTCACCTGCTTTATCATTGTCATGCTTTTACCTGCTACATCATGGACATGTATTATCAATCACACCATTGACTTGTATATCTGCTACGTGAAAAGTTTGTATTCACCTGCTACATAGGTTAAGATGTATTGTAAGTCTAATGAAAGTTTAAGCCAGATTCTCAGTTTATATTTGAGAAGCAATATTTCTCAGCACTAACTTTTCCCATGTACATCTACAAACTGTTTTGATAGTTTAGCAATTTCACAATCATCACTTTGAATTTAGTAACTGAGAATGAATTAAGTTTTATACAAGAAAGTCATTGATTTCATTAAAGCTAATTTACAGTACAAATCTTGGTTGAATATTTAGGAAATGAAGGACTATACATAGTAGTACATTTCAATGTTGATTTTTTTCAGTCATTTACATGTAATACCAATATCTTGAAAACTATTCATTTCTTAAAAATTATTTTACAGAAAATTTATAAATACCCATATTTTTCAGGGCCTATATACTAGGAAAGATTGGCAATTTCCAGAAGACTTCTGTAGTAAGCTGCACCACATAGCATACACAGTTTACCTGGGTGGAGGTCACAAGTTAGACTCTAAGAGGCTTGGACTTTCAAAACATTGCAGGTCATGTCCTGTCTGGCTGGAATGTCAAGACCATGAAACTGCTGGCAAACTTAACAATGGACCTTTCTGATGTTTAGATATATGAAAGCTTATCCAATAGTTACACTGGATACCATGTGATCAATGTTTGATATAGTGTACCAACAACAACAAAAAATAACAAAAAACATGGGTTTGTTTGTGATAGTTTGTAAGCAGTTGACCAAGTTATAAATAGGAAATAATACCCTAATAATAGATAATGGTGGTATTTATTTTTTACAGGGAATAAAACAAACTTGAAAGGCCCATAAGATTAGCCACCCGGCAAAAAAGGCCAGTTTTAAAATTCCTAGGGAATAAGCAACTAGTCTCATAATCGACACAAGGTAATTTTAAATACCACTTGTTTAGCATTTTGTCACAAGTTTGTTAAATTTTATTAAATCTATGGCATGTGTTTTACATTGATATGTATTTTTGTCTTGATGATTTTAAAATAAATGTATCAATCAAATGAATTACATTTCAAATGAAGTATGTCAAGTGGTCCTCATTTGTAATGAAACTTGGTACATATATTATGTGATGTAATCTAACCTAGTTATTTGTTTCCTGTATCCTGGTATATACATAAGAACATGTTCATAGAATTTTGTGGAACTCTCACAGATGAAAACCCGATATACATTGTACATTCAAATACTTAGAGCACTGGCTATCATATATTTAAACCAAAAATTCCAGTCAGACTGCAACTTTGTACATACAGGTAGCTATATTCTTTGATGGTCAAAGTTTTAGAGCCGTGATGACATAATGGTACATTCTGTGATAGCGTGCTTGCCAGTATAAGATCCACTTGCTATTTATAGGACTCGGTCACTTCTTCCAACTGATGGTGTTCAAATTAAGTTCACATTTTACTTTTATTGATACTCTTTCAGATAAAATATAATGCAAGTGGGCTGGCAGTGCTTTCTACATATTTCAACTCATTAGTTGCACACTTAAAATATACACAATTCAGTTTCTTTTCATATTTAATAGAAGACCTATTCAGTACTATTGAGCTCAAGAATACTGAATATTTTAACAGAAAACAAATGTGTTAAAACACTGAAATTATTTCACCTTTTAATTGTTACCGGGTACTCCAAGTTGAATACAACTTCTCTTGCAGGTTACAAAGTTGCTGCATGTTTTCCTCTATTAAAATACCAGTCTGTAGGTACTTTTTTCCAGTTGAAATAATTGAAAACAAAGGATGATAAGACTCATTGATGCATAGCACTCATTTCACCCTAAACTACCATATTGTCTGTAGCTGCAGGAAATGAAAAGTTAGGTGCATTAAGGATTATAAAGATTCATCCCAGCCTGTATCAGATTTACTTGTCCGTCTTTATGCTTAAGGTTACTTTATGCAATTTTTCATGGTTGTTTGACTTTAGGTTGATTAGGCAGATTTTTATGCACCATGACAGGCTTCAATAAAAAAAAAAAAAACCTATTTTGTGAAGTAAGTTGCTGTTCCTGATTTTATTGTATTTTTATTTATGTTACAAATGTATTGTTTTATAAGATGTGACTCATTTTATATTAAATATTCAATAGAACGTATTTTGTTACTTTTCCTTTGAGAGTTACTAGCAGGCTGGTCAAGTGTGCCTCCTTGTGAGATTTCTTGTTCAATTTAGAAAAATACTAGACGTATACTGTCAGACCTGAAACAGGATTATACACCAAACTGAGAATGGTCTTTAATTTCAAGACAAGATGGGATTTTCTGAAGAGTTGGTTTTAGGTGTTTCTGTTGTAGGTGTCCTCTTATCTCTTTATAGACAGTGTGTAGGACATGGTGTTACTTCTTCAATAACAAAAGAAATTAGTTTATCAACATTTTAATTTACTGTTATCACTGTTACACCTAATATAAAAACAGAACTCTTAGAATTGTGTGGAATGTTTTATTGCATAATATGTAAGCCCACAAACATATACAAAAGAGATTCTGGAAAGGGACCCGCATGTTTTTTGTTTTTGTTTTTTTTCAAAAGAAGAATAAAACCACTGACATTTACATTGGAGTGTTCAACTTAAAAACAGACATCTTAAATTTGTCTCAAACAACTAGACTTGCAGGGCTAGGTAATCAAATGAACTACTTGATAAAAAGCTGTGAAAAAAGGAGCTTTTGTTTTAACTTGGACTAATTTATATTCCACTGGACTGCTTCACTTCACAAGTAAAGAAGTTACACAGACTCCTTGTAAAGAGAAGTCAGTGTCACACACTAAGCAAACTACAAGAGATGAACCAATTCAGTTAGGTAGTGGTACAGGCCTGTTTTTAAATGTATATCATTCCATATCCTACATAATGAGGAAATCTCACTGTAATCAACTTTTTACTCTGTTAAGATGTCAAATATCATTCATCTGAGGGGAATCTCTGGTAAACCAGTACCATTATGCTATGCTTTCATTTGACTTTAAAACAAAATGTATTTAAGGAGATGGATTACACATCTTAACATGTTAAAGTCATCATGACCTGACCAGTTTCTTACAATATAGAGAATTATACTGTGAAATCATTAATTTTGTGGGGCACTAAGTTTTGTCGATTTCATGGTGGGTTTTATCCATGAATATTAATCCCCACGAAAACTTGTCTCTTTCACAGACCCCACATCTAGAACATAGACGCATGAAATCCATGAATAAATGTACCCACACAATTCCCTTAGGTACATAACCAAAAATTAATGTCAACAAAAATTAATGATTTTACAGAATGCTACTGTGTAAAATTATCAGACGAGGTTGGGAGAATTATAAATGAAGAGGCTCTGCCAAGTCATTTATATTTCTCCCAGCTGAGTCTGATAAACTGTATATCAAAACACTGTAGCAAATTACTCTATTTGTCTTACATAAAAAAAAACAGTCTCAAATATGTGCATATTATGCAAATTACAACAGCATATGTATACATAAATTGGCAGAAGAAAAACTGGCATTAATAAAAAGTAGTCCTTTATTCATGAGTCATTAGTCATGATTATTAGTCATGATTTGAACAAACTTGGTATAGGTCCATAAGACAATGCCACACACCAAATATCTAAGCTCTAGGCCTTGCAATTTCAGAGATTTTTTAAAGATTTCACTTTAAAAATCTATTTTAAGCTCCTGTGATCCAAATATGCAACGGACTGGAGCCATTTGGACAACTTTGGTAGAGCTTCATGCAAGGAACACCACAGGCAATTTTCATCAAATTTGACCCAGCGGTTTGGGTGGAAATGTTTAAAGAAAATTGTTGACGCGGTCATATGCATGGACGCCAGACAAAAGGCCATCACAATAGCTCACCATGAGCAACAGCAGTTCTGCAGTATCTTAGAAGATCTGTGTATATCTGACAAGTTTAATGAAAAGGTTTTTAAGCATATTTTTCAAAGTGTAAGTGAATAATATACATGAACTGTGCCAAACTATCACAAAAAAAAGCCTGTCACCAAAAAAATACTAAAGAAGGATGTTTTACTTTGTCAAACCTGGAAAAAAATTTGGTTGTTTTCTATACAGCCTTTAATATCACTTTCATACTCAATGTAACTGGTTCAAAAATTGTTCTGGTCAAACTTGAATGTTAGTTAGCACTACAGGTGTACTTGTTCAATAATAAAAAAAAAGGTACAGTTAAATTATCACAAATATGAATAGAACAAATTAATTCACAACCTGATTTAAGAATACATGTACATGTATAGCACTAAAAATTTGGCTCATATATGCAGTAGGAACAGATTTTTTTTATATGTTTTTAACTCTCATAATCACAAAGCTAAACTGACCTTCAATATTTAGAGATGAACATATTAACAGGCTAACTTTAGTCTTTATCTGCCTCATCAGACATTGTTTTGTTATACATATCTGAATAAAACTATGGAAGATGACGATGAAAGTGGCATGAAACAGCGGAAAGAACAGAATGAGCGAAATTGACAGAAAGAGCAAAATGAAAGTCAGTACCGATTTTTTTATTTTTTTTGGACCATGACAAACAAACATAATTTTAATGACAGCCCAATATATGTATAATGGAACAACTTTTTTTTTTATTACATTAAAATGCAGTTACCTGAGACCAGCTCAAAGATAAAAATAAATACTTAAAATGGGTAAGCCTAACAGAAATAAGAAGAATCTAGTCAATAATTGAACACCTGTCTATTCTGATTTAAAAACAAACTCTTTAAACTGATACTAATCATTCTTAGTAGTTCCTGAGATGCCTTGTAATAGCTTTTGCACAAAATGGGGATTAAACCCGAAACATTTGGAACAACTGGACTACATCACCCTGAAATAATGTATGGTGCTATTAATGATATGTAAATATTTATTCACAAAACTGGCTTGCATGAGGAAACCAATTGACTACTGATAAAGCTTCTTTAATTGTTGCTCCTATGAAAATGACTGTGATTAAATTCTAAAGTGAACTGTGTTTTCTGAACAACCATGTTAAATGCTGAAATAGCTGCTTTTGAATTGACCGCCAGCTGCAGCATTTCAGTCATAAAGAGAAGTCCTGTTAAATACAGGTGCATAGAGGCACTCAGGTAGAACCACCCACCTACCAAAGGCCAGCTGGGAAGCTTCCTTACCTGAAAACTTCAAGTGACCAGACTGGTATGCAAACCACAGTAGTGAGGAATTAAGTAATTGTAAGACAGCAATTACTACTAAACAACCGGAGAGGTCCTAAATGAAATAAGAATTAATAACTAATTGATAAGAGCTGAATTGAAAGTGCTCTTGGGGAAAAATAGTTCATGAATTAATGATATTACACCTTACACCTTTAAAAAATCTGTTTCAATCTATTTGACCAGTGCTCATTATTTTATGACACAATATCATGAAATAACAAAACATCAAAGTGATAAATAAAATTTAACTTATACCAATAATTTGTCAAAGAAAAGCGACATGTAATAAATACTAGAATTAAAAGCTAATTTTTTTTGTCAGTCATATAGAGTCTGTCTGCTTGCAGATTTTGATCACATCCTCTTTGATTTTGGCATACTCTTGTTCCTCTAGTGCTGCCTCCAGTATTGTGTCTTCTATTTTCTTTTCATCCAAATCATCAAACATCTCTTTTACTGATGGAAAATAAAATAGTATTTTGATGATTATGTGTGTTTTACAGAATTATTTTTAAGTACACAGCAGGCCCTGTGTTCTTGAAAATAAACATGTACATAAGTATGATTCATACTCAAACTATACCCATAGTTTTAATTGGGATTTGAGTATTATATCAAATTTTTGCCTGAGATCGTACTTAAGTATTTTTGAGAACATGGGGAAAGGGGCCTCATTTCAGTAAACTTTGTACTAAAAAAAATCTTCATACACATAAATTCACAGATTTATTCTCATGAATATTTCATGACAAAAAGTGTTAAGTATGGTTAATGCAAAAAAATGGATTATCTTACTTGGTTTTATTGTGCCAAAAAAAATTGTTTAACTTATGTATGACAACATTGTATGACTAAGATCAAATTTGTAATATAAAGCTTTAATAGTGAATGTTCTTTATCCAGTAAGTTTTATGCCGGAATGGAGAGGGGAGGGGGTAGTTTAAGACTGGAGGTCATAATGTCTCTTTTTTTTTCCACAGTGCTGTATAAATGAGAACAGATGTGATGAGTCTTGACAATTCATTTGTAGACACAGTGCAGGTATAAGGAAGCATCACTGTACACAATGCCACTGTCTCTGTAATCCTGTGCAGGTTTCATATAGACACCAAATCTGATTGTCTCAAACATACATTGTCTAGTATGTAATGATTCCTTTCATGAAGTTAAATGAATAAACTTCAGGGCTGACGTGAAGCTACAGTATTTTATCTTCATGTATTTCTGTATGCACTGAGAACATTTTTGTGTGTCAGCCTTCAATCATGGTTCCACAATGGAATATGAGACATGAGTCGGTCAAGTATTTTAGCTCATTCTGTTTACTCTTGAAAGACCAGCAGTTTGTGGACTGCCCCTGCTGGTCTGCTTTTTGTCTCAATCAGCGATACTGATAGGTGACTGAGATGAGAACCAGAAAAGCTTGCTGTTTATTATTTACCAGCTCATGCTGGGTACATCAACTTCTATAGCCAGAGACATACACTGTAAGTAAATGTTAAGCTACTTTTTGAATTTAAATTAGCAAACAAGAGCATGCTGCTTGCTATTTTTCCAATGGGTTGTTGTTTGAGGACTACAATCATAACTAATGTGCCATCAATATTTATTGCATATATGTAGAAGCTGTTTTTGGACAAGTTAAATCAATCTTTCAAATAAATCCTATTATCATGCAAGTACACATTTAAGAGCTAAACAACTCTTCATGCAAAAATCGAAAAATGATCAAAACAAAGTTGTTGTTTCACTTACTTTTTATAGGAAGATGACCTGCCAGTTCAACAAGAGCCACATTGAAAGCTGCCTCATCCTTGAGCCCTGAAAAAGACAACATAAGACACTTTATTAAGATGTGAACAGATGAAGATGATTCCTACATAGCCCCTATTCTGTGAAGTGTGGGTATAATTAAAGCTAACGAAGAAGGTGTCTCAACTCAACAATCTAGAAAGATAATGATGTTTTTGTAAAATGGGATGACTCTTATATAGCTCCTACCTCACTTTGTAAGGCAGAGATATAAAAACATATGCTCTTTAATAAACTTTAAATCTTAGAGTGCTATTTGCAATATGCATATGTATCTGTTAACCCTTTCCCTCATATAGACTCATTTTGACTCACTCAATAGGTACCACATAAAGCCTGATCTGCAGAAAGCCAAACTCAAACCTTACCAAATTTAATTGTAAAATCCTCATTTCCAGACCACTGAGGAGCAGCGAACAGCATAGGTCTTTTCATGGTATCCTCTATGAGGGAAAGGGTTAAAATCAATATCATGAACCTGCCACATACACATGCTACCTATGAACTTTTTCCTTGGCCAGAGGTAGATTCGGATGGTTCTGTCAGGGCTGGTCCTCTCTTTGTTGAACACTGGACCTCGCACCATGAACAGGTTGTGAGCTATTTCATTCCTCTGGAAATAATCGGCTACACTGAAAATCTGCCTGAAAAAAAAAGCAAAAATAAATCAATGAATATATTGGATTGTGCAATTTTTTTTACGTCAGTCAATTTTGCTTACACATGCACAGTGTTTCCCTTCCAGAGCAGTTCATGATTAATAAGGTACATACTATTACTCTTGAAAAGCATCTATGATGGTTAAATAATTTAATTTACAATTTTTTAATTATCTTTTTAAAAATATTTCCATTTGTTCTATCAAATAGCACTAAAATGCATGACAATGCTTGACAGAACACATGAATAACAAAATAAGACAAATTTTGTTTTTCATCTTATTACATGTTTTGTCTATGAATATCCTTTAATGATAAAAGGATAATACACTTTTATCTTGGAAATGTTGAGCTAAAAATAGAAACAGAAACAAGAAGACATGTAAGTTTAGTATACCGTTAACCTCTACATCACCAAGTTCAATATATAGACAAGTTATAACACCTTGGCAAACAAAGCAGTTTTGTATACCATTTAATGTTCAGTAACAGGCTAAATGTCACAACCACCATCCATACTTCCCTATCAACCATTACTATACATTTGAATAGATTGATTTTAAATTTCAAGGCCCTAGAAACACAAATCCACTATAAGTTATGAATGTAGACATGAGTATTGGGCCTCTAGGACCAGGTGAAACCACATCTACTGAACAAACCCACACATACCTGGACAATCTATCCACGTTGGTCCCACACAGCTGAAAGGCAAAGGCTTTGGCCGGCATGCTTGTCATCTCAAACAGGCTACCACAGATATGCTGCACAGGCTGCAAATACAACAAGAACTGTCACTGAAGATGACTTAATATCCCCTATATAGCTTTGACACAGAAGAAGGGCTATAATGCTCGCAAAATTTTGACGCAACTAGAAATGCCATTCTCATGGCGAAAACACCCTCTGCATGCCGCTTTGTCAAAGGGATTTTAAAATAACTCCAATAAGAGTTACAGTTCTCTGGCACAGCACTTCCCTTCAATGAGATCTATCCACATATGAAGTTTCATCTTGAAATCTTATATACTTTTTGAGTTACAACCAAGACAAAAATTAAGTATGAAAATGTACAAGGGGGCAATAAGTCCAAAATTTCGCAACAAAGAGTTATGGTTCTTGGTCACTGCACTCCCCACTCAATGAGATCTATCCACATATGAAGTATGATCTTGATACCTTTTATACTTTTTGACTTTCAGCCCGGACAAAATTAAGTATGACAATTTACAAAGGGTGACAATTCCAAAATCACGTGACAGAGAGTTATGGTTTTTGGTCACTGCACTCCCTCCTCAATGAGATCTATCCACGTATGAAATTTCATTTTGATATCTTTTATACTTTTTGAGTTATGGTCAGACAAAAATTAAGTATGAATTTTTTTTTAAAGGGCAATAACTCCAAATTATGCAACATAGAGTTATGTTTCTGTATTCCCCCTAAATGAGATCTATCCACATATGAAATTTCATCTAGATACATTTTATACTTTTTGAGTTACAGCCAGGACCAAAAAAAAAAAAAGAACGACAGATGGTCGGACAGATGGACAAACTGACTCCAGTATACCCCCCTGAACAGGACTAAAATTTACAACAGGTTATACTGGTAATGATAATATATATACATGCATATGTTTATACATGTCCTCTTGATAGTGACTCTCCCCTAAATTCCATCCAATGATTACAGAGAATAACCTGGATATGTAGGCCATATCATTGGAATTCCAAATTTCAAAAATTCTATTTTTAGAATAGCCATTTAAAATAGGCTCTTACCTTGAAAGCCAGAAGTTATTTAAAAAGCTGATCTAAAAATTTATTTTAGGAACACATTCATACTTCACCTGATTATTGAGTTTCACAATTGTCAATCATTATAAGGGGGATTATTCAAGAGTTAGATCTGCTCCGTTCTTGTGCACTGCACTTCAACACCTCATAAGGTATCTATGTTCCAAATTTTGAGAAAATCCACACAATAGTAATGAAATTATGCTCTTGACAAGAAAGTGTGACGACAGCAGTCACTGAGGTTAGGCCATTACCCTGAAATACTCTCCATGTAAGATCCTTGAAAACTGTGTAATTTTCATCATTTCTCAGTCTGTACAGGGTTTTGTAGATGCCTAGGCTATCCTACTTACCGCAGACTCTACAAATAGTTCCTGGTTTAGGTAGTAGGCATGCAGATGCTGGTGGTTCACTGAGGCAAAGGCACACAGGCTGTTGAAACCCAGCCGTAACCCCCTGAAATACAACAGATTAACCAATACATTATATTGCATGTGCAATAAGCTAACATACCACTTGTTATACATAATTTATGTATTAAACAAGCATCATTCTTATGCCACATTTGCAATACACCATAATTAAAATAATGTAAATCACATATGCAATATGCCAACATCAAAGCTGCAATACACCAACATCATATAGGCAATACACAAATGACCCTTATGTAATACACTATCATCACACTTGCATTACACTACAGTATAAGCAAAATTACTCTTCCATTGCATGTCCTTCAATATCACACTCCAAATTGCACTTATCAGATATGCATCAAACCAACAAATTATATTAACAACAACTCAAATCCAGTTCAATTCAGTTGAGTATTACAAAGTGTCTCACCTGTTCAGACAAGTGGGTTTTCATTTAGGGTTGTACATGTATATAATTTTTTCTATCAATGCATTAATGTTTATTTCAATAAAACATAGTGCAGAGTTTTACATAAACAAAACAAAAAATAAATTCTGCATATAAGAATAAAGATTTGGACTAACAATTTCTCTTTTAAACTGCTCTAAAGGGACAGGTACCATGGGCAAATTGTTGAGAACACAGACTCTGGATCCCAAAGTTGTGAGTTTGAAACCGGGGAACTTGCCAGAAGAGATTCTTCCATACATTCCCCCCAGGCATTTTATTCATCATCCAAACAGGAAAGGGACTCCAGATAAAACATAAGAAAATGGTTGTTGATATATGTGACCATTACAAATACCCATGTGCTGACAAACAGTAAATTAATACTTTCTTCTTCCACATTATTTTTCAAACTCACAACAATGCTTTAACCCTTTCCCTCATAGAGGACACCATGAAAAGACCTATGCGAACAGCATAAAACCAGATCAGCCTGCGAGTAACTCGCAGGCTGATCAGGATTTATGCTGTTCGCTGCTCCTCAGTGGTCTGGAAATGAGGATTTTGTAAATAAATTTGGTAAGGTTTAACTGTGGTTTTCTGCAGATCAGGCTTTATGTGATACCTATTGAGGGCATCAAAATGAGTCTATATGAGGGAAAGGGTTAATATGATGACTGACATGAATGACATTTTAGTGCAAAATGCTACCTTTTTCTATGAATGAAGCTCACCTGTGTTTACTCAGAAGCATGGTCTCCAATGAGAGTGCTATTGCTTCTCTCGTTAATACCTGAAAGTTGTGAGAAATACATTATTTTCATATGAAGGTACAGACACATTAAGAAAAGAAAATTTCAACGATTCAGATAGTAACAGTATTGATTTTGTTTAAGTTAGAAAATGCTGACTCACAAGTTTCCATTAATATCAATTTTTGTGGCTGAGTCTTTTTCATTCAGCTATGTAATAAGCTAATGTATTTGTTATAGGTATGAGCTTGTATGCTATAGCATATAGTAGAATATTGTGTCATTGGAGAAACACAGAATTGCAATATTTAATGTATTCAGACTCAAATTCCATCAACAGTACTTAGCACAAAAGCATTAAACCATACTTTAAATACAAATGAGGAACACATTCAACTGTACTTGTTTAACCAAATTTTCAAATAAACAACTAAATTGGCATAAAAAGCTACCTTAATGAGAAACAAAAAAGGCATATTTAGATTATTTTTATCATACAGAAAAGAATGATAGAATATGTTCTTAAATATTGAAATATTACGAAAAGCTAAGCAAGGCAGGCAAAACTGGAGCCAGGTGAGTTTACCTGAGGTCTGCAGGCATCTATATCTGGTACTAGCAGCACATGACCATACTCTAGTGGACTCACATTGATAATGAGCAGGTTCCGAACCTGAAACCAGATTTTGTCACTTGTGGTATCAGACACACATTTATGACATTCTTACAGACATATCTTTTTACATAGAAAGACAGCTATCATTGAAAAATCTTCATGGTTGAAAAATAAAACCGAAGCTTTGCACTGGACATGATGAAACACACAAACTGAAGGGGTGAATAAACATGTCTCCTGCATTGCATTTGAACAGAAGTGCTTACATATGAATATCATACACAATATAGTTTGTTTTTTACGACAGATAAATATTTTAACTTATACTGGTACTAATTTCTCCTGACAATTCTTGGTAAGGACTAGTATTCTTTATCTAGAGAGATAGTGGAAGATTCTTGCCAACAACCCTTATCACTACCACCTGACCACAGCATCTTTTCATTACCAGGTGTTATCAACACAAACTTTTTCAAACACACAGATGAGGCTACCTTGTTCGAGGGTCTAGCATGTCCATTTTGGAGCTTATGATCCTCTGAATTTTGGACAGTATCACCCTTTTCGAGCTCAAACAGGATTTCTTGTGGCTGGATCTTGGTGAAGTTAAAAGAGGCTGGATTAAAGGGCTGGTTTAGAGTGTTGATTTCATCAGGCTTTCTCCTATGTGTTGCTCTCTTCACATTCAACTGCAAAATATTAATTGTAATGACTTTTCTTCTTCCCTTTACTGCCCAAATTCAACATATTGAATATACATGTACTGAATATACTTTTGCTTGTTAGCTCAATTTAAGAGACTCTAAACCTTTCTAAGACAAACAATCTGACCATATATAGTCATGTTTGCCTGTCAAAGATTACCCAGTACCATCTAAAACAAGAAGGTCTATGTGGCCCTAGATAGCTCACCATTATACCAAAAACACAATTAAAATAATTAAGGTCACTTGATATTACCTGGTTACCTTCAGCAGCAACAAGGATAAAATTTCAGATACAAAAAATTCTTTCGTTAGAAAATAAATCAACCATTTGAAGGCCTCATTTTCCAAGCATTCTAAAGCAATTACAGAAGAGGACCATTAGATTATCATTCAAAGGCAAAACAATCTTTAATTCTGAATATTGGTTTCAGAGGATAATAGTTTACTACCAGTATTTTGAAATCATCTATAAACAGTACATAAGGAAACATGTTGAACCATTTTGGGGTCTCATATTTCAAAGGGTTAAGATTATTTCAGCAATTATGGTAGAGGGCTATGAGGTCATCATATGTGCCTAATGAAATAAAATTCTAACCATTGGTTTCACAGAAGAATTTTCAAACTTTGTATACAGAGTTTATAAGTTTCACTAGCCGATCCCCTAAGAGCCTCATTTTTCAAGGGATCATTTTCATTTCAGCAATTATGGTGGAAGGCGTTGAGGTGACAATTTGTGCCAATTGAATATCAAATCTGGCCATGTAAAATGACTGACGACAAACACCATTGGGTGACGTATGGAGGATGATCCCGAATAGCTCACCTTTAGCATGTTGTTCTTTGGTGAGCTAAAATTAACTCAAACTAAATGTAATCATGATAACTCTCCAAATATATGAATGATCTAAGAACAGCATTCTTTTTTATGATAATAAGCATTAACTGGTACTGAGATTCAATCTAGACACAATAAACAGGGCACATTCAGAGAAACAATAAAGTCAAGTCTTGCCACACCAATCATAGAGCCAAGAACAATCTCCCTGTGAATTTGGTTAAATTAATTCATTATACATCAAACTGTTAGTGAAGCCACCAGTATGGTACCCACATGGTCCCAGATACTTATATTTTTCTAGGATGTAAGGATGTAAACAATACAGTCAAACCTGTCTTAAGCGATCAGTCAAGGGAACAATAGAAAGTGACCACTTAACAGAGGTGGCTGCTAAATGAATGATAAAGATGCACCAAAATGCTTGTTGTGTAATATTAAGATTGACCGCTTCAGGCAGGTTGATCGCTTAGTGCAGGTGGCTGCTAATTCAGGTTCAATTGTATGTACATAAAAAGCAGATTTTTGTTTTGTTTTTGGCTATGAAAGTATGACAGTAATACACCTATCAATGTTTTGCACCTAGGGGAATTTGTCATTTTTCATTTTTTGGAGTCTAAATCCCCACCCTAGGGCGATGACAATTTGTCAAAATCCCAACATAATATGCTTGCCAAAGTCTTTATACTGGTGTAACAGCCCAGATTTCCCCCCAGTCAGTTTTTTCCCTGGGAAAAAAACTGACTAGTCAGGTTTTACCCCACCCAGTCAGTTTTTTCCTCCTCCTTTTTTTAAGATTTTGGAGGTGAGGAAATTCTGGCCTAGTCAGTTTTTCCCCCCATGGAAGAACTTGACTGTTTGGGACAAGGTACCATTTTGTCTGTCAACGTCTCATCTGTCAAGAACAACATACGCCCACCGTCCATCCATCCTGGGGCAAAACACTGATAGGTGCATGACAATGTAAGGTACTTTGAGGGTCTCCACTAGCCTTAAGATGGCAAGCTAACATGGTTTTATACAAACTGCATTGGTCATTTCCTTGGTATTAACTTATATAATTTACATTCGAAGAGTATAATTACAGAACAAAGTGTCTCATTTCAGCTTGTATCGGAAATGGCCCTCATCCAGGGCTTTGTCCCAACCATTCCGCAACAGGCTATCAAACTGGGATATATAGAGAAATAAAAACAAGCTATTTCCAAAAGTTTGCTGTTTTTTGGTTGTTGTTTTTTTAAGGGGGAAAAGTTATTTATCAAAAGATAGAAAAAAGATAATGTACATAGACAGAGAAATCTTATTTCCCCAGAAAAGAAAAGGTAGAAAACAAAAACATTTTATCAAATATTTATCAAAAATATTTATATTTTGAAGTATATTTTTGTTATTATTATTTCAGTTAATATACACAGTACATCCATAGTTTACACTGAATTCTCCAAATGGATGAGACATCATAGTTAAATCTATTCTTTATAATACAAGTTATGTTATTCAAGAAACTGCTAGTGTCACCCACCTTGCTTAAGTGAATAGCATCTCCTTCCCAATTGTTAGATGTTTCCACAAAATCATCATCATTGTAAACAAAGCTTGTCATATCAGCTGAAAGATGATGAATAGAACAGAAACAAGAAATTTTTATAAAATATATATATGCCTACTCATATGCCTAAGTATTTATATAGCTATATTATATGTATGATGTTGTCTTCATAACATGGGCATATCACAAAATTGGTCCAGAACTTATCTTGATGAATGTTTACTACTGATAATTATGAACACTGCTAAAACGATGAAACTAAATCTTTACTGAAATAAATGAATTGGAGATGATTTACATAAGTGTATGAAATTCTAAGTATAATAACACTGTCAGTAATATACAACCAAAAGATTATAAGTGTCTCACGGTCAGTCAGACAATACTTATTTAACTCAAGTGTTTGTGAGGATTCAACTTATAACCTTGTGACCTTGACCTTTGAGGTACATACCCCAAAATCAAAAGGGGTTTCCTGTTACTTATAAGCAAGTATTGCGCAATATTTGATACAAAAGAGATACTTAGATTTATCAGTTGGACAATGCTTCCTTAACATAATGTTAAAAAGGATGTTAAAAAGGATTTAATTTATGACCCTGTGACCTTAACCTTTGAGGTACAGACCCCCAAATCAATAAGGTTCTTCTACTAGTCATAAGAAACAATTGTATAATGTTTGAGACTTAGGAGTCAATTAGATGTTAAGTAATCAGTCGGACAACGCTTAATTAACACAGTGTTTGTGAGAATTTAACTTATTACCTTATGACCATTTTTCTTTTGAGGTACAAATAGGCGTCTTCTACTATACCAAGTGTGAGATCTAAGGGTCAAATCAAACTTAAGTTATCACTTGGACAAGGTTTGATCTACCAACAGACTGACCGACCAAAATGTGCAAAACAATATGCCCCCCCCCCCCTCCTTTAAAGGGGGGCATAAAAAATACATACTAGATTTTTTATCAATAGGTAGGGCAATGTGGTCAAATGGTTGTGAGTTTATACCAAGATGGTGGCAAGCATCTTTGAAGACCTTCCCAAAGTGCAAAGCACAGGTGCAACCCAGGAATCAATGAAAAGGATAAAAGGGTAACATAAATTGGTAAGAACTTGTAAGAACCCCCCACTCCCAATGAGGCCACTATGACCTTGACCGTTGACCAAGTGACCACAAAATCAATAGGGGTCATCTACTAGTCATGACCAATCACCCATTGTATTGTATTGTATTGTATTGTATTGGGGTTTACCGTCGCTGAAATAGTATTTCAATCATATAGCGACGTCCAGCTAATTACAGGTGGAGGAAGACCCCTACTACACAGAGGTACCCGGGTAGAACCACCGACCTACCGCAAGCCAGCTCGAAGGCTTCCTCACATGAAAAATCCGAAGTCCCTACCGGGATTCGAACCCACAGCGGTGAGGGGCTGAGAGATATCACCCATTGAAGTTTGAGGAATGTTGATCGGAAACGATTTTCACATTCGATGTCACTGTGACCTTGACCTTTGACCAAATGTCCCCAAAATCAAAAGGGGTCATCTATTAGTCATGACCAATCACCCTATGAAGTTTGAGGAATGTGGGCCCAAGCGTTCTCCAGTTATTGATCGGAAACTAAGTGGTCTACCGACAGACCAACCAACTGACCGATCATCAGACAGACATTCCTCTTCTTTGAAGTGGGACATAAAAGTATTGCAGGGAGTTTCCCCGGACCCCAGTCCAACCAGAACTACATCATTCTCACGACTCAGGCAGTTTGCATTGTCACTGCCTACATTTTTTTTAATATAGTGTCCCCACCCCCTAACCTGAACTCCAGGATCCAGCACTGCTTGGTTAGAAACCCTATGCAGGTCCAAAAAAGAAACTGCATGAAACTCTGGTTATTGACCTTATGTAGATACCAGTCCTTGGTTAATGACCCCAAGTGGGATTCCTATATAGCCCTGACTTCTGTGAAGCGGGATATGATAAATATAAACAAGGCTTTGTCAGTATAGCAAGTGATACTATCAGGAGTCCCCACCCATGAAGAATTTGTGCCAGATAGACACAAGAAAATAATGGAAATGGGTCATGATCCCGGAACTACGCGTTCCCCAACGTCTACCTTGGGTTTACGTCCCTGGCAGCCTACGAACCAGCAGGCAGCTCTATGCAACCTAGACCCTACCAGGTTACTCTTAGAGATGGACAGCTCCTACTTCCCTCCATCAGGCTTCTGGCAGTCTACTTCGGATCTCCTCAGGCTCACTGCAGCAGCCATTGCAGGGATCATCAAAAGGCCTTGCAGGGTGGCTCTAGAACAAGCTAAGCTTAATGCCTAACGCCTGTACCACCATCATCGCCCTCCGGGCATGGGGGAGTAAAAGGTTACCAGAA
>CM037784.1:27507474-27557474 GCA_021229015.1 Solen grandis
TTGATTTTACTATCTTAAATTTGGTAAGTGTGAGTGATAATTTTAGGAATTTTACACCCCTAATAAATTCAGTGTATTTGCCATATATACAGTTTACATCCCCACTTTAATGTGAATGCAAGTATAAGTTATCATTGGTCTTTTTAATTTTATGGACTTTATCACAAGCAAAGCACAGTTGAGCACTGTGATAAATCCATAAAATTTAAAATATAATCCTGTACACAATACAGCTCTGCCTTTGACTCGCATTATGGACCCGCTTCTCAGTTGATCGACATGTGAGGTTTCAAGTATGCTTCAGAATCAGTTTCACAGGGTATATTTATATTTGAGCAAACAAAACATGACATAATGCAGTCTCCGCCACAACTAGCTCCATTAATAATCTGCTTTGGTCATGTTGACACCATAAACAAATTACTCCATATCAACCTCACGGTTCATTTTATGCAATATTTTTTTTCTTCAAATTTTGAACAAAATATAAGTATTTCATTGGATAATTAAGTAGGAAACGCATGGCCTATGCCTATTCTCTCTCTCCTCCCCCACCTCCTGCACATGTCAACACACCATATGAAGCAGTAGCTGCAGCAAATTAGTTCCCATGATTTTTTACCTTTTGATTTTTTACCTTTTATCAGAAGTACTGGGGAAGTTATTTGACACGATGATGACATCATTGGAGCTGTTGAAGCATTTTTGAACAAGATGAACAGTTCTTCCGTGATGGCAGTATTAAATTTGCGCATCGTTGGAACAAATACATTAAAACTAAGGGGTGGTTATACTGAAAAAAAAAAGTTATTTGAATTTTTTCATCTGGTTTTTGGGTCACCTTCTGTAAGCAGAGTTGACACATAGGGATCACTTCTCCATCATCTGTCTTTTCAGCAGGTGACACATATATTCCAAGGAACACTCTTGTGTTGATGAGGTTAGACCAGAAACTTTGATTTATCTTCTTTAATCAATGCAAAGAACACTTCATTGTTGGCACTTTTTTTTCTGTAGCTTCATGATGATTCCTTAGAGGATTTTTTTCTTTAAAGTTCTAATTACTACGCCATGCAATTGACTTTGACTTTTCCAATAATTTTACATCGATAAAACTGCGGTCGCTTTCCCTCATTATGTATACCAATCAGAACGTAGCTCTGCCCCTTGGCTTCACGTGGTTATTGGTTTTTGCTCAGTTTTCAGTTAACTTTCGTGATGGAAGTGTCGGCCGAGACGGACATTAAAAAATCATTATCCCTATAAAGGCTGTCAGCGGTGCGTTTTGGAAAGGTTTTGAAATGACAATCGAGGATTTTATATAATTCCTACATGAAGAACCGCAATTAACATTGCTAGGTGTTGTTAAAAGCCACACGTTCGTAGACCATGATGACAAGGACAAATATCACGCTCTGTTTGACAGTAACTATGCCACACTGCTTTTGCTTTGTTTTATTAATTCAAGACACAAAATCACTCTTGCTAAAACATCCCGAATTTAAGTGCCACCTATTTTGTTTGCAACTACGTAGTTGCCTATTTAAAGGCATTCATTCATTATTTCCTTGCAAGATTACATATGACATATATGTACCAGCAGTCAATTCATAATTCTGCGATAAAAAAATAACACAAATCTCTGACAAATTAATTTATTTTACTTAACTGTTAATTGTAGAAACAAAATGGTGTATGAGCAAGAGAAACATAGCATACCTTCCCCCTATGTGATAAATGTGAATATATTTGTTCAAACATGTTTTCTTTAATGCATCATTGTACATCAATATGTTTTTTGCATAAATTTTACCAAAAATGATATAAATGACATGAAATGGTACATGTGTGTTGATACAGAGGTGCAAACACTGATATAAGAACTCATATCTATTTTGAATCTAGATAAATATTCCAACCCACAATGAAACATCTCTAGAGGAAGGAAGAAATAAAGAAATTTTAGTACAAGTATTTGAAAGTGTAAAATGACTATAATCTATATTGCATGCTTTCAATGTAAAATTCCAATACCTATAAAATTCTCAGATCAAAATGTAAAATAAACAAAAATAAGATCCTGCCTTCCCCAGTATAAACAGACAGTCAGTGTGTAGACAAAATATCAATATAAACATCATTGCACATGTCAAAACAATTTTGTGCCACCTCGGGCTTAATTCTTGTTAAAACACTCCACATCCTTTGTCACTCAGTCATCCTGAAAATGAGAAATAAAAAACATAGTTTCTATGGTAACAAAATAAAACATTAATATTTCAGATGTAAAACAGCATTTCATATAAAGATTGATGTCAAATATCTGCTGAGATTTATAAATACAGCAGTTAAATTGAAAAAAAAAGTTATATATTTAGCAAGTTAGCTTGACCTGGAAGCTTCAGATCTGAATGCTGTATCAACACATCACTTAATCAGATATTGACCAGATTTTATCATTTATCTATTCTGTTTCCATGGCAACAGTAGGATACTGGACACTCACCCATTCATCATCATCCACCCCTTGATTGTCCTGGTCAGCAGGCTGGGAAGACTTCATGTCCATGATCTTGTCAGTCCATGATGCCCCCACCCCGTCACCACCCGCGTAGTTGGACACAGTGGAGGAGCCCTGATCCATCTTGACAATACTGACTGAAACACAGCATATATTTACTTTAAGTTTAACTAACTTTTCTAATACATCTGTTCATATTCCGTGTTTCAAAACCTTGTACTGGTATCAGGTTTGCTGCTCAGACTCAGTTCCAGTGTATAAAGTCCTAAGCCTATGTATCATGTCATGATTTTATTCTATTGTCTAACAAGTGTTCTTTGGAACGCATGTGTTACCTGCTGAAGCGTAACAGAAAAAGTGTGACAGATAAGCGTGATGAAAAAAGTGTGACAGACAGATGGACAGATGATAGAAAAGTGATCCCTATGTGTCACCACTGCTTACAGCAGGTTACACAAAAAAAACTGGTTACTGTTGTGAGGTATAAATAAAAACATACTGTCAGAAAGAGGATAAAACAAGATGGCCCTGAATGCTCTCCTGAGTAATTTTGCCTTGATTGCCTGCACAAGTTACTACTGGAAAATAATCATGTAACAAACGGTTAAAGTAGGGTTTAAATTTTCCCTACAAAAACTAGAAAGGTCTTTCAAAAGCACAAGAAAACCAAATTCTAACATGACTTACACACAAATGGTCCATCTCCATGTGTCTTCACCCTGACTAGGTCCCCGGTCTCCAGCTCCACACCCACACACTGACTGGCAGCCATCCACAGGGACACAAGTTCTGGTCCCCCGTACTTAGCTGTGTGAGCCATCAGTTGAGGCTTGTTGATTATCTGTCTTGCTTCCTCATTTGGCAGGTAGTCAGTCTTTCCTTTTGCTTCAGTCTCTGAAATGAATACACACAAAATTAAATAACAAGTTAAACAAGAGGGCAAAAATGGCCCTGGATTGCTCACTTGGTATCGTTAGGCTATGTAAAATCAAGTGACCCCTGGGGCGGGGCCAATATTGACCTCAGGGCCATGATTTGAACAGACTTAATAGAGGTCTACTAGGCCATGTTACACACCAAATATCCAGGCCTTGTAGTTTCTGACAAGACGGTTTTTCTGGGGATTTTTTTAGCTCACCTGAGCACATAAATTAGGATCGATGAATGCCCGTCTTCCGTCTGTCCGTCCGTCATCCACAATTAGTTTGTTTGCACTCTACTTCATTTCTTAACCAATCATTTTCAAACTTTATGACAATGTTTATTACGATAATCTCTTGGCCAAGTTCGATTATGGCTGATATCAGCCAATTAGGTGAGGAGTTATGCCCCTTTTAATATTAAACAAGGAAATGTGTCTGTGAGACACTAATGCCCCGCCAATAAGGTCAGAACTAAATATTTTCTTGTATTTGTACAAAGTTTCATGATAATGTGAAGTTACCTTAAGAGAAAAAGAAGCTTAAACACAGAGGTAAACCTGGGGCAGAATAACCAATTTTACCAAGTCATAGCCATACAATTAAATAAATCTACTGGTAAATAATCCGAGTCATGGTGTATATGAATGTCAAGTTTCATGAAGATGTAAAGTCAACTTCAAAGAAAAAAAAACCCTGAAACAAATGCAAGACAACCAAATATACCAAGTTTATCCAATTGTGAAATATGGGTCAAAGCTATAAATTTGCATAAATTTAAAAAAGTTTTTATCATGATGTATAAAATGTGAATATAATTTCATCATGATACCAAATATCTTACCTCCAGGCCTTGTAGTTTCTGACAAGAATTTTTTTCTAGTTTTTCCTATATAAAGCCATGTAAAATCAAGTGACCCCTGGGGCAGGGCCAATTTTAATAAAGAGTCCACTTTAAATTTAAAAATTAATTTTTTAGCTCCTGTGACCCAGACATGCAATGGACTGGAACAATTTGAACAACTTCGGTAGAGCTTCAAGTCCATGTAAAATAAAGTGATCCCTGTTGTGGGGCCAATTTGACCCCAGGGTCATGATTTGAACAAACGGGTAATGGACGAAGCGTACCATTACCGAAGCGTACCATTACCAAAGCGTACCATTTTTGGTCGAAGCGTGCCACTTTTCAAAATAGGTAATTTAGCGCTAATATTTTATGTTTTGTTATTTAAATTGAATTGATTTAAAGGTGATATATGACAAACTTGGTAGAGGTCACTAGACAAAGTCACACACTAAATATCTGAGCTATAGGACTTGTGGTTTAAGAGAAGAAGATCTTTTAAAATCTATTTTTAGCTCCTGTTACCCAATTATGCAACAGACCAGAACCATTTGAACAAATTTTACAGGGACCTTAGGAACGTCCTAGCCAAGTTTGATCACTTTCCCATTAGTAGTTTCAGAGAAGATGTTTTGAGAAAATTGTTGATGACTGACAACTCACGACTGACGACAACGGACGCTGGACAAAGGCTGGTCCCAAATGTATATTTTTTTTCCACACCATCCTACTAGTATTAACAAATAATTTATAAGTATTTTCATGGAGTGAATTTTTCTGAATTTTATGACCTTTTTAATTCATGGAAAATATTGAAGCTGATTAAGTATTAATGACACAATCAACTACATGTGTTATATTCAAAACCCCTACTATAGCAAGTAAAACTATTCATTATTGTGCCACTCCTATCAAGGGCCAGCAAGGCTTCTGAGACAAATATGTTATTATCCTGCCAAGCTTCTGAGACAAATATGTCATTATCCTGCCAAGCTTCTGAGACAAATGTCATTATCCTGCCAAGTTCTGACCAAGCTTCTGAGACAAATATGTCATTATCCTGCCAAGCTTCTGAGACAAATATGTCATTATCCTGCCAAGATTCTGAGACAAATATGTCATTATCCTGTCAAGCTTCTGAGACAAATATGTCGTTATCCTGCCAAGATTCTGAGACAAATATGTTATTATCCTGCCAAGCTTGAGACAAATATGTTATTATCCTGCCAAGCTTCTGAGACAAATATGTCATCTTGCCAGGCATTTACAAAATGTATATCCTGCCAAGTTCTGAACAAAATGCATTATCCTGCCAAGTTCTGAGACAAATATGTCATCATCCTGCCAAGTTCTGAGACAAATATGTTATTATCCTGCCAAGCTTCTGAGACAAATATGTCATCTTGCCAGGCATAATGCAAGTTGTCTATCAGCTACCTATCTAATGTGTCACTGAATGTCATTTTTATCTATGCCACATTACTTGTTCCAATTCAATTCATAAACAGCTATATTTATCAACTCAATTTCTATACTTTGTAACAGTGACATTGACACCAATTCTACATACAACCCCAAGTTACCAATAGTGACCCTGAAGAACTGTTTCAAATTTACCAGAAGTAACAGAAGGTGAAAGGAATGCCACAGGATGGGTTGGACAGGAAATGTGATTTACAAGGTGAAACTGGGATGTAACCAGCTGGTCCCCATTTGCACTCAAACCATCTCCCTCCTTGCACATAAAAACAGCTATATTACCAAGTTATAGCTATCAATTGCTTCTTGATTGTAACTTATAATTATCTAAATAAAGTGCAAACATGGATTCAATGGTAAATGAAAGAATACAATATCAAGCTGACAGGACAAAGTGACATACTGCACAAAATGAAATAAATTGCAGGAAAAACAAACATGGTGATTCCTATATGTCCCAAAACTTTGCAGAGGGGTATATTCATGGATGTATTTTGAAAAGGAGAATGTAGACATTATGACCTGGAGCTTTTAAATTCTTTTAATTAGTAAAGAAACTTGGCCAGACAATTATGTGCAGCAAACATTCTGAAAACCTACTATATGAAGAGTTGAGGTAGCCAGTAGAGACCTTGGTTGTTTCATTGAAGTTTGGTTCAATCTCCTTCCCTGAACTGTCAAACTTGCGGCGATGTGCTCTCTGCAGCTTCACGTGAAACACATAGTAATGTTGCTGAAATGGGATAAATATTATAAAAGGTTAAAAAAACACAATACTTGCCCAAAACATTTACCTAATTCAATTTGATTATGTCAAAGTTTCCAATCAACATTAAAATTACAACACAAATTTCATTATCAAAATTCCAAGAGAAAAAAAAAGCTATTTCATTGGAAAAATGGGTAGTTATTTTGGGAAAAAATATTAGTTTTTGGCTAGGACAAACAACCTGATAAAGGTAGTAAATTTGTAAAATAAGAAATCACTGGTTAAGCTAGCATATTGTGTGTGAACCATCTATGAGGTATTTAACTGCTTCTAAACTGATTCATGGCCGGTTTCAATGAAACTGCTTCTAAACTGATTCATGGCCAAACCCTTATATTCACAATTTCATAACTCATTTTGTCTGGGTTAAAGGGGCCATAACTCTAAAATAGCTTACCTGATATAAAAATATGCTAGACATTTACACTCAGTAATAACTAGCACCAGAATGTTAAACAATCCCTTATGTATGTAAGATGCCTTGAGACAAAAAAAAAATTGAACATAAACCAGTTTTTTTGCTAAATCACAAGACATTGTAAATTAATTAAATTTTGTTTAATAGCCTTGAAATTCAGCAAATGACACTGGATCTGAATTATAAAATACTCTCAAATTATAAGCTGTATCTGATTAAATTCTCATGTCGCTTACTTCAACAGATATGGATCAAACAAGAGTTAAGTATTTGCTTAGCCTGTGACCTTGAGCAAATGACTCTAGATAAAGATCATTACAAACCCTCTGATCACAGCAACTTTTATGCCAAATATGACCTTCTATGTCATGATCTATAAAGACATGTGACAGATACATATGTTGAACTCACTTAACCTGTGACCTTGACCTTCAGAAAACAAATAAGCAAAGCAATAAAAGTTTCCTACTGGAAAGGGCCTTAATTGTCACACTAATTAGAACCAAATTCAAATATTGATGATAGGGTAGTTGAAGTCAATAGTTTGTTGTTAATGATACATGAAGGTATGTTTTATACAACAGATTTTCATGTGGACAGAGATCAGCTTGTTGTCAGAATAGTACACAGGCATGTTGGCTAACCGAGAATCATTAGCCATGTAGAAAGTAAAGGCAAAATCCTGGACAGATCCAAGTTAATGGGTAGGCTGCTCAAACAACTTATGTAGCCACTGTTTGAAGCTTCCTTTTCAATTGAGAGAAAACAATAGTGCAAAATAGGGGCATAAATCTTTTAATACAAAGAACAGACTTATAAATGCACCTAAGTGACCTTGTTGTGAGATCTGTAAGACTTGACCAAAGTTGTATAGGTTCTTGTATAAGTTCCAAAGTAATTGAAAGAAAAAAAATTCAAAAGAATAAACAATTTGCTATATTTTCTATGTAAAAAAGGGGCAAAATTCTCTCAATATAAGGGAAAGAGTTATGGAACACACTGGGTCCACTTACAATAACACCAATAAAGTTTGTATAAAGTCTCAATCAAATGCATCAATAGGTTCCAGAAAAATCGAGAAAAATTCAAGGAAATGAAGATTTTTTGAAAAATTTCAATGTGAAAATGGGGATAATATTGTGAAATCGAAGTTCAGAGTTACAGGACATGACATGTGAATTGGTCTTTTGAGTCTCTAAACATGTAGCAAGTTAAAAATGGATATCTGTAGAGCTTCAAAAGTATATCACCATTTTTTGAGTATTTCAAGTATATTTGTTGCCACAGCAACTAATTATTGCAGGATTCAGTTTTTGTGGAAGGATAGACAGACGGGAGGAAGGCAAACCTGTAGTCTCCCTCTGGTGACTGGTAGGGGACAAATTCCTATGGTTCAAGGTTATGGCACACCTTATATCATAAATAAGATGTGTGTCATGTATGAGCTTCTGTCACTGGGTAATATGTATGAGTAGGACAAGAATTTAGCACTTAACCCTTTTCCTGGAAATTTATGTTCATCATGAATAATAATGTACAAAAGACTTGATGAATATAAATTTCCAGGAATTTTAAATGGAAAATGAAACGAAGAAATTTTCTTTCTTGTGCAGGTTACATAGAATCTGAGCTGAAAACACTGTATGAGAAAGCAGAGGAGATGCTGATCTGGTTCTCCTTAGTTTGTTAATAGGTCAAAAAGAGTCCACCATCCCCGGTGGCCAAGTGGTTAGAGCATCCCCCTCGGGAGCAGGAGGTCATGGGTTCGATCCCCAGCCACGACATACCAAAGTCATCAAAAAGGTACTGTTATAGCTCCCTTGCTTGGTGCTCAGCATATAAGGGTAGATGCAGGACTGGTTGGACATGTGGCTGGATGTGGTATCATGCCACATGTCTACGACGTGATATTGCAGTGTGGCAGCACTATATCTGTCTCAAGGAGACATCATCTCCAAATGACTGAAATACTGTTGGTGGGACGTTCAATCAAACAAACAAACAAAAAGAGTCTATAAATGGAAATGGTTTTTAAATAGCCAATGACTTTGTGTTAATGATCTTAAGTCAATGTTATGACACACCCTCTGGTAATATGCAAATGAGTGATGTGTCTAAGAATTACAAAGATTTAAACACAGAAAAAAGTAGAATGTCTAGGAAAGCAGACAGACATCGTTGAATACCCTCAGTTGACTTATTAGGTTTAATTACATGACATCATGCCATGGGGAAATAGGCAAGCAAATTGATTAAATTATCGACCAATGAAAACGTTACTTATGAATACAACACTCTTCGGCGTGGAGGTTTGAAAGTCAAGTAAACAATAAAAAATATTGCTGCATGCTGCAAACTGCATTTTATTAATGGTCTTAAAAAAGTGATGCAACCAATGAAATGGAATAATATGACACACCCTAAAACAACCCAGGGGTATACTTAAGGATATAACTTTCACTTGCCCCGGGGGCAAGTTACTTTGAACATTTAGTTGCCCCCAATGAAAACAGGTTGCCTGACCTTAAAGTTGGTATTTGTTAATGTTTAAAATTAAACATGTGTAATATTAAGATGAATTAAGTTAACATGTATCAAACACAATGTGCAAGCAGCTTATTCTCAAAAAAAAAATCATTTATGAAAATCAACTTGCCCGCCGGGTTATCTTCTTTGAAAAATCACTTGCCTGCAGTGATTTTAACCTGGCACGGGCAAGCAGGCTACCAATTAAGAAAACCCCTGCAACCAAATTCAGCCGTGATATCCCACAGCATATAGTTGATCTATCGATTGGCCGCGGGTATTCGACGATGGCAGATAGAAAAATGGATATTAATTGCGATTCCTATCAAATTTATTTATAGAATCATGGTATGAAGTTTTATACAGTTGGGTATTAACAGGGACAGTCCAAGCTACCAAATAATGCTTGATACATTGTGACAATGTTAACATCATCTTTGCTTGCGTGGGTTTACATTCCATAACCGGTATTTCAGTCATTTGAGAACTTTTATATGAATAAGACATATATAATACTTCCTGCCTTTCTGCAATATCACACCATAGACAAATGGCATGATACCTCACTCAGTCTAATCCTGACAATGGACCAGCAAGTCCTTGAACCAGCCTTATGTGCTGCAAGCAAGCACAAAGGAGATAAAACAGTACCATTTTTAACAATTTTTGTATGTCACAGCTGGAGATCAAACCCACCACCCCCTTGTTGCAGGACTAAGGCTTTAACTAATCAGCCATGCACTCGGACTGGTGGTTCTAAACTTCTTGTTGAACAACTATGAATTCATTTAAGGCCCCATAGTATAGTGGCACCGTACATAACTGTGACTCTGAACAAATGGGCCATGATGGCCCTGAATCGCTCACCTGAGTACCATTGCTTCAACTGATGTCAAGGTTTTTAAACAGACAAGGATTCTGATATAACTTAATCTAAAACATTTTACCCCTGACAATACTACACACCAAATATCTAAGCAATGGGCCATATGGTTTCAGAGAAGACTTGGGCGCAGGGTCGTTTATCACCGTAGGGCCAAGACTTTGAAAATCTTTGTAATGGACCATTAGATGCTACTACATACCAAAAATCTTAGCTCTAGGTTTTTTTTATTTTCCTATTTAACTCTATGTAAAACAAGTGACCCCTGGTGTGGGGTCATTTATCACCATTGGGCTATGATTTGTACAATCTTGGTAGTGGCCCATAAGATGATGCTTCATACCAAATATCTAAGCTCTAGGCCTTATGCATTCATGGAAGAAGATTTTTTAAGATTTTCCTATATAACTCTATGTAAAACAAGTGACCCCTGGTGCGGGGTCATTTATCACCATTGGGCTATGATTTGTACAATCTTGGTAGTGGCCCATAAGATGATGCTTCATACCAAATATCTAAGCTCTAGGCCTTATGGATTCATAGAAGAAGACTTTTTAAGATTTTCCTATTTAACTCTATGTAAAACAAGTGACCCCTGGTGCGGGGTCATTTATCACCATAGGGCTATGATTTGTACAATCTTGGTAGTGGCCCATAAGATGATGCTACATACCAAATATCTTAGCTCTAGGCCTTATGGATTCATAGAAGAAGACTTTTTAAGATTTTCCTATTTAACTCTATGTAAAACAAGTGACCCCTGGTGCGGGGTCATTTATCATCATAGGGCTATGATTTGTACAATCTTGGTAGTGGCCCATAAGATGATGCTACATACCAAATATCTTAGCTCTAGGCCTTATGGATTCATAGAAGAAGACTTTTTAAGATTTTCCTATTTAACTCTATGTAAAACAAGTGACCCCTGGTGCGGGGTCATTTATCATCATAGGGCTATGATTTGTACAATCTTTGTAGTGGCCCATAAGATGATGCTACATACCAAATATCTAAGCTCTAGGCCTTATGGATTCATAGAAGAAGACTTTTTAAGATTTTCCTATATAACTCTATGTAAAACAAGTGACCCCTGGTGTGGGGTCATTTATCATCATAGGGCTATGATTTGTACAATCTTGGTAGTGGCCCATAAGATGATGCTACATACCAAATATCTAAGCTCTAGGCCTTGCAGTTTTGCAGAAGAAGATTTTCAAAGTTTGCATTTTTAAAATCTATTTTTAGCTCCTGTGACCTAATTATGCAATGGACCAGAACCATTTATACAACTTTAGTAGAGCTTCATCCAAGGAACATTCCTGCAAAATATTTTTCAAATTGGCCAAGCCGTTTAGGAGGAGATGTTGTTTGAAGCAATTGTTGACGCCGCACGCACGGACGACGGACGACGGACAAAAGGCGATCAGAAAAGCTCACCTTGAGCACGTTGTGCTCAGGTGAGCTAAAAATGTGGGTGTAAACCCATTGAATCAAAAAATCTTCATGCCCTATCCAGGAATATACTTCTGGTCCAACCTAGAAATCTTTTAGAAAGATTATTATATGTTATAAGAATTTAATTTCCTGTCAACTTAAAATAAAGTTTAAACAAATGTTAAATCAAAAGAGGACTTCATCCAACAAATTGGGTTACGGAAAACATAAAATAAAGTCATAATGAGGCAATTCATGCAAAATGAAAGTTGCCATTAAGGGCAAGACTGAAAGGAATGAGTCATACAAAAAGAGATAAAAAGAACATATACTTGAATACTTGAGAATTTAATTTTGTGCAAATTTACCTTTCTAATCTTTATTTAATTACCCTTTACCTCAAGTAGATGTGCTTTGACACCATGGCAAAAGAGGATAATGGTAAGATTGTAAACAGTGCACAGCATCGAAAAATCCTTTTTTTTTTCTTTCCATTGTAAGTTGAGGAAATTTATATGCATCAAGTCATAAACTTATAAATTAATATTCATAAGGTAAAAGCTTAAATGTTTCATCTACAGTCCTCCAATTGTCTATATAAACTTTGTGTAATATTTTCCTTGTACTCTGATATCAAATAAAAACATCTAAAGCAAAAATGATCTAAACAGTGTTATCTACATTTTTACATCAACAGCCTGTTTACATACTGACTTTTTCGCAATACTCCCCAAACAGGAAGGAAAATAAAAGGCCTTGACAGCACTCTGAAAATGAGGGTAAGGAAAGGTGAATGTCTGCCACTTGACTCTCTTACTTGACCGTATACATACTTAGACGTTCCTTTCCTCCCGCTTTAATGACATATGATACAAGTGGTCTTCATCAAGCCACTCCTGTGGTTCTCTTGAGTCACATTTATCAAACGTTCAACAACCATTGGTTTTCTTGTGACTTGTGGTATACAAAAAAATAAGGACATCCTCTGAACATCATATTGTATATGTCTCTCCCAGGGTTTTCCATTATGAGGGTCAAGTGAGGTTTCTTAGATACAATTTTGAAATATCTGGGGACTAGATTTATATGTCAAAATGGCCAATATTGTGGCAAATGGCAAATAAACAGACTAACCCTTTACTTCATATTAACATCACATCATCAGACACAGCAGGCTGCGACTTCTATAGTGTGCAGACTGATGTATGTTGTCAGGTGAAAAATGTTTTATATGCTATAAGTTGTGCACAATGTGATGTTACAGTCTATGTGAGAGAGATGGAACGCCAGTTAAAGGAGAGAATGCAGGAGCATCTAAGGGATGTTAGGCTGAAAAGGGATCAACAAATAAACGCACATTTTGCATTAGGAAACCACACTTATGAAGACATGTGGTTTTCCGTCTTGCGTCGAGTATATACAGCGGGTAGAACTGAAAGACGATTACATGAGACAATTTGGATAAAGAGATTGCATACTATCAAGCTGCTTGGCTGCAATATGCAAGAATTGCCTTCAGTTGATGTCCTAGAGAAAAGGCGCCAAACGTAACATCATCTTTTGACGTTATTTTGTATGACGTTGACTTCGTTCATAGCAATAACAATATGGCGACTTTTCAAACATCTATAATGTAGAACTTGCTAAAAATTCATGTTTTTTTCTTGAGAAAGGCAATTTTTTGCCGAAATATTGAATAAGAGTGAATTGGAAATGTTGCATGTTTCATAAGAATGCAACCCTAGTTGCATATTGGTCACATATACGTCAACTTTCTAAAAAAGTTCATGTGGTGAAAGGTTAAGCAAGTGTGGTGTTGGTCAGTCATCTTGCACTGGGCACGACTTTGAACTTGAAACCTCAAAAGCCATGGCTCTTGTATCATCACAAAAACTGGCTCATAAGCAAAGGATGTAAGTTGTGGTTACAAGTAAATCAAAAGTCAAGCTTATCAATTATGCTGGCTAGAAGATAATTCATCAACAAGGACTTTGCTCCAGGTTTTTCTATCAGGTGTTTTTCTAACCAGTACTCAGCTATAAGCCAATGCAAAAAAGTGTATATTTGTCCCAATATGAATAGTCATACTCAGGAAAAACAAGAGTGTTCTTTGGAGCACATGTGTCACGTGCTAAAGCTTGATTCAACGGACAGACAGATGACAGAAAAGTGATCCCTATGTGTCACCTCTGCTTACAGCAGGTGACATTATAAACAAGAGGGCCAAGATGGCCCTGTGTCGCTCACCTGAGTAAGATGGCTGTGTTAGGCATAATGACAAAAAATCTGGCATCTAAAAGTGTTTTTCTAACATTTGACTAAGTGACCTACATATTGATCCTACCTGAATTTGCACTCAACTGGGAATTCATGCAGTCATCATTCATATTAAGTTTAATGAAGACTGGGACAAAAATGTAGGCCTGTAGAGAGTTCACAAGGTTTTTCTTAGATTTGATCTGGTGACCTAGTTTTTGATCCCACATGACCCAATTTCAAACTCATGCAAGATATCATGTAGACAAACATCCTGACCATTTATGAAGATTGGCAAAATGTGGCCTTAGGTGTTCCAGGTTTTCCTAAGATTTGACCTGGTGACCTAGTTTTTGACCCCACATGAACCAATTTCGAACTCATCCGAGATATCATGTGGACAAACATCCTGATTAAGTTTGATGAAGATTGGGCCAAATTTGTGGCCTCTAGAGTGTTCACAAGGTTTTTCTAAGATTTGACCTAGTGACCTAGTTTTTGACCCCACATGACCCAATTTCGAACTCATCCGAGATATCATGTAGACAAACATCCTGACCAAGTTTCATGAAGATTGGGCCAAAACTGTGGCCTTTAGAGTGTTCACAAGCAATTGTTGACGACGGACGACGCACAACGCACGACAGACAAAAGGCGATCACAAAAGCTCACCCGAGCACAAGTGCTCAGGTGAGCTAAAAAGGGGAGAGGGACTTTAGCCAAAAAATTTGAGATTTTTCTACACAAGCAGTTTATAAATAGCAAGTGTTGATATACTGATCATACATTCCCTATATCTGCAGCCTTCATAACTGTTTTTCCCTATTTTAACATCTTCTGTACTGCATTTCAGTTTATAATTCATGTAGGTTATAAATTTATCATGCTTACTTTTTTCATCTGAATCATTTAGGCTTAATTAAAAGTTAATGCTGTTATTTAATTTAGATGTTTTCCCCAACCTACAATGGCTAATTTTTACAATATTTTGTATATCGATAGACAAAAATGAGGAAGCCAATGTGATATTTTTTAAAATAGTTTGGCTTTTTTATCATAACAAGAAAATGTGTCTGTGAGACACTAATGCCCCCTGGGCCGCCAGGATACGGTCAGAACCAAATATTTACTTGTATTTTTAAAAGATTATATAATGATGTACATTTGTACAAAGTTTCATGATGATGTGAAGTTACCTTTAAACAATAAGAAGCTTAAACAAAGAGGTAAACCAAGGGCAGAATAATCAATTTTACCAAGCAACAGCCATAAAATTAAATATATACTACCAGTAAATGATCCATATCATGATGTGCATGTGTACCTAGTTTCATCAAGATGTGAAGTCATCTTCATAGAAGAAAACCTTAAAAGCAAAGGTAAACCTGAGGTAGAGCAATCAGTTTTAAAATGATCATCCGACACTGAAATATAGGTCACAGTTATAAATCTGCCCAATTTTCCCCCCCATATATGTACATGTGTACCTAGTTTCATAAAGATATAAAGTCATCTTCTTAGGAAAAAAAAGCTTAAATGCAAAGGTAATCGAAGTGTGAAGGACGAACAGACGGACACACAGACCGAAAATCTATATGCCCCCAATGGAGTTGGCAGGGCATAAAAATTATTTCCATTTACCAGGGTATTATCTGTGATATCATATCATGAAACCCAAATAATATAAAAAAAAAAAAAAAAAAGAAAATACCCTGACCTGCATACTTTGTAATTAGTTGGGTTTGTCTTTTTTTTTTTTTTTTTGTTTTTTTCTTTTCTGTAAAAAATCTAAAGGTTTGGTTTACAACAGTTGGACAATGTGTCACAACAAAGTTACAAAAAGTCAAATATAACAAATACTTAATATACTTCAACAAAAATTGGTCAACCAGCCTTCTTGATAGACACTAAGAATCCACAATAAAGCAATAAACAAAATTTACTTCCCTGAATATTGATTCACCATCCCATTGATATTTTTAATCTTCCTTCATTAAGCAAAGGACAACATTTTGAAACCTAATATCTTCTCTAAAAGCATAATGAAAGGTTTCCATAATTGAATACGCTTATGACTTCAAGATTTATCATTTGTTTTTGAAGTGATTCTCTGTATTTAAAACTTTAATTTCCTGCAAGAGAGACACACTCACCTATTTTCTTAACAAGATACCTAAGCTGAGTGTCACGTGGCAAAGAACCTAGAGGACCAACTTCAGCAAAGACAGGATAGGCATCTTATTTAAGTTATTAATATCTTCCATTTGGAACAGAAAATTGATAAGACTTGAACATAACAAATTAGTATGCTCAAGGACTTTGGAAATGCCTCACCTTGGAAAAATGTTGAATATTTTATTTTGTGTTTTTCAAACATTTTCAAATTACATTTGAAATTCATGAGACATATTATTTAGAAAAGTGCATGTTTTATACCCTCCTTTTTATCACTAACGAAAACATGAGTTTAAAAGAGGGGAAACCCTTTGAAAAACAAATTTTATACATTGGCATTTTCAAATTCTCAAGTATATTATCAAAATTTGCAATTCAGGGGTTTGGTGTAAAATTGTGGTAATTACATATACAAGTAAATAAAGAAGCAGGTAAAATAGTTTGGAACCAAGCACTATTATCATCCTCACTCTAATAAGACTTAAGTTAAATCAAATCCTGTCCAGTGGTTTCAGGGAGATGTTGTTTAAATCAAATTGTTGATGACTGTCGACAGAAGTTGCACTATGCATGATGACGGATGCTGGACACAGGGTGATCATAAAAGCTCACCTTGAGCACATAGTGCTCTGGTGAGCTAAAAATCAGGCATTTTCTGATAATTCAATGGGCCAAAACTCCTGGCTGGTGAAATATAAATCAGAATGGATTTTAATAGAAATATCATGGCCATTAACATCCCTTCAAAGATTCCTCACTATTTCTAAATAAATAAAGATAACAAGAGGCCCATGATGACCCTAAATCGCTCACCTGAGATAAATAGGTTGACCCAAGCAACATCTGTACCAATTTATTTTAAAATCTGGCCAGTAGTTTTGAAAAGGATGATTTTTAAAGTTTTCATATTTTTTTCTTTTTGTTGCCATGGCAACCAGAGTTCTATATGGATCAAGTATATTTTAGGAACTTTTGTGAAGGTTAACCCAAGGATCATTCCTGCCAAATTTAATCAAATTCTGTCCAGTGGTTTCAGAGGAAATGTTGATTAAAGATATACATAAAAGGCAAATAAGCCCCGCCCGTGGTGGCCATGTTTTTTACGGATCGGAAAAATTTTAGCAACTTTGGTAGAGGTTGACCCAAGGAACATCTGTACCAATTTATTTTAAAATCTGGCCAGTAGTTTTGAAGAAGATGATTTTTAAAGTTTTCATTTTTTTGTTGCCATGGCAACCAGAGTTCTACATGGATCAAGTTTATTTTAGCAACTTTTGTGAAGGTTGACCCAAGGATCATCCCTGCCAAGTTTAATCAAATTCTGTCCAGTGGTTTCAGAGGAGATGTTGTTTAAAATTTTCCCTATACACATATAAGGCAAATAAGCCCTGCCCCTGGCGGCCATGTTTTTTTACGGATCATAATAATTTTAGCAACTTTGGTAGAGGTTGACCCAAGGAACATCTGTACCAATTTATTTTAAAATCTGGCCAGTAGTTTTGAAGAAGATGATTTTTTTAAAGTTTTCATATTTTTTTTCTTTTTGTTGCCATGGCAACCAGAGTTCTACATGGATCAAGTTTATTTTAGCAAATTTTGTGAAGGTTGACTAAAGGATCATCCCTGCCAAGTTTAATCAAATTCTGTCCAGTGGTTTCAGAGGAGATGTTGTTTAAAGTTTTCCCTATACACATATAAGGCAAATAAGCCCCGCCCCTGGCGGCCATGTTTTTTTACGGATCGGAATAATTTTAGCAACTTTGGTAAAGGTTGACCCAAGGAACATCTGTACCAATTTATTTTAAAATCTGGCCAGTAGTTTTGAAGAAGATGATTTTTTAAAGTTTTCATTTTTTTTTTTTTTTTGTTGCCATGACAACCAGAGTTCTACATGAATCAAGTTTATTTTAGCAACTTTTGTGAAGGTTGATCCAAGGATCATCCCTGCCAAGTTTAATCAAATTCTGTCCGATGGTTTCAGAGGAGATGTTGTTTAAAGGTTTCTCTATATACATATTAGGCAAATAAGCCCCGCCCCTGGCGGCCATGTTTTTTTACGGATCGGAATAATTTTAGCAACTTTGGTAGAGCCTCACCCAAGGAACATTCCTGCCAAGTTTCATTAAATTCTGTCCAGCGGTTTCAGAGGAGATGTTGTTTAAAGCAAATTGTTGACGATGGACGACGACGGACGCCGGACGAAGGGCGATCACAAAAGCTCACCTTGAGCACTTTGTGCTCAGGTGAGCTAAAAAGAGTTAAAAAGCACAATGTCATGAAATCTAGCATTTTCTTTTGATAACTCAAGGACCATAACTCCTGTTTGATTGGTACCAAACTTAACAGGAAAATTATGGTTTTCAAACTTAATTTAAGTTTGATAAAGATAGCTTAATAAATGGCAGTTCAGACAAACAAATTTTTAATAAGTCAGGGGTCATAACTCCTGACCTTAGTGAGAAATCTGCCAATCCCAATATATTGTGGCTGTAATAGTATCCCCTAGTTTAATAAAGACTGTTCAAGAAATAAAGATGAAAGAGTGTAAACAAACTAATAGTAGACAACAGATAGACAACCAACTATCATAAAAACTCACATCTAACCAAATGAGCTTAATTTAAAGAAGTTGTTCATTACATGCAGCAATATGCTATTATTAATTTTGTTTTATTTATGTCGGACATTTGTCCATCCCTATTTAAAGCAAATTTATCCTTGCTTTGGGTTAGTCTGTTTTTTTTCCACAATTAAAAGTTTAGGCCTTATCTCCATTCCCCTTAATTGAGTATTGAAAGTTGATAGGAATGTCAAGAATCAGACACAATATGATGAATATTAATGGCTGACATAACAATGTTAAAAATCACGTTCAAAACAAAAAATTCTATACTTTAATAATGCAAAAAAAAAAATCAAGATTTATTTACAAATATTCATCATATATCAAAATGACCTTCATCATATTTTGCTTTTATTAAGTTTTATTATTTTGTCTTTAGAATCTAATACTGTGAAGAAACAAACTCAGGCATGCTTTATAAATTATTAATACGTTTTCTAAATGATGTCTGCATTATTTCAATGTTGTGTGATTTATTTTGGTTTAGGATATTCTTTATTTGATATGATAATCAGTTCATTTTTTTAAAGAAAATTTCCATATGGCATGTGATTGTCCATATTAACTACAGCTGACTTCAATACAGATAACTGAACCAAGCTGCATCATTATGCTCTGTCACACTCAGGCTTAAAACGATATAAAGGATACAACTTTCCAAATTTCTTGAAGGAAATTAATGACTTTATCACTTGATGTATATCAAGTTACTGATTTTTGTTTGTTTAGTGGGTTCAACAACCCACTGACAATATTTCAGTCATTTGGAGACGATGGCTACTTGAGACACATATGGTGCTGCCACACTGCAGTATCACGCCATAGACAAGTGGCATGATACCACACCCAGTCACATTATCCTGACACTGAGCCAACCAGTCCTGGAACTACCCTTACATGCTGGGCGCCAAGCAAGAGAGCTTATATATACTAGTACCATTTTTTACAACTTTGGAATGTCACACTCGCAGATCAAACCCAAAACCTTTTGATTTTGGAGCAGATGGTCTAACCCCTATGCCACCGGGACCTGTTTACTGAATTCTAAATAATATACAAAACATTGTGTTTTTCTTTACCATGCAGCTGAGTTATGATAGTGTATGAGAAGATAGATGAAACCATGATCAGACAGCTCCTGGAGGTATCTGACCTAGGTGCCCCCTGTTTGCCAGGGTGACTTGACTATTTCAGTTTACCGTCGCTTCGACAGTATAATTTCAGTCATATAGCAACGTCCAGCTAATTACAGGTAGTCCGGGTAGAACCACCGACCTACCACAAGCCAGCTGGAAGGCTTCCTCACATGAAAATTCGAATGACCCTGCCGGGATTCGAACCCACACAGTGAGGGGCTGAGTGAGTGTTAAAGTCAGCGACTTTACCCTCTCAGCCACGGAGGCCCCCTTGCCAGGGTGACAATACATGTCTATAAGAGATATAGAGGGTTAATATTTATTGCAGCCATACCCATAAACAATGCTTTGGAGTTAACTTACTGATAATTACTTAGACATGTATGGTGATTTTCTTTTTAAAATAATACCTTCCTTAAAATGGGTACCCTTGCTTTATACAGTCATGTGCACCCACATTTCTCAGAGCAGGTTGGTATCTTGAAAAATACCAGTGGGAATGCTGATGTTATCTCTTGACTGCTCAATTTATCACATGAAAGACATATCCATACTTCAGATGATCCTACACAGATGCAATATTTTGATGAACTTTAACCCTCGCAAACTTACATTAAAGTCCAAACTCATAAGTTAAGCACTAAGTCAGAGAAGAGACGGAAATATGAGATGAATCTTCCCACATTCTTTATGAGTGGATGGACAAATTAAAGCAAATGATAAGAGGTTTGGACATAAACTATTTGTTTCATTACAATTGCAAGTAGTTGTAAAAGTTATGGATGGTTCCCTGACCAAATTGATAAGAATAAATCATCATCATCATCATCATCATCATGGATGTTGAGGCTGTTGTCCAGGATGACCCAGGTAACCAGGTTAGCCTCCAGTTTTGGCTGCTCTCCATCAGGATCTATCAATGGTCACTTCTGGACTAATGCCTAATATTTTCATGCCCACTGACACATGGCCATACCATCTCTGTATTCTCAGTTTATTTGTTCCAAGCACCACTGTTATAGATCTGTTCCATACCCAATCTCCTCATTTTTCATTGCACAGAATTATGGTCACCTTTCTTTTTCACCTTCTCCTGTAGTACATAAGGCTGTATTAAACCTATCTATTCTATTAGCCATTGTTAAATAAATGGTTAAAGATAAAAAATATAAAAGGTTAACAAAAGAATTTTTTCCAGGCATACCATTTGACCAGTAAGTAAATGTTCAAATTCCAGTTTCATGGAAACTATGGATTCAAATACAGACAGAAACTTCTCTACATGATCCACACATCTCAAACAAACAAGGTTATATTTTTTTTAAAAATCAAACAAATTATGTATATCTTTAATTTATCCTTTTATCTTTAAGTTTGACCTTGTCCCCAATCTAAAGATGACCTCAAATCCAATCCAAACTTTTGTCTTCCCATAATCTATCTACTTGCAAATTCTTATTCCAAGATATTGCTTCAAACTTAATTTATAGTACAGAAATGCAAATTCTGTTTTAACCCTTTCCCTCATAGAGGACACCATAAAAAGACCTATGCGAACAGCATAAAGCCAGATCAGCCTGCAAATTACTCACAGGCTGATCAGGTTTTATGCTGTTCACTGCTCCTCAGTGGTCTGGAAATGAGGATTTTGTAATTAAATTTGGTAAGGTTTAACTGTGGTTTTCTGCAGATCAAGCTTTATGTGATACCTATTGAGTACGTCAAAATGAGTCTATATAGGGAAAGGGTTAAAGGCATACATGCCCAATACAGATTTATTTTTCTATATAGACAAAGAAGGAAAACTAAAACTATCCATGATAAGTTTCTTGAACCTTGCATAATTATAGAGAATTACACTAGTAACAAATATATGGGGAAAAAATGGGGGTCACCATTCTACTTTTTGAGTTATCTGCACCTCAAAGTGAGTTGAGTTTTTTGGGTTGTTTTGCTATTTTCAGTCATTTTCAAGGGCAGATAACTCAAAATCAAGCCTACTGATACCTTATTTTATTTCACATTATTGTTTGTTGTTTCATTTCCAGTCATATGCAAAGATTAAAACCTTTCTATCCATTAGATTTTTCACTATGTTTCAGCAAATAAACATATTGTCTTTTTCTTGAAAAAAAATTAAGAATATTTCTATACATTCACGTATGCAACTATAGTATAAAATCTGTTGCACAGAATTTCTTAAACTTTTACACCATAACAGGGAATATACTAACAAACATCGAGTTGAAATTAAATGAGGTGTTCACTGTTGCTAGCCCATAATATTGATATTAAACATAGTGAGATGTATTAATTATGTGAATTATCTGTTGCAGCTGTTAATCTTGACTAAAATCAGTCAAATATTTGAGAAGAGATTGAAAGTTTTCCAAACCTGTTTCTCAGGTTTGTGCAGGCTTAGAAAAATATCCACTGAATAAGTCAATACACTTCATAACCCTATATATCACATAAAATATGATGAAGATCATCCTCATTGTATAATGAAGACAGTATTGATGATGATGATGATGATGATGATGATAAATATAAGTAAATGCCACAAAAAGTGAGGTTTTGTACCTTCTGCCTGCCTGTTTCACTGATGGCCAGGTGTGATCTGTTCTGTATACATCCCTCAAGCAGTAGACCACAACCCCTGTAACACATCAGATAGGACCTTTTGAATTATTCTGTATTTGGCTCAACCTTCAAATAAATATTGGATATGAAAAATCTTAACTTTTTGAAACATTTAAGCTATAAAACAACATCTGTGTACATATACATTTTCAAAATGGCTGGATTGACACTAGTATATTCAAGAAACTAAACCTTGTTGCAGAAGTTAACAGAAATACGACCATATGAACACGGTTCATAACCATATCGGCGGGCTCTCTGCGTAAATTACTATATTGGCAGGCTCTCTGTGTTCGCACCGGTCATTCTCTGCCATAATCACAAACACACGTTAGACAGATGGCAGAAAAAAAGACCAATGGTCATTTTTAACAAGTGAGTTGCTCAATTTAAGTAGTGCACAGAATATAAGAATATATTTACTATGTATATGCATGTAAGCTTTTCAATAATCAGCGACTGCGCTCTGAAACTCGGACAAACAGTTTAGTGATGTACCAACATGGAACACGACCTGGGTACTTTCTACAGGCTTTAGCGAGTTATTGCTTTGATTACGTCCATAATATGAACATCGTACGTATTCTTTTATATAAATTTTCAAGGAGATACCGATAAATTCGCCGATATTTATGTAAATTTCTTAATAAGCCCCTACTTTCGGTTTTGTTGGTGCACCGGAGGTCTCTCTGCACATCATTTTTTGAAGCACAGGCAGACTCTCTGCATTTGCCACAGACAGGCTCCCTGCATTTTGCCAGCGATTGTTTTTTTTAAAGCATACTGCTAGCATTCTAAGCATTTTATTGCTGTGAAGTAACATTTTTATGTTTCTGGCCTTCATTTGTTTCAAAACACACCATTCATTCTCTCTTATACCTAAAAGAATACATACGATGTTCATTTTATGGACATAATTAAAGCAATAATGAAGAAAGTACAGAGGTTGTGTTCCATGTTGGTACATCACTAAACTGTTTGTCCAAGTTTCAGAGTGCAGTCGCTGATAATTGAAAAGCTTACGTGCATATACATAGTAAATATATTCTAATATTCCATGCACTACTTAATATTGAGTAACTCACCTGTTAAAAGTGACCATTGATCCCTTTTTTTGTGTGTGTGTGTTTATGGCAAAGAATGATCGCTGCGAACGCAGAGAGCCTGCCGATATAGCAATTTCCATAGAGAGCCCGCCAATATGGTTCTGCACCGTGATGAAAGGCTTGCTAGTAATTAACTATGCATACAGTATCGTAAGTTTTCAGGGCAAAAGGTCACCAATACAAAATGGCTGAACAACATTCTGACAGTGACGAAAATGGAAGTTCTATGTAAGGGAGAAGGCCGAAACAAAGAAAAGACTCATGGAGGTATTTTAGGTCGAAACAAACATTTCTATGAAATAATGGACAATTTTAAGCATGTCATTGCACTTAAAAACTTTTTTCTCTTTGTTATAATATTTGAAATATTAAATTTGGGACATTCATGCTTTCCTTTGTTGAAGTAATAGACGATACCCAAGAAACACGAGGAACTGGAACTCCATATGGTTGCCTCATGTAAACGGGCTTGTCTGATGTTGGTGTAATGCTGTCAGTCCCCCACAGCTAACTATAAATGGGTGAGAAAATGTGCAGCCTGTTTATTGCAACATTAATATTATTATGATTATTTTGAGACTACATAACAGTATTCCATAAACCAATTATATTACTCACTGTTCAAAACAACATGCATTTTAAGTATTGTTCAGGAGTCTATTCCGACGTATCACTATTCCAACGCCTTTCTTGTTTTCACCTCGATTTTTATTAAATGGATGCCATGTGACATCATTCTTACAAGTTTTGTTTGTCAACATCCCTTTTAGCAATAGAAAGCCAAAATGTGGTGAGTTATTGATGCAGGACTATTATTTGGTGTACTTTATACAACACACCTGCAAAACCTTCTTTTCAATAAGTACTTTTTCTCATCTGGCATATTTTCAGTGAAACAATGAAATAAAACAAGAGGCCCATGATGGCCCTAAATCGCTCACCTGAGATAAATAGGTTGACCCAAGCAACATCTGTACCAATTTATTTTAAAATCTGGCCAGTAGTTTTGAAAAGGATGATTTTTAAAGTTTTCATATTTTTTTCTTTTTGTTGCCATGGCAACCAGAGTTCTATATGGATCAAGTTTATTTTAGGAACTTTTGTGAAGGTTAACCCAAGGATCATTCCTGCCAAATTTAATCAAATTCTGTCCAGTGGTTTCAGAGGAAATGTTGATTAAAGTTTTCCCAATATACATATAAGGCAAATAAGCCCCGCCCCTGGTGGCCATGTTTTTTACGGATCGGAAAATTTTTAGCAACTTTGGTAGAGGTTGACCCAAGGAACATCTGTACCAATTTATTTTAAAATCTGGCCAGTAGTTTTGAAGAAGATGATTTTTAAAGTTTTCATTTTTTTTGTTGCCATGGCAACCAGAGTTCTACATGGATCAAGTTTATTTTAGCAACTTTTGTGAAGGTTGACCCAAGGATCATCCCTGCCAAGTTTAATCAAATTCTGTCCAGTGGTTTCAGAGGAGATGTTGTTTAAAGGTTTCTCTATATACATATAAGGCAAATAAGCCCCGCCCCTGGCGGCCATGTTTTTTTACGGATCGGAATAATTTTAGCAACTTTGGTAGAGGTTGACTCAAGGAACATCTGTACCAAATTATTTTGAAATCTGGCCAGTAGTTTTGAAGGAGATGATTTTTAAAGTTTTCAAATTATTTTTCTTTTTGTAGCCATGGCAACCAGAGTTCTTCATGGATCAACTTTATTTTAGCAACTTTTGTAGAGCCTCACCCAAGGAACATTCCTGCCAAGTTTCATTAAATTCTGTCCAGCGGTTTCCTTTCCCTCATATATACTCATTTTGACGCTCTCAATAGGTATCACATAAAGCCTGATCTGCAGAAAACCACAGTTAAATCTTACCAAATTTAATTACAAAATACTCATTTCCAGACCACTGAGGAGCAGCGAACAGCATAAAACCTGATCAGCCTGCGAGTTACTCGCAGGCTGATCTGGTTTTCGCATAAAACCTGATCAGCCTGCGAGTTACTCGCAGGCTGATTTGGTTTTATGCTGTTCGCATATGTCTTTTCATGGTGTCCTCTATGAGGGAAAGGGTTAAAGCAAATTGTTGACGACACACGGCACACGACGACGGACGAAGGGTGATCACAAAAGCTCACCTTGAGCACGTTGTGCTCAGGTGAGCTAAAAATCTGTGCAACCAACATTCCCTCGTACATTATTTCTGACACGAAAATTCAATTTTTAAAAGCATATTTCAATGATTAATTATTTAAAAACCAATCAGATGCGCTGTTTCATTTAGATATGTCCTGTGCACTTCTTGGTTTCATTGTACTCTCAAGTCATACAGATATACACACTAGTGATTTTTCGTTGTAAAAACGATGTCAGCCACTTGAAAACAATGTAAGCCTTTGGATAAATGACTTAGTTTTACCATACAAAGGAAAATTATATATGTTAAATTAAAAAAGACCATGATTTTTTCTTAGGTGCGTCAGAACTGTGTACTCGAGGATACTATCCTTCAATCCAAACAAAACCTACTTACTCCGTAAATTGTTTTGTATCCCATTGTTTTTCTTCGATGTTAATGACTGGAAGATTGCTCAATGGCTGATTATCATATATCCGACTCATCAGGAAGTTTCTGTGGACTAGATCTATCACAAATATACTTTCTCACAATATTTTCAACCAGGAAATAGCATTTCACACACCATGAATGACGCACAGGATAGTACTGAATATATCTTTGTTTCTATATTCGGGGAGATATGAATATATTCTACTGATTCTGTTTTTATGAATTAGTTCAGTGATTTATCATTAAACTGAACTAAAATTAAAAAAAAATGATACGATAAGTAATTTAACATTAAAAATAACTAAAATTTAAAATCGATAACTGAAAGAACGGATGCTGCTTCTGTTGTTTTTTGGGGTTTTTTTTTTTTGGCTTGTTTGTCAATTTGTTTGTTGTTGTTCTTTTAATTTTACTTTGTTTGTATTTGAATGGTAAGGTAAATGAAATAAAAAAAGATAAATCAATATGAATCATTATAAATATTATAAATAAAGTAAAAATACTGAAAAAAGTCATCAAGCTCCTATATCTTATTCACGACGACCAGCTGAACTTACGTACATTTTCATGTTTAAATTAACTATTGAATGATTACTTGACAGTATATTACAAGCTAATGAGCAAAACTAGTGATGTAGATATTAATTTATGTTTTGGAAAATTAATATTGGAAATTCCAAAATCATGCCTTTTTTTTGGGGAAAACAGTTTGGTTGATTTTCTCTGAATTACAAACACCACCTTAAATCGGACACTTTTGGTGAGAACAAATTTGTCCCTGTTATTTTCATATTTTTTTTGTACTTATTTAAATCACCCTAAATATAAACTATTAGTCATCTTACACACACACAGCCATGCACAGGCTACCGGCGTACAAAGTAACAATTCAAAATATATTTTATAACAAAATTTCACTATGCAAGAAAAATAAAATTGATATCATAAAATAATTATTAATTTATGATATCAATAAATTTTTTTCTCTTGAATTGTGAAATTTTGTTATAAAATGTGTTTTGAATTGTTACTTTGTATAATTGGGGGGTCCCACACCGGTAGCCTGTTCAGCCATGTAGAGTTAATTGTGATATTTCGATGACTGATACTCGGAAAATCGCGAGAATGTAATTCTCCGTCCACCAGGTGCATATCCTTGCAAATATATGTACAATTTGTATAAAGAAAATGTCACAATGAAACACAAAAGGTCGCGTTAGAACTGAAATGCACAACATCACAAATTTGCCTTTTGGTGATAAAAAAAAATGTAGCAATGTCAAATACAGTTTGCTTACCAGTAAATCTAAATCCCACATTAACATTAACTATCTGCAAATTTTTGTCAATAATTTGTGTATATGTGCAGTGATTTGTGTTTATTGGTATTCAGTGTTTTGTGTTTATTGGTATTCAGTGTTTTGTGTTTTATTGGTATGCAGTATGGTATTCAGTGTTTTGTGTTTATTGGTATTCAGTGTTTTGTGTTTATTGGTATGCAGTGTTTAGTGTTTATTGGTATTCAGTGTTTTGTGTTTTATTGGTATGCAGTGTTTTGTGTTTATTGGTATGCAGTGTTTAGTGTTTATTGGTATTCAGTGTTTTGTGTTTATTGGTATGCAGTGTTTAGTGTTTATTGGTATTCAGTGTTTAGTGTTTATTGGTATTCAGTGTTTTGTGTTTATTGGTATTCAGTGTTTTGTGTTTATTGGTATGCAGTGTTTAGTGTTTATTGGTATTCAGTGTTTAGTGTTTATTGGTATTCAGTGTTTTGTGTTTATTGGTATGCAGTGTTTAGTGTTTATTGGTATTCAGTGTTTTGTGTTTATTGGTATGCAGTGTTTAGTGTTTATTGGTATTCAGTGTTTTGTGTTTTATTGGTATGCAGTGTTTTGTGTTTATTGGTATTCAGTGTTTTGTGTTTATTGGTATTCAGTGTTTTGTGTTTATTGGTATTCAGTGTTTTGTGTTTATTGGTATTCAGTGTTTTGTGTTTATTGGTATTCAGTGTTTTTGTGTTATTTGGTATGCAGTGTTTGTGTTATTGGTTTCATTTTGTTTATTGGTATCAGTGTTTTTTTATTGGTATCAGTTTTTGTGTTTATTGGTATTCAGTGTTTTGTGTTTATTGGTATGCAGTGTTTTGTGTTTATTGGTATTCAGTGTTTGTGTTTATTGGTATCAGTGTTTTGTGTTTATTGGTATGCAGTGTTTAGTGTTTATTGGTATTCAGTGTTTGTGTTTATTGTATCAGTTTTAGTGTTTATTGGTATTCAGTGTTTAGTGTTTATTGGTATTCAGTGTTTTGTGTTTATTGGTATGCAGTGTTTAGTGTTTATTGGTATTCATGTGTTTAGTGTTTATTGGTATCAGTGTTTTGTGTTTATTGGTATGCAGTGTTTAGTGTTTATTGGTATTCAGTGTTTTGTGTTTATTGGTATGCAGTGTTTAGTGTTTATTGGTATTCAGTGTTTGTGTTTATTGGTGATTCAGTTTTTGGTTTATGTATGCATGTTGTGTTATTGGTATTCAGTGTTTTGTGTTATTGGTATGCAGTGTTTTGTGTTTATTGGTATTCAGTGTTTTGTGTTTATTGGTATGCAGTGTTTTGTGTTTATTGGTATTCAGTGTTTTGTGTTTATTGGTATTCAGTGTTTTGTGTTTATTGGTATTCAGTGTTTTGTGTTTATTGGTATTCAGTGTTTTGTGTTTATTGGTATTCAGTGTTTTGTGTTTATTGGTATTCAGTGTTTTGTGTTTATTGGTATTCAGTGTTTCGTTTGTATTTATTTTACCTTTCTTCTTCACTTTATAATTACTTATAACTGTGCCTGTAAATTGTCACGTTTGATCTGCCATGTCAACGCAAACGTTATGTCACTAGCAGAACAATGTAGCTCTCTAATTTAACCTTCCTATTGTAATTTGGAAATTAAGTGTTTCTTACCAATAATAAATCTGTGTAAATTAATCATTTAACTTTGAAATCGCAATTTGAAACCGAAGTGTTCTTTTGCCATTATTGGCATTTAGCATCAATATTATAAACGCTATAAATCTATGTGTGATATTGAAGCTCCCCCCTCTCCATTTTTCTTTCCTCACTTCTTCCACAGTTATACTTATATATCATCAGCTTCCTCTTCCTTCTTTACTGTGCAATTTATGTATAAAATTTAGTAACTGAGAACTGTTCCCTTATATGAAGCAGCTTTATACTGTATACTCTCCCTCTTTCTCTTTCTCGCTCTCTCCATCTTTTATGTCAATTGAAATTTGATCACGCTTTTCATGTTATTGTTTATACACGTAAACTATCATGAGTATAACCATGATTAATAGATTTCTAAATGGAATATAACCACTTTGCCACCTTTCGTTTTCGCCACCGGCAAAGATAAAATAATCATGATAGTTTTGTATACATAACATAACATAACATAAGTTTATTAGCATAGAACATATACATATACATTCATAGCCATTTGAACATTTATAAGAAAAGGAAATCACATGCACAAATAGTGAGACATAACATGTTTTTCTGAGAAGCAGGTCGTTGATATTCTACCTGAAAATAAAAGTATTATAAGTTTGACACAATAACAATTACGACTTATAATATACTAAACAGTATCTGTTTGTCTAAGCTGAAAGGCAAAATATAAGAATTTAGCTACATTATTTATTAAACGTAAAGAAGATGAACTCATTATAGATACGAATTTATTAATATTTGGCCACTGGCAATAATATTTTGGTAAGAATTTCCTTTAAGTTCACTATATTTTGGGCAGATTAGAATGAAATGATATTCGTTTTCGATAACTCGCATTGTGCAATTTGGACATATTCTCTCATCTCTGGGAAGGTTTGTGTGTCGTCCCGTTTCTATTAAAAGATTGTGCGTTGAGAGCCTAAATTTTGTTAGACATATTCTGTATTTATCTTTAATGATATAATTAAGATATTTCTCCATACTTAAATTTTATTTACTGTAAAATTCTAGTCTGTTTGAATCATAAATATTTAAAATTCTTTCTGTTATTGAATTTGCATTTATTTGCAGATTATCTTGATTTATCCATAAGTAAGTCATTCCTATTTCATTTAATATTTGTTTTATATGTGCAGCCCAATTTATTCCGCAGTAACCATTATTATTGTTTTTATCTTTTCTCAACATATTATACACCCTTTTAACTAGCGACTCATTATTGTAATTTTGGATTTTTACCCAGTATTTCATCATAAGTATTTTTCGTCTTATCATAATGGGATATCTCCCTAATTCACCATATAATCCATCAATGTTTGTATTTTTCTTTACAAATACTGAAGCTTATAATTTTTTTTTTTGTTCATCTCCATCTAATCATTGTCAGTGTATAATTATGGTAGTATTAAGTGCACTCTTCCTTTACCGTGTTTTGCTTTCGATATCTGTTAAGGACAAGTCACACTTATTGAATTTGTTAAATTAATTGCATGAGATAAATGTTAATCACATTTCTCGCTGTTTCTTTCTCTCTCTCCTTTCTCACCACCACCATTACTACTACTACTATATACACACCACATTTGTCTTAAACCTAAATGTTGCTTACTCTTATTGATTATTTGAGCAATCGGATAATTATAAATAAAGATATCATCTGTTATGTGTTTATTGGTATGCAGTGCTTTTGTTTATTGTAGGTGAATGATCCCAACAAATAAATAACGTAACGCTCCGTTGTGGGATTACTTGTACTACAAGTTGTAACAAGCAATGTTGTCATAGCATTGTGACAACAAAAATGTGAAAAATTTCTTGAAATTACATATGAAACTAAGAAAAGCAATGGATTTTACAGCTGTTTGCAATCAGATGTTAGTATAACGTTACATAACATGTGGTAAAAGTTGTATTTTCTTTTTATTTGAACAAACGTTGTAATAATCATTTCAGACGTAGCTTTGAATTAAAATTTGGATTACTCTAATATATCATTTTACGGACGAGTGTTTATTTCGTGTATATCTGTTTCATTACAAGGAATGAGCATTCTTATCAGATACAATCAATGCGAATCCGGAGTAATGTCTTCACGGCTCTGCTCATAAGATTTGATCGCGAGAACATTTAATTAAATTTTGTACCAATCAGATGTAAAAGTACATAAACAAAGTCTCCGTATCAAAGTCTTGTACAAAATATGCAAATAGATGCAGAGATATTGCATTTTGCATTTATTAAGATGTAGCTATCGTGTGTACTAGATCGATGAATTAAAGCTAGAAAAAATCGAGTAGATGCATATTGAGTTGTCTGAATAAGTACGTTCAGTGAAAAGGTGTGTATGTTAATTAGTTTGCGATGCGTTAAGAAGTTGTGCAAAACGTTACAGAACGGAATAGAACATAATGTTGTTTTTTTTTCTGTACAAAAAAAAAAAAAAAAGTTGATAGTGTGATATGTAGAAAACACACACACATACAAAAAAAAAACAAAAAAACAAACAAACAAAAAACAACAGGTGAACGGGATTTGAACGAGATCTCGCTGAGATAATTAGATAGAAGATGCTTTACAGTATCACGTACAGTATCATTCATAATAGAGATCTTAGATCTGAGAGACATATATATATGTATTGTTTAATCGGCAATACATTTTGAATAGAAAACTAAATACATGTATATTTATAATTGATATGATCAATGTGACACATCTCTCTTTATCTTGCGGTCACATGATCGTACACGTAACTTAACGAGGAGCTTCTCTTGACTTGCTCTTTACGAATATCAGAGTTAGGATCTCTGTTAATTTACTGGGTCTTTGGTTACAGCAGCATTCTCACATATATTATGCTATTCAATCATCACACTGAGCCCTATATATTACACCGCCTCATTTATAAAATCAACAATGACATATATGAGTAACATACGAATAATATTGACATCATACAATTTCTTTAAACTTAACTTTTGGAGCGTCTGTAAGTTGCAACATCAACTACCTTTTTTTTTCTTATAAAGTTGTATCTATAAAATGTATAATTCAAATATGGACTTTGTCGAGCTTTATATCATACAGGTGTTGAGTGTTGTGGGGCATGTATAGTGACGTCAAGTTAATTACAGGTGGAGGAAGAGGGAGGTGGAAGAAGTTTGCGGGGACACGAAACAACGATTAGGGGCTAAGCGATACAAGTCAGCAACCCTAACCACTCGCCTACGAATGCTCCGCTGTAATATTATTATGGAATGAAACGTTTGAAACACACATTTATATGTATTCCAGGACTGGTTGGCGCTTTACACCCGTGATATGACAATAAGACAGCTCTATGTATTTGTCATACGCAGTATTAGCCGGCGGGACATCAGATCCAAACACACAAATATACCAAAAAAATACGTATGTTGGTTAAACAAGCATATAACAGTTCATAATATATATTTTACACGTTTCGCTAAATTCGCTAGAAAATATGTGTCTAAGACGGTTAAATTATATCAGGCGTACAGATTTCCAAATAGTGGAATACTGCACGGGGTGGGAGACGTGTGTCTAACTCATTCTGCCGACATAGAACAAGCAAAATTTTATATTGCAGTTACATATAATGGTTAATATGTCTATATATGTAGTGGTGCTTGTAAGTATATGTATGTAATTCGAAATTGTTTCCATTTGTATAAATGCATCTAATCGACAATATCTGGCCAAAATCGGTAGTTAGACATTTTCAAAGAAACTGACGGCACATATCGTAATAAAAATACAAATATGACAAGCCTACTCCGTATCCAGCGACATACCCCTTCCCCCGATAACGCCATTGTTTGATAGATACAAGAAAAAACATAGACTCAGATTGCAACGTAAAACAGAGACTGTCAGACCCACTTTAGACGTAATAAGACGCTCTGAGTGATACAGGAGTCACATGACAGAGGAGTCACGTTACAGAGGAGTCACGGTACAAAGGACTGTTTATACACGTAAGTAATATACCGGTAACTTTTTTCGGTGAAATAATTAATTGCAATAAATAAACCGGAAGTAGCCCAGCTGGTGTTGTGCAATTTGAAGTGCTGCAAGAGAAATAGCGGGAGAGATAGCAACAAAACAGAACACGGTTCGCTTTAATTATATATACACACCTACATATATATTTCAAAATATTTAATATCTGCCTAAAACCGATACTATCATTTATCGCTCTAATGCGTACGTCAAATTAAATATTTCAGACATGTTAGTGTTACGGTAATATCATTTCGTAACATTTTCTTCACTCCGTGATGAAACACATCGTACATAATTTAAGCGGTTTCATTAAACCTTGATCTTTATGTAAATGTTTCATTAACGTAGGCATGCATGCGTGCCACGTATCAAAAAAGAAAATCAAGTTTTTAATTGATATTCATACATTTTCTAATCCAGCGATATATCTCGGGGTGGATCCAATATTTTTTTAACTCTTGATCAAGAATTCAATAGGCAGAATCTTGTTTTATACCAAGATCTCGGGGGGGGGGTATTTTGATCTACACGTGCAGAGTAAATATAAACATTCTATCAATACCATCCTTGTGAAAAATATGTGCCATGGGTACGTCATAATCAAATATGTTTAATTGAGATTAATCGACACGCTAACTACTTCAACCGCTTAATGTATAAACAGTTTACGAATGACCTTAAACTTATTATGCTGGCCACAAATTGTTCCGGCTTAATAAATGGTGCGTAACTTCTAAAAACGGGAATCCCCCATAAAATTTCGATTGATGTACATTCACCCGGAAGATACTGCGTAGGGCTGGTGACCTACTTAACTGTGGATACGAATCATGATTGTGTAGAAGATCTTTCCACGTAATTTCAAGGCGCAAAGTACTAGTCCAACCAAGGAAACACCCTAGACGATGTGCATGATAATATAAAGATGGCGATGAAGAAGAAAATAAGGTTAAAATTAGCATATGAAGTATCACGTTACTTCCTGAAATCAGTTGCTTCGTAGAAATAACGCATGTTTGTATGTATTTTTGACATCAAGGTGTGGTGTTCTCCCTTAAAATTGTTTATATGATCATGATCTATGGTTTAGATCGCGGGAGAGAGATGTCATTGGTTTTGTCATCCCCAGCTATGGCATACAAACATTGATGAAACGAGAACCAGAACAACACCCTTGCGTGGTGCTTAACGTATAGAGGTATAGTACCAGGACGTAATGACCGGGCACCAGGAGACTGAGATTGGGCGTGTCACTTGACCAAGAAGTGCGTCATATACAATCTTCAAATACATAGTACATGTTTTAAGAAATGTCCACACATTCATGGAATAACAAATTGAACGTTAAAACTAGTCAACTAAATAATTAAGTAAACAAGTTGTTTATCCTGACACAACACGTAATGAAAATCTGACACCTATATGACCATGACTCTCTCTCATTATTGAAACCTTAAAAACAGGATTATACAGATGAATGTCTGTTCGACAAAGATTGTCAACGTACTCACCTACTTGATAGAATATCTAAAAAAGGAGGGAAAAACAAGACAGAAAGCGAGAGAAGAAAATAATCGACAAAAACAACAAAACAAAAACGTTTGTCATAAAAAAAAAAAAAAAAAAACACAAACGCACACCGGAGAAATCTTATAAAAATGTGGACACTACAATTGTATAGTGTTTGTGAATTTGTAAAGTATACCGGCATTAAAGACGTTCCATCGGTTTTTTTTTCTTTTTGATGTTGTTTTTCTAACGGCGAGATTTTTCTAAAAGTTTTGCACATAAATACTTTAGATTAAAACTAAAATATATATGAATTAAAAATAGGGGGTCACCATGTTCGTTTTTGAGCTTATTGAAAAACACCAATGTTTGCTGAAATTTGCTTAAAAAATCAAAGCATTAAAAATGGGATAGATTGCATTCTAATTATTTAATAACATATGAAAAGAATATTTTATGATAATTTGCAACTATAATGTGTTTACAGGTGCAAAAATAGTCATTGTGTCTGGACTAAAATATATACAAATACAACCAAAAAGCTATAAAATTTCATATTTAATTTTCTTGATAAAAACATTTCAACAGACAGATTTCCTATAATTTTTTTCAGAACCATTCCTCTGATATGATGGCTTTCTGAAAAATATAACATACCACGTTCGTTTTTTGTTTGTTTTTATCTAAAACTGATATTTTATTGCAATTTAGCCAAATTTGCATTTTAACACTAAAATTTGACTTTTTGGACCCTCAACATTTGACAAATGTACTTTTAACCTTGCTTTTAATGCAGGAGTCTTTTAATCTGGCTTCTCTTTAAATTTTATCAATATAAACAAGAATTAAAACATGTTTTATCATATTTAAAACCACTTAAACGTCCTTAAGACAGATATGGGGAGATAAATCAGCAGCGGGGCCTCCGTGGCCGAGAGGGTAAAGTCGCTGACTTTAGCACTCACCCAGCCCCTCACCGCTTGGGTTAGAATCCCGGCAGGGTCATTCGGATTTTCATGTAAGGAAGCCTTCCAGCTGGCTTACGGTAGGTCGGTGGTTCCGCGCATTCGGGGTCTTCCTCCACCTGTAATTAGCTGGACGTCGCTATATGACTGAAATACTGTCGAAGCAACGGTGAACTCAAATAGTCAGTCAGTTAAATCAGCAGCAATAACAAGAAAACCAATCACGAAACTTGTCCCTATCCTCTCTTTAATCAACATAGAAACCGAAGACTGATATGAAAAACGTGTGTGTGTGTGTGTGTGTTTTAACGTCCCACCGACAGTATTTCAGTCATTTGGAGACGATGTCTACTTGAGACAGATATAGTGCTGCCACACTGCAGTATCATGCCGTAAACATGTGGCACGATACCATACCCAGTCACATTCTGACATCGGGCAAACCAGTCCTGCAACTACCCTTATATGCTGAGCGCCAAGCAAGGGAGTTATAAAAGTACCATTTGTTACGGCTTTGGTATGTCGCGGCCGGGGATCGAACCTACGACCTCCCTCTCCTGAGGCGGACGCTATTACCACTCGGTCACTTGTGTGTGTGTGTGTGTGTGTGTTTCAATTCGAGGTATATACTGAGGGAAATGTACCTCGCTAAGGCAACATTTTAAATACAGATCGAGGTACAAACCGTAATTATGAGGTATATGAGTCAAACATGTGATACCTCGCCATGATAGAATCAAGAATCTGAAAACAATGGGATTCTAACAGCATTATTAATTTATCACGAGCATATAGGTTCTATGTCATTTTTGTAAACACATCAACACTTGAAAGGAAATATATTCGCGTATATATGAGATGTATTGTCTTATACGTTTGCAATTTTAAATGTTAAAAAAAAATCCTTTGAAAGGTTTCAAAGTATATTTACTTCCTTACGTTGGATATATGAAATATTTTGTATCCCGATTATGGTCACGTGACCGTCTGCCAATCAATGAAGAGCGCGCTAGAGGCGAATACTATTAAAACATGCAGACAACACTGAAGTGTCAAATAGTTGATACAGCCACAGACATAGATTTCAGCGAAACCTAGTCTAATTAATCAGTAGAGAAGCGACAAATGGGGCTTGTCGCGCTTCACATGTGTGTCTAGAGGAACAAGTGGCAAGTGTGCACAGGGATATTAAACTTTATAAAAAATATACCATCTGAAGTGATTTGAAGTATTTCATTCATCAGTAATTAATGTATACGGTGGCGCTAGGATTTATTTCAATGGTTTCAGTGTATGTTGCAACATTTCGCTGTATTGCACGTTGAATACATATTAAGTTTATGCTAAACGTAATATAAGAATAATAATACACTTATTTTCTACCAATCTTTTCTTTTCAGATTTAAGAAAAATAGGACAAGGTATTTGTAAAAAGAACGTAAACAAGGAGTTAAGGACAGCTTAATCATGATAAATGACAGTAGCCTTAACTCTATAGAGGAACTTAATCAGGTAGAAGTTCGACAATATGTCGGCGGGGTAGTGTTCGTAGTGATTCTGATGTGTGTCGGATTCGTCGGCAATTTGCACGTGCTTTTCGTGTATGCCTTGAAGATAAAGCCTTCCAACCACAGGGTCTTCATCTTGATGTTGGGGGTTCTGGACTTCATCACGTGTATCGTCGGCATGCCGTTCATCATCGTAGACCTGCGGAATCCTCTGACCTTCACCATGGTGAGCGCCTGCAAGATCCTGCGCTTCATCAACTACTTCATCTGTACTTCCTCGGCCCTCACCCTCCTCGTCATCGCAGTTGATAGGTCAGTCTCTTCATATTTATTCTTCTTTTTGCTCTCTTACGCTTCTTCATCATCATCATCATCATCATCATCATCAACAACAACAAAAACATTGTCGTTAAACTATCCTCATCATCATTACCATGCCATCGCCTGTCGTGATCATCATCGTCGTCACCTGTGACATTTATAGAACGTCGTTGTCATTGCCTTTCATCACCATCATCAACAGCAACATTATCATCTTAATCATCATCCTCACATCAACGTCACTATGTTACATTATCTCCAACTTAATTATCACAGAAAGTCGTTTTTGGTCAAACTAACTTATACATTATGAATGTATTTTAATTTTGATTAAGAGTTAACACATTTTCTGTTTTCATTTTTCAATGTGCACATTGTATATATGAAGCATATAAAACAAAACTGGGTATTACATAAATTAACATATAATTAGCGATAACAATGTCAATTATTTAGTTTGTTGAGTTATAAATGAACTCTGGATTTAATATCGTCATTGATGTGGGTTGTTACTCTCAGACAGCAGGCCTAACACTTAACGCTCGTTAAAACAATTGACTTTTGATTGACCTTATCCGCCTAAGTATCGCACGTGATTTTAAGGACAGTGGTATATTACTAACATTTAAATGTTACAATGCGGTAGTAACCATATGAATGACCGTTTTAATCCTGTTACAAAGACCTTACCCATAAACATTACCACGTGGACTATTTTATATCATTGTTGTGTCAAGTCAAAGTCAAACTCGCTTTATTCACCCATTTCATATTTCATGTAAGAGAGGAGACATAGATGTAAACGTGTACTGACGGACGAGAGAACGAGGCTTACAATATCTCTTCCTAGCACACACACACACACACACACACACACACACACACACACTAATTAATTTGCATACTATAGTATTTAGCAGGAGAGATATCACTTAGAAAACCTTTTAGGTAATTTCTGTATCCATGACCTATAATATTTATTTATTCATAAATTTCAATTAGTGTTGATATTACATATGATATATCAACATGGAAGATAATACACCTACTTATATGATGATTATACATATATATGTTAATCATTGTATTCTCGTGTAATTTGAACATATATAGGTAAATAATATCAAATATGCTTCATACCTATACGCCTTATGTACACACAATTCTGTATATAATTCACACATCAAATTACATATTTCCTTTTATATTTACCATATAGATATAGGACATACAAATATACACTTTAAAAAAAAATAATAACAATTTCATAACGCTCTTTTAATAATTATTTTGACAAATTTAGAAAGAAATGTGAATTCTATTTTATTGGTTATGTTAATCAATTCAGAATACTTATGTGTGTTTGGTCTTTTTGAATATTATGGTTTAATGTATTTCCTTCTTTCTTGTTTAAAATTTTCCAGATAAATAAATAATGAAATTCATCTCCTATCTGATTATTATTGCAAATGTTGCAGTACCTTTCACTAAGGGAATATTTGACCAAGTTCCTGTTTCAACTGGAAATTGCGATTCCTTGTCCTGAATCTTAAGATGAAATGTGATAAATGAGTATTTGTATTCAATAGATATTTTTCGAAACCCAATTTATCTTTAAAAATTCTAAATACAACCAAGGAAAATATTTTTTCTTAAGATTCTCAGTCAAAACTGTTGATTTTTTAAGCATTATCTTATACATAATTTTTGTTAATTTGTTGTTATTTTCGTCAAAAGAAGAGACCTTAAGACCAGTATGAAACAATCCTACTTTCAATGTCTACAGATAATGGGGGTGCATCCAGTTTCTCCGTAAATTATATAATTAGTGTTTTTTTTTTAGTTTTATATATATTTGATGTATTTGAGCTGAACCTTTTCAAAAATGTCTAAATTTCCATATCCTATGATTTCTGTCCCATATAATAAAATTGGTCTATTCGAATGTCTTTTGGCAATTCGAGTTTATTTGAATTACGTATTAAACTGTACATGGCTCGCGTTGCTTGCTTAACAATATGATTTTAAGCTTTCAAAAATGAACCAGATCTACTAAATAATATACCTAAATATTTGAATTCTGAGACACACTGAATACTTTGAGTTTTATATTTAAAATCACACATCCAATTTCGCCCTTTCGAAAAAACAACAATCTTAGATTTTTCAGAATTAACTGGTAGCTTCCACGTATCACAGTATTGGGCATACCTGTCTAAAGCGATTTGGAAATCATTCTCACTATTCTCATCTGCATATAGTAAAACAGAGCTTTAGATATAAATAAGCTTCTTGTTGCAAATGTTCGTTTATTTCTTTACTTTTTAGTAAATTGTTTTCTTCGAAAAAATCCTCAATGTCATTAAGAAAAACTGCGAACAGTATAGGCGAAAGATTTTCTCCTTGCCTGACTTCGATATCACTACGAAAAAGCTTGACATTGTGTTATTTGATGCGACACATGATTTAATACTTGCATACATATTTTTAATAAGCTTTCAGCATATACCTTTGATATTAGTGTTGTATAGCTTTTTCCATAAACCATCTCACCATACGGTATCAAATGCTTGTTTTAAATCCATAAATGCGAGAGAAAAAAAATGTTTTTTTGTTACTAGTTCTCAAAATTTCAATCAAAGACTGTAAAATAAACATGTTATCAGTTGTTGAGAATCCTGGTCGGAAACCTGATCGGAAACCACCGACAACCCCAAAGACTGTTTTTTTTTTAAGATAATGTTTTATCCTATTGTAAAAATATAACTAATTCTGTATTAATTATGCAAATTTCAAAAGGTCATGGGTCTACTCGTTGTACCCACAATTAACCAACAGTACACCATCTGTCCCCAGAAGTGAATGAAGTAAAGCATACTTCACCTGCTTACATCTGTAAGAATTGATCTTTTCACAATTGGTCAAATTATAGATATACGTCTATGATATATTTAAGGGAAAAAGAAACGCAAGGTAATAAAAATGTAATATTAACCTTTGTAGCTAGATTCAAAATTTTGCTCTCTGACTTTGGTGTTAACCTCTTACGAATGACAAACCCCACCTCATTTAATAAGAATTATTACTCTTAGAGGCCAAAATGGAATATTTATATACCCAAAACAGTTTAAATACCGTCAAGTACAATGCTCCATACTGACACGAACTTCACCCTGCGCTTGTCTCTCGCTTCCGTATACAAATATACTAAAACTATAGTCCATGTGAACGTAGTAACTAGTTTTATCACACAGAATACAAATATTTAACCAAAATATGTTACTATACACGTGAGTATGAATGTCTCTTCCGTCTATTTCCAGGTACAGAAAGATCTGCGTACCTCTAGGGGGTCAGATTACCCTGCGGATGGCTAAGGGCCTATGTGGTGGGGTTCTGGGGTTAGCCCTAGTGCTGTCGTGGCCCGCACCCGTCCTGTATGGAGCTGACACCATCACCACCGACAACCCCAACATTAATGGCACACGCTGCTACACGGAGGACAAGTTCAAGAACACAAAATATCAGGCCTACTTCAACGCTGTCCTCATTCTGGTGGTCTTTGGAATATTTGGCATTCTGGTGGTCCTCTATGCCATGATTGGAAGAGCTATTTCCAAGCACAAGACCTTCAAAAGTTCTGCCAGCTCTCCGGTCAAAACCGACACTTCTACAGAACGTTCAGACAACGACTCCGGCGTGGTTTTAGTCAAAGCAGAAAAGGTGCCGATTTCCAAGATTGATCTCCCTGAATCGTCTTTCTCTAGTGGCCAGGTGTCGACAGGGGACGAAACGTCGGCATCCTACTTGAGTCAGTCATCGGGAGTTACGTCACCAGCAGCAACCACGAAAAACAAACCTAAAACGACGACCAGCGATAAAACAAAAGCTTTCGAAAGAAGGACAAAAACTACTTTCATGTTGTTCTTGATTACTTTGTTCTTTTTCATTAGCTACGTGCCTCACCTTGTTTTGAAGATTGTCACATTTGCCAACAAGGGTTTTGTGCCCGGCTTAAGCTTCTCAGGCAAAGTACTTTACAATACTTTCATATGGTGTTTCTTCATCAATAACGTAGTCAACTGTTTCATATATGGTTTCTGTGACAGGCGATTTAGAACAGAGGTGAAGGCTTTATACAACAAACTTCTCTGTCGGAACTGAACTCTCTGCGAGAGAGACCCCTGGCTGGACAAGTGCTAGGCTTCATTTTTTGTCGCTTATATAGATTAGATAACATTTTCGTACTTTGTACTTTGAATATATGTTTTTATTGTTCGAAAGACGATTGTAGATATTACTATGTTAGAATGCGTGTATTATTATAAATGTACTGTATAAACCGATTTGTAGGTTAGAGAAAAAAGAAAAGAAACCATGTTCACGTAAACAGTAAAAATAACCATGCAGTAAAACTGTAATTTGCAATGAGGTAAATCGATATCTTTGTAACCCCTCTTTGAATTATTAGTCAGTCAAGTGTCACTTCTCCCCATATGATGCAGTCAAAATTTGGTTTTTGGTTATCTCTTGAAATAAGTTAGCATAAAATTGACATTTTCAAACATGTCAATTGAATCAGCACAATCTTACATACATATGACGTCCATTCCAACTTTCGCTGCGTATTTTTCAACTCTGCCATTTATGCAGTGAGCGAAATGGACGTAGGGCTATTTGAAGAAGTTCTCAAAAAGGTCTGGTGCGTTGAACCGAGAGAAATCCAGGGAGGGAGGGGGTTATACTTTGAAAAATCATACCCGAATTGTAGAAGATACCATCCAGTAAAATGCACGTTGTCTCCTCTATCCTACCAGTTCCAGCATTTATCTTCTATACTTCATGAATATTCATGTACATATTTTTGACTTGATGAATATTAAATTACTTAATTTTTTAAAGGTATATGAAACAATGATTGTTTTTGTTGTACATACTGTGTATAATTTTAGCTACAATACTGTATGAGCAAACACTGAAGACCATCAGATGGGTCTGTTCTGTTTGCCGATGCGATAAAATGCGTCTAAGTGATGTAAATTGTTTGTTTAATTGTCATGTATGAAAGTGCACTGACATGTGAACGCGTAAATACTTGTATATTTGGCAATAACACATATAACTATTCATAAAGTGGCCATTTTCGATTATAATTGCCTGAATATACTATATACAATGCACATGAATGGCTACACAGTTATGTATATTTTATACACATTCATTGCTTGTTCATTAAATGCATGCCACCATTTGAAACGGTCAAGGATATAATTCACCACTATGCCAAATCTATATTTTAGACTTAAGAAACGGACATTTAAAGGATTCTAATTCTGTAAATATTTATGTGACATATTTTCTAAAAAAAAATAAAAATAAATAAAATGAAATTGCATTTTCGTAAATTCATTTATTGTGTTAGGAGAAATTGACATTTTCAGGTTTTCTTACGTATAGACTTGGGAGTTTGATGAACTGGAGCACTGGCTTGGATTTCACAAATCATCACAACTTGAGATTTCCTTTAACTCAAAAATATCAAAATCTGTTTCAGCACAATGTTGAAACTTGAAAAAAGACAATATTCTGTATTAAGATAGAAATAGCATACATGCAATAATTCTTTTCCAAATATAAAAAACTGTGAGAGTTCTAGGGTTTTTTTTAGGCCTTAAAGATGTGGTTTTGAGATAAATCCCATCTTGAGATGATTCGTAAAATGCAGGCCGGATTGATTGACGTCACTTTATAAATCTAATTTCATTTAGGGAATTTACTTACTCATTACTCTAATATAAATAAGCCATATTACAGCGTATATTTCAGGATTTGTATATTACATTTTGTCAAGTGTCCAAATAAATGGATTTATTTTACATATTTATGTTAAAATTGTTCTTGGAATATAATTTGGCAAAAAACAATTATGAGTAATTATATTTGAAATAAGATCGCGATGTTAAAATTAATTAACCTTCTACCTAGGAATTTTAGTATACAAATGTATGACTTAGTGAATACAATATATCAAGTTACTAAACGCTTAATGGTATATGAAACACTTATTTTTTGCCGTGCACTTCGCATATTCTGAAGTAAAACATTATTTGAGCAAACAGTGGAGACCCTGACCAAGCCAGAAGTTAAATGTAATTTCTAAAGTTTCTATAGTCTGGTATGGATTACCTGCTCCTTACACTACGTTATCGTACTGTTGAAGTGCGGCTGGGAACTGAAGTTTCTATAGTCTGGTATGGATTACCTGCCCCTTACACTATGTTATCGTACTGTTGAAGTGCGGCTAGGAACTTAAGTTTCTAAATCACTTCTATGTTTGCACTGCTTTATCAGAGCGAAGCACCAGATAGCTTTAGAGGTCGTTGGTTCGATTCTCGGCCACAAAACACAGAAGTTGTTAATGTGGTACTGGTACTGCTCCCTTGCTTGGCGCTCGGTGGATAATGGTACACTCAGGCCTGGAGTCAGGATATCTGGACTGGGTGTGGTATCATGCCACACGTCTATAGCGTGATACCACACTGACGTAGCGTATAGCTATCTCGTACAGACGTAGGCGGGACGTTGACACCCATACACTCTCACACCTATAGATACATATACATATATACCGTTTCTCCCTCTGAACATGTGTGTGTGTGTGTGTGTGTGTGTGTGTGTGTGTGTGATTTAATTTTTCATGTCTAACGATTTTGTATTTCGGGCTGCATAGGTATGGTAGAGAATTGTTTTGCCAAATGCAAGTGAAAAATAAAAAAATCTAATACTTTCGCCCCCCCCCCCCCCCCAAACCAAAATTTATATATATATATATATATATATATATATATATATATATATATAAAATTGCTTTCGGCTCATGTAAATCTTTGTATGTTGATATGACATTATGGTTTACAATAATAATTTTAAAAGCTAATTGGTCGATACTCATGACAGTGGCGTATCTTTTCATCGAAGTCAAGTACTTACCAGCCGAGACACGACTTGTAAGTATCACTTTTCTGACGTCATCATGACCCAGACGGCGAGCGAGAGAAAGAAGGAAGCGCCCAAATCAGGAACATACACTGAATGATTCATAGGAATGTCACGTGCTTCCTAGAGGACGTGACTTTATTTATTTAATAATTAATAAAATTAATTTCTTAGTAATCGCTATATAAAATCAAAGAACTGAGAGCACTGTCAGAAGTTAAAATGTGTGAATAATAAAGTCAAACCCTTTTATTTTTGTGTGGTATGCAGGTAAAAAATAAGGGAAGTAAATCTTATTAAAAAGCAAGTAAGACAGATTATGGATCACGGTCTCTGTCAAATTAAACAAAAATGGATAAGAAATAGTGGTTCTTAGTATCGATCCTCTCAATACTTCATGAATTTGCTGCAGACATGTATGGATTTAATAGAAAAGCAAGAAAATGGGACAAGATAAAGTTATTGTTCTATGTCACTTCACACCCTGAATGATATCAATGCCTTCAATAATTTTTAAAATATGTTTTAGAAAAACATAATTTCAACCATACAAATAAGTAATAGAGATGAAGCAAGGTAGAGTTATTGTTCTTGTTAAGTAAAGTTTGACCATTGTATAAAGTATAAACTTAATCCTTAAAGTACTTTCTGAGTTGTGACATACAGATGCGACTAGAGACACTACAGTCATTTGCGATTCTAACAAGAAAAAACAATGTTTCTATTGTCGGCTTACATTAAACATATTGTCCCCCTCTCATATCTATTGTTTTCACCTTATAACCGAACCTGTCTATGCGCAGGACCCTCATACTATAAAATCGACCTCTCTATAAATTGTGTATATATAGAGAGGTCGATTTTTTTTTTCATTTTTTTTTACTGCATATCAGGGTCCTGTGGTCTATGATTTAAATCAAAAGGAACCAAATAAAAATTAACAAATGCAAAATAATGGATGTATAAAAACTAGAATAAAAAGTTCTAAATATATAACCCAAGAAAAAAAAAAAAAAAAAAAAAAAAAAAACGGTCTCAGCTGGAATAGAACTCACGACCCCTTGCAAAAACAAAAACAAAAACAACAAAAAAACACTGAACGACCTTCTTACCAATCGAGCTAATTCCACAACCATTAATTTATGGTGCAAACAAGGTTATTTATAGGTAGTTTATAAATGAAACTGCGGATGAACACTGAATTATAAACTTGCTTCTTTTACAGTTCTATTTGCCCAGAAATTGTGATTTTACCCAATGTATGGATAAGTGGCATTAATGTGATTGTAAGTAGAAATCCATTGTCTGACTTTAAAAGCTTTCGCTTCTAACAAGGTCCTAGCGTTTGACATCAACAGCCACATATGGAGTTGCAATGCTATTGCTATACTGGGGGTACAACAAGCAAGATTTAGGACTCCTTTTTATTGCACTTCAACACCTGATAAGGTATACATGATCTTAGTTTGAAATTATTCCACCATATTTTGAAATCATACTCTGAACAAAACTCTTTTTTTACATAAGGTACACAGAATTTTAGGAGGTAAAGTTTAAGTTCCCAAGCAACAGTTCTTCACCTCATAAGGTGTCCATGGTCCAAGCTTCGAGTGAATCCATCCTATAGTATTGAAATTATCCTCCAGCCTTTTTTTTTCTAAAATCAACTCGGGGGTTTAATTCAAGAATTAGATGAGCTAGAGTTATGGTTCTTGTGCACTGCACTTCAACACCTCATCAGATATATATATATATATATATATATATATATATATATTATATATATATATATATATATATATATATATATATATATATATATATATATATATATATATTCAGGTTTGGAGTAAATCCAAGAATCAGTGTTGAAATTATGCTCCAGACATTTCTTTTAAACAAAATAAACTAAGAGGGATAACTCATGAATGAGATATGCTAGAGTTATGGTTCTTGTGCACAGTAATTCTACACTCCATAAGGTATCCATAATCCAAGTTTGGACTGAATCCATGCAATATTGTTGAATATTTTATGACAAGAATGTCTGACGACGCCGACGATGGACAAAGTGGTCCCTATTATACGCAGGTCACAAAAAAATCAGTTGTAATTAAAACAACTTTCACCTTACGCTTTATTTTCCTTTATATGTTATCACTTAGGATGTGTATAATATCACATTCCATTTTTTAGTTTACTCTCACTTCGCTAGGGATAATGAAGAAAAATACAATATATAGTGATTAATATATAACTATCAGCAAATATCAATTGTGATATGTATTTGTGTTCATTCCAATTTGTTTAAATAAAAAATATCGTGCTATCTTTGTAACCTACAGCTATTTATTACTCCAGTGTCTCTCAGAGGTTATAGGACACCATGATATATTGTAAGAAAGTATCAGTTATCTCACTAAATCAACCCGTGAACAAAACCCAACGAGAAGAAGTGTTAAAACTAAGTACACAATTCTATAGCAATGTCATTAGTTACATGGGTACCCAACACAGTTACACTGACATTAAAATCATTTCACAATTAACTACATGTGATGTAATAATCTCCAACATACGAGTATGTCTTTAAAATATAATATTTTGGTGTGGAAGAGTTACAATTTTGAGGAGAAAAAAGCTATGTCCATATACAATCAAGACGCTCGATGCGTGAAAGAAATTCAACATGGGACTAAATATTAAGAGACGCAATCTGAGTAAAGAATTGCAAGCTAGCTACGTGTACAGCTAGAACTTAAAAAATAGTTTGATTGGCAAATGAATTATCTCATCAACATTGAGAATTAGTTAAACATTTTATTTTTAGGCCGCTGTATTCACGCCACCAGGCCGCTAGGCCGCCATACCGTTGTGTTCACGCCGCCAGGATGCTAGGCCGCCAGGCCGCTAACATCACGAACATTATCTTACGTCAATTTGAAAACAAGTGCTTGCAATTTATACTAATTCGTCAAAACGATTCCAATGTTGGACCAGTAATCTGCGATAATGATGTTATTAAAACTCTCCCCATTCGAGGTTCGAACTTACGACTTTCGGAGTCATACATGCACGCTACAACTGGACCATGACACCCGTCAACTTTGATGAGTAAAACAATAATGAAAGACACAAACGATGCCAAGTTTGTCTTGTTCTAAACTCCGGGAGTGTACATGTTGATATTAATAGTCTAAAAGCTAAATTACACATCCTTAAGTCTTGACGCATGACCTCACGACTTAAGAAATACACATAAACATGACATCCAACAGCAGCAACTTCATCACAAACTGAGGCAAAAAAATAATAAAGTCTTTTGTCTTAATCCTGCAACATAAAGATACAAAATAAATAAAGGGAAATAAAATAATTATCGGACCAAGCAGAGTTATGGTTCTTGGTTACTGCACTGCTGCTACTTGTGATCATATTATTTTTCAAGTCCTTAACATGTTTTGTTTTTGAGATTTGCTCCCAACAAAAAGGTAAAGGGAGAAACCGGAAGTAGGCTGTCCCGGCAGTTGCAAATCTCGATTGGAAAATTAAAAACATATTTTTATCATTTATAAGAGTAAAATCCGTTTAGAGACCTTATTCTCATTCATTTTGAACGTAACTGAACCACATTACTGAGCGAAAATTTGCACGAAAATGCTATACATGTATTTAAAAAAATAGCCGAAAACAGTGTCTCCTTTCCTATTTTCCTACCATTATATTCGATAAGATTCGGCCCATTCAACTACAAGCCCCTGTGATGATAATGATAATCAGCGAATCTAAAGGAATAAATATGCGGTATTTCTGATCCTTTATATGCATCGGAAATTCAACCAAGTCCAAATAAAGAAAACGGGATGACTTTTAAATTTTGTCAATTAAACAATAATAAACGAAATTATCCTTTGCTTGAGGAAAAGGCAGAGGAAAAAGACGAAGTGCTACAAAACGAAGGACGATTTGGTCAACAGAAAAAAAAAAAAAAAAAAAAAAAAAAACCGACCGTCCCCGGTTGCCGAGTGGTTACAGCGTCCGCATCGGAAACAGGAGGTCGTGGGTTCTGTCCCGGCCGCGACATACGAACATTGATAAAAAAAATGGCACAGCTGTAGCTCTCTTGCTTGGCTCTCAGTATATAAAGGTAGTTCCAGGACTGGTCGGCCCATTGTCAGGATAATGTGACTTGGCGTGGAAGCATGTCACATGTCTACGGCGTGATACTGCATTTTGGCAGCACTATATATGTTTCAAAGCAGACATAGTCTCCAATTAAATGACTGGAATACTGTCGATGGAACTTACATATAACAGTTAAAAAAATTACTGATGTTGGATATTGCCTTGGGTGTTGATTATGATTACGATGTATTTGTGCGAGGTAGTACCGATCATGTAAGCAATGGGTCCCGGGTTCGAGTGTCGAAGAAGATGCATCTCTTTTAACCCTGTGACAAATTGTAAACCATTTTATGTATTCTTATCTAAAACCTTTTAAAGGATTGCGATACATTTATAACTGTGTTGTGTATGATTGGCTTTACCGCATGCACATACTAGTTAATATTCATATTACATGTATTTGATAATAGCCTTAACACTTTAACATGGCATAATCTGTCGTCGCAGATATAGGTTCCGCTAAAAATGCTCCTATGTAACATAGCCAACATACAGGCACGTTATTTCTCCATACCATGACATCGGCTTATTTTATGCCATAATTTTTTTTTTTTCGAATACAGGAATATCATTCGATGTGAAGGACATACTGTAGAAATATGTAATACAACTGTATTATGTGTAATTTCTGGGTTGCGGCAGGCATCGTTTATATATATTTTATAATTTTTTCGCGGTTGACGCGGTTTGTCACATACGCCATACCGACACTATACCGCACTATGGCTCCACCCTCCGGGTTGATGAACAGATTTATTTGATTCAGTTTTGCTTTCATGCAGTGGTACCAATGATGCTACCATTTAGACTATCGAACTGCCATCAAACTAATCTACAATGTCAGTTTTAATGAAATTGTCACGTACGTCCTGCCGACATCGCCTTTGATGTTCTTGGAACCGTACCTGTGTGATCTTTTACGAGAAACTATAGCGTGTCTGTGGAAGTAGTACGTAATAAGTAATTTAAAACATTAAATAATAACACTAATTTTTGTATAGCATGCATCAAAAACTTGCTAGTGATGAGGTTGTCTTTACAGACAGGCAGCTTTCATCATGTAAGAGATGTGTCCCGGCTTCGAGTTCCAGGGAATTTGCATCTTCTTCTTTTCCTACAAGTGACAAATTGTTTGACCATTTAATGTGTTTTTGCCTGCAATCTTCGAAATATTTACGATTCAAAAGT
>CM037784.1:27557574-27607574 GCA_021229015.1 Solen grandis
AAAGTGGTTCGGTTCTTTAAAAAAAAAAAAATTTAATTGAAATATGATGAATGCATTTGATTTTAAAACTTAACCTTAACAAAATTACAAAAGCTGCTTTTAAATTTGTGGTTAATACGACATATGCCTTTCCCCCGTTTCCAACGGTACAAGTCATTCATAACGCAGTGCTAAGATATTTATACCGGGTAAGTTGTCACAAATCCGTAGCTTAGTCATAAGTATTTGAAAAGGCGCCTCTGTACTTTAAATTTGTTCTAAAGCTGCTCGTCCACAGATTATTAAAATAACATGTTTTAACTTTATATGTCAATTACGTCTTTCGGTGCCAAGTTACATGCAATGTGACCAACACTTTCCAAATTTATTTGACAGGAAACAAAGACTTTACCAAAATTACTTAGGGATGGTATGATATATCTATCATCTGTTTGGATGAGCGTTTTAAAATGAATAAGGCCAGCCGCTGATTTCGAGCAAATTGATATCATCTATATTTTGATCAAGTAACATAAAACAACTTTTAAATTCGCATCTACGAGTATATAAAAAGCTATTCTTGGTTCTAAAGCTAGTGGATTGTCCGACACCGGCCTTGCCGAATATTAACCCTTTTCCTCATATAGACTCATTTTGACGCACTCAGTAGGTACCAAATAAAGCCTGATCTTCAGAAAGCCAAACTGAAACCTTACCAAATTTAATTGTAAAATCCTCATTACCAGACCACTGAGAGCAGCGAACAGCATAAAACCTGATCAACCTGCGAGTTACTCGCAGGCTGATCTGGTTTTATGCTGTTCGCATAGGTCTTTTCATGGTATCCTCTATGAGGAAAGGTTAAGCAGTTACCTTGTTTGCTCAATGAGAGCAAAAGATGCCTGATAACTGGAAACAATTACACTTGTAAAAAGGGTTATTTCTAATATTTAACAGTATTGTGCACAGACCACAGAATAAAAATTAATTAAAAGATTAAGCTTGTCTACGTCTTGCCAAGAAATCACAAGCGAGTATTGTACCAAATTTCCCTTTTTTTCTAGAGGGTCAGTTTGTCCAACATCCTGTCTATCCTACTGTACAGTCATAAATGCTGCTGTCAGGAATTTGTAAATTAAATAAAGGCGTTAATTTGTCAAACAATAAGAAACTCCAAGAAAATAGTGGTCAGGACCATCTGATTCATGATGTTATTTTACTCTTTGTTTTTAAATGTACGTCGGCTTACATCTTGTGTCAATGAGTTCCAACTTAAAAACCGCCGCCCTTAAAAAAGGATTTGTCGTTGATTGAAATCAAAATTAAGATTAAATACATCTACATACTAAGTAGATAATGACGTATAAAATTGACCAACAAACAATAATTGAGCTGATTTAAACTAAAAGGGATTCGTCAAATATATTTTGCCGGTACTAGATATCAGTTTTACGAGCAATATAAATATATGACACCCTTTCGGAACAATTTTAGTCCGTTGACGGCGCACCTCGTTATATTGAATAGATAAATGATAGTGTATCCATTTTTTTAGAATTGTTATAATTCGAAAAACCTTTCAATTTTGTCAAGTTCCTTTAGCCTTACATATACCGTGCAAAACAAAATTAATGCGCGCCATCGCGCAATTTCATATGCTTCTGCAAGACAAAACAATACTTTAACTCGCTAAATCGACTGTCTCTAACTTTTAGATTAAACGTAAAATCATTATCACGTCATTATTATCATCATTAAACAATGAGGTCATCCTTTTACAGAATGTCCTCCACACGGATACTACAACATACCAAGTTTCGGGGAAAACTGCTCCTACCAATGTCACTGTGTAAATGACGAACAATGTAAGCAATATCAGGAAGTGTTCAACCGGATGTGCACGTGGATGGATGGACCTGGATGTCAGTACAGTAAGTTAAACTATTTTCAGGCCCACAAGAGTCTCGCTGTGGTGCATATTTTGCCGTTCTGATGTACAAAACAATGTTTATAATCTCAATAAAGGTCAAGAGAAAGATTAATCATTGCTACATATTAATCACGGTGGTTGAGATATTTAGGTACTGTGTGTGTGTGTGTGTGTGTGTGTGTGTGTGTGTGTGTGTGTAAAACTCGAACCCGGCCCGGATCGTACCCGTTCCGCCGCCGGCGTGATAGCCCAATACTCTAACTACTGAGCCAAAGAGTCGACTCAGATTGTCAAGATTGTATTTATACCTGTGACGACGCATCGTAAGATATATATACCTTGTTATGTGCTAACGTCTCAAAATGTGTCTGAATGAGGTATCGTGGCATTTGTCTGCGACGTGATTTTGCAGTGTAGCATCATTCTATCTACATTTTTCAGACAGCCCCTCAAAGTCAAGAGACGGCGGATGAGAACAAATTAACAAAAACGATATACCATCAAATGCCTGTGTAATACAAAAATAAGAATGTTAACTCTATTGAAATATGTACAATCCATTCAAAGCCTAAATTTCCACATATTTTATGATATGTACCGCTGCAATGTCCCAGATGTACGGTGCATAAAGTGACATTCACTACTCTTTTTTTATATCGAGGGAACGAGATAAGAAGTCGAGGAACGATTAGTAAGTCGAGAGAACGAGTTTATTATCTCGCGGGAACGACTTATTATCTCGAGAAAACGAGATTATAAGTCTAGGGAACGAGTTAATTATCTCGAGGGAACGACTTATTATCTCGAGAGAACGAAATAATAATCAAGGAACGGATAATAAGTCGAGGGAACGATATAATAAGTCGAGAGAACGAGATAATAAGTCAAGGAACGAGATAATAAGTCGAGAGAACGAGATAATAAGTCGAGAGAACGAAATAATAAGTCAAGGGAACGAGATAATAAGTCAAGGGAACGAGATAATAAGTCAAGGGAACGAGATAATAAGTCGAGAGAACGAAATAATAAGTCAAGGGAACGAGATAATAAGTCGAGGAACGAGTTAATTATCTCGAGAGAACGACTTATTATCTCGAGGGTCCCAATATGGCCAGTGTATGAAATATGAGTTCACATATAGACTACAAAGACATTGCTATAACAAAAGGCGCCAAATTTTTATGAAATGCAAGAAAATGGGTCAGATAAGGTATAACCTACAGCAGATTAAGGATCGTTTGTTACAGTTACAGTTTAATAGTGGGATTATTGTTAAAACTTGTAGCTTAAAAATTGCTTAAAGTTCTTAAGCTGACAATAGGTGCTATTGTATATCTTTCTTATTCTACACTGTATTTTATCTTTGTGTTCTAGTTGACTATCAACTATCATTGACTATTAATACGGGTTTTAGGGTTATGTTGATGAAATTAAAATAATATGATTATTACAGTAAATATGCAATGGGTATTTTTCGTGTGAATATTATTCTTATTCTTTTTTGTCACTTACGATATATAAATTCTGTGTTATTCTGTATTTGATGAAATATGTTATTTTTGTATTTTAGTAATGTTCATTTGTTAGTTTAACATAATATACCGTCCCCGGTGGCCGAGTGGTTAGAGCGTCCGCCTCGGAGCGGGGTTGTGGGTTTGATCCGGCCGCGATTTCCCAAAGTCGTAGAAAATGGTACTGTTCCCTTGCAGGACTGGTTGGCCCGGTGTCAGGATAATGTGCCTGGGTGTGGTATCATGCCATATGTCTACTGCAATTGGTATATCAATATCAGAGTTAAATATTTTGTCGTTCAAAACGAATTGTATAAAGAAACAATGAAAAAAAAAAACTTTACAAATTGCTTCTATAGACCCACAATGGAAACGTTCCGACAGTCTCTTCCTAATTCCCCAGAGTTCCGCCTCGGAAGCACAATGAATCTATACCAGAACCATATTTTATGACTTTGGTTTGTCGCGGCAAGGGATCGAACCCACGACCCCCCCACTCCCGAGGAGGACGCTCTAACCACTCAGTCACCGGGGACCTAAGTACTTGTGCCAAACATCTTTGCCTCAAATTTCTATAGCTGAGACGGCCTCCAGACTAACTGAGTACGTTCAGAATTAAAGCTTTAACTGTTTTGATATCACTTAAATTTCTTTCCAAATCAAATGAGTACAAAATTCTATGTGATTGGCCTTACGGAAACGGATGCGTCCTGTGTGCTCAGCATAACATAATTTGGCGATAAGAAAGTCTTTCTCGAAAAAATATAACATGATCGTCTCTGATTATCATGAACGACAATTGTAACAAGTAATTTGATTGGTTGACTAACTTGTTCTTTCGACTCATTATCTCGTTCTCTCGAGATAATAAGTCCTTCCCTCGAGATAATTAACTCGTTCCCTCGACTTATTCTCTCGACTTTTTATTCCGTTCTCTCGAGATAATAAGTCAAATGAAGAGTAACATCATTCTAGATCTTCCGAGGTATAAAAAGAGAAAAACAGTCATTATAGTGAACATCATATTAGATATAATTAGATAAACATATATCAAATGATGTTTTACTTATTTAGTGCGTGTATTAACTACCTTCGTATATGCTCTTGTTGTTGTTGTTGTTGTTGTTGTTGTTGTTGTTGTTGTTGTTGTTGTTGTTGTTGTTTAAACTAGCTTTTTATTTATTTTTGATTGATTGGCAGGAAACATATCACCGAAAATACAAAGTACAGAAAATCACCCACGCACAGAAACACCCTCAGATTTTGCAACATTAGCGGTGGATGGGGACTCGTCAACATGTTCTCGGACAGGTACAATAGGTGAAGGGGACAATGGAAGACACTACTGGATGATTGAATTTGACAGAGACTTCTATATTGTGGGACTGATGCTGTACATTAGAAATGAAGATAGAGGTATAAAGTAATAAATAAACTTAACTCTTGTAAAACACACTAATGAGTGACCATCAAGTGATTTCCGAAAGTTAATATTGATATACTGCTTTTAATCATTTTCATTTATCATTTGTACCTTAATGTTTAATGTTTGGTTGTATTTATAATAAGATCTTTTTTATTGCATCTGACTCCGACTTTTTGGAAAATATTCACGTATATGACGATAGTAAGGGTATATTTGTTGTGAATACACTTAACATGCTTAATATCAAATACAAAGAAAAACATGGCGTCTGAGAACAGAACATATGACTTGACTTGGCTATTTGAGTTTACCGTCGCTTCGACAGTATTTCAGGCATATAGCGACGTCCAGCTAATTACAGGTGGAGGAAGACCCCGAATGCACGGAGGCATCCGGGTAGAACCACCGACCTACCGCAAGCCAGCTGGAAGGCTTCCTCATATGAAAATCCGAATGACCCTGCCAGGATTCGAACCCATGCCCACGCGGTGAGGGGCTGAGTGAGTGTTAGCGACTTTACCCTGAAGTATTTATTTTAATCATTATGTTAAGTTATTGACTTCAACTATGTCGTTTTTTATGTATTAACTTCCGGTGTCAACTATTGCAAAAGCCAAATACCAGATATCCGTATAACTGCTATAAAATGGACTTGAATAACATCCTTTAAAGTGTTATTGTTTAGATTTGGTTATGGGTTTGTCTAGATATCTTATTTTTTAAACAACGCATAAGCGAAATCTCGACTAAGAAATGGTATAACGATATACGTCTTCGCGTTGTGGTACAATCATTGTTAGAATCTGAAATTACCTAGAAATTGATAAACCTTTAATTTAAAATAGGGAAGACACAAGCACCCTTTAGATGTTCAAATCATTAATAAAATATAGAATTAGGAAGACATCAGAATGTAGAATGGGAAGAGAGAATATGTTTGCATTGTTTTACCATTAATTAATATTTGTGTAATTGAGGATGAATTCCATGCATTTTTCAAAATTGAAATGTCTTTAAAATGGAAAAAGTAATCTGTTCAACTGCTACAATGGTCAGAGACACCATATTTCTTTCGTAATTTATTTAAAAATGACAAAAATAGTACAGATTAAAAGTTAGCTATATATTTATCAAGGTTAATGGATGCAATTGAGAAAGAGCAGTAAGGTGCCACAACTAATACATGTTGTTGTTTTTTTGTTTTGTTTTTTTGTTGTTTTTTTTATGGTTGTTATTGTTGTTTTGTTTTATCCGTATGTTGTTTCATGAGCTGAAGGCCTTTATGAACAAGAAAATTATTGGATTGATATTAATTTGGGCGTTGCTAGTTGACTGCATAACGGCGACGGTAAACTCAAAATTAGCAATAAATCTGCCCCCCCCCCCCCCCCCTCTCTCTCTCTCTTTCTCTCTCTCTCTCTATGAATAAATAATTTTAAAACGCAGGGAGCATGGAGTCGAATCTGTCCCCAGATTCATACATTGTTTTCTTTTACTTATCTGTATTATTTTCTTGTGACAAAGAGTACTTGTCCAATCCTCGAATGGGATGGGCAATTAGATGTTTGGGGTAAAACGTTTGATTGTCATATATTTCAGAATTGTTCCATGGATTCAGAATAGAGGTCGGCTCGAGCAGCACCAGTTTCCCAACGTTGTGTTATGAACATCCAGACAGTCCCGGGGAGGAGGTCATGGAGGTGATGTGTACAAGTCCAGTGACCACTCGTCATCTGAGGGTTATATTTCGTGACCAGTACGAGAAGATATCGCTGTGTGAGGTGGACATATATGGAGGTAGACAAATAAATCGCCGGTAGAAAATGGCGACAATATTTGTTACTGTTTAAGATTAGTCTGTGGTAGGAGAACTCAGTGAAATGTAAAAATGTAAACTAATGAATAAGGCACAAAATAGATTCTTTCTTCGAAAACAAAAATGAAAATAATACTTGCATGTTTACCGGTAGTGCCTATCAAGGAAAATAAACTTTTTAAAAAAAATGCGTTACGAATGGATTCTTGGGACAAGAGAAAAACAAATAACTGCTAAATCCATCTCCGTTGATTACCTGTTATTAAATAAAACTGTATTAACAAAAGAAAATGCGCAAGCATTCTGAAATATTTTGAACCTAGCTGGCTGGTATTTTGGAAATCGCCCAGTTGCAAATATATGATAAAAAATCTCTCTATAAATATATTATTGGTCCAGCGGGAAAGATGTTTGCCAAACAGAAGTTGTCAGCGAGGGCTGTGGGATGGTTTATAAATTTAGATACATCTTTTTTCAGCTTAAGATACACGTTGTGTGTATATATATATATATATATATATATATATATATATATTGAATAACATCTGTTTACCTATATTAGATAAATGAAATTGAAAAAAAAACTTTCCTAAGAATAATGATCGAAAGTTTATTGTTTAAGATTTGCTTCCACATATTGATATAAATTTTTTAAAAACTGTAGGCAAGAGAAACGGAAAGTAAGAGTGGCGATGTGGTAATTGTTAGCAGTCCATTGAGACAAGAAGTGTCTTCATTTTTTCTTGTAACGGCCGTGCTCACGTAAGGTGAAAAACGGGTTTTTTCAAGTGTCATTAGGTTTATGGGAATCGCTTGAAAATTTCATTATTTTCTTGGATTACAAAAGAATAGACGCCATCTTAAAAATTTTCTCTCATGCATTCAACGCTTAATTACATTGCTACCAATGTAAGAATGACTTGGTTGAATAAATACAGGACATAAAAAGTTTTACTCTCCATCTACTTGCAATAAAAATACTTTTATATCTTAAAATAATAGATTTTGTAGCTTGCCGTTTTTCAAAGAACATAGTCAAGGTAGTATCATCACTATGGTATCATTGTAGTCAAAGCGTAGCGTAGACGAAAACTTTAACATTGCTATAATTCTTAACTATTAAATCTTACTTCATCGAACTTAATATACTAATTTACTATCAAAAGGGCTACATTTCTATCAAGGGCAATAACTCTAAGATCCAATTTACAAATTTACCTCATTTATAAGTACAATGAAAAACTTTAAACATGACCACAACTTCGAAACTACTAAACCGTCTGTCATCAACTTTTCATACTTGTTTACTATCACAAGCGCTATATTCTTATCAAGGGCCATTACTCTTATTCAGATGGCCCGTCAAACTGTAACTTAACTCTGCATATAATGACTTGCACACTCAACTTCCTCTCCAGCGACTTGCTGCTGTGGCATCAAAATTTATATTTGTATCCCACATTTTACGTTTCAAGTTTAAAGCAGAAATTTATTCATTTTGCTTAAAAGCGTCATTTATGATTGAGATATTTATCTACTTCTACCGAGAATATTGAACAATACAGACTATATAATATTTTATGCCCAGGTCGCCATGTATCATTTAATGGAACCACAAATCAGTCCTCAACATATGAAGCATTTATCTCAAGCAAAGCAGTAGATGGTCGACCACAGTTTGATGGGGAACTTGAAGGGGATGCTCACAAGACGTGTTCAGCTACCACAGAAAAATTAAATCAACTAAACTGGTGGCGACTACAGTTTCCATCTGCATTGCGTTTTGAAGAAATATATGTTTACTCAAGAGTGACTCATAATTTATTATGTAAGTGTATACCTTCTTAACTGATTTAATTTAATTTAATGTGAATAATCCGGACTGTTTACTTGTGAATTGTTATCTTGTTTATTTAAAATGGTTTTCTTCCCTGTTAATACACAAAATAATCTGTTATTATATTAATATTCACATTTTTTACATATAATTCAGTAGGAATGCACCCTTGCTTGCTAAATAACTATGTCCTATAAAATGACGAATTCTTACTTCGGTAGAATTTGTTTAATTCTTGCCAACATTCGAAACATATATATTGCAATGTAATTTAATATTTATATAATATTGCTTTGAATTGTGGTTTAATCGATTTGGCCGTTGGTTTGTTTATTGACCACCAACAAAATTGGAAGGAAGGTACTGGTGTAGCTCCCTCGCTTTGCGTTCAGCATTTGTGTTGTTCCAGAACTGGTTTGTATCAGATTGATATAACTGAGTCCGACTGTAGTGGTATGCCACTAAGCTATGACAGCATTACATGATCGCATTACGACAATGCTCAAGTGACTAAATGGTAGCTCATTTTATAATGCCGTTTATAAATAGTTATTATGTTAAGACCAAACCGCTGGCTTCACTTTGGACATATCACATCCCAACGGGACATCATCATGGACACACAAGGACACAAATACGAATGACGTTTCACACTACCTTCCCCGAGAGGTAGGCATTATACCACCAGCTGATGGACAACTTTTGGAGATAAGCCTGATCAGAATTCTAGTCCTCTGCGAAGTAGAAGTGTTTGCAGGTAAGAATAAGGCTGCTAGTGTTACTTTTGTTATTTATTATGGTTGCGCTAAACTTATGGTTGCTCAATTGATCTGTTAATACGAGAAACTGTGCATTACGAAAATAAAATTAGACAAACAATAAATAGGTTTGTTGTCTTCACGAAACAAGAAATTTCCAATTTTACATGATCAATTTGCTAAATACCTTCTTCCCATTATCAAAGTATTAAAAGGTATTTCCTTCCATGATCAATTTGTAAATACCTTCTTCCCAGGGTGTTATTATACAAAAGCGAGTCATTATTACATAACCTGTTTTTCAAGCTGAAGTATTTACACTTTGCTATTTATTGTTTTTCATTACTATTAATCAAAAGCTGATAAACAAGTATACATTTCTCCAATTTATCAACGAAACTACTGAATTTTCAGAAAGAGACCATCACCATCTTTATTTCTATATAACATTTTTTAATGAACGTCATTACATGGTTCAATGCCTCGGGAGCGGGAGGTCGTGGGTGCGATTTCCGGCCGCGACATACCAAAGTCGTAAAAAATGGTACTGTTATAGCTCCCTTGCTTGGCGCTCAGCATATAAGGGTAGTTGCAGAATTGGTTGGCTCGGTGTCAGGATAAAGTGATACTGCAGTGTGGTAGCACTATATCTGTCTCAAGTAGACATCGTCTCCAAATAAGTGAAATACTGTCGGATGGACGTTAAACCAAGCAAACAAACATATTTCAATCATACATTACTTTCATCTCTGAGCCACAGGCACGTTTTGTACATCTAGGCAAACATCAGATCTTCTGAGGACTAACTAAGGAAGAGTCTTTGCTTATTGTGCTAATAATGTTTGTTAAAGCTATATCCTAGTAAAAACTTATAATCGTCAATATCCACTTTGTTTTTAGAAACAAGTTGTAAGAGATTTCGTCAGCATCTAGATCTAAGTCACTCCATTTGAAATATTGTACTCAGTTTCAAAATGTGATAATGTGATAGAATGTTTATTTGTTAGATGCTTATTAAACGATTTTAAGCATTATATTATTCAGTCTGATTTAAACGTATTTAAGTGGCCAATTAAAATGCAAAAACGCCTCTTTTTGAAAGAAAAAAATCAATGAAGAGGATAAACGCTCTAAAATATTTGTACTGCATGTTGTTAATGACATCCCCCGCCCCCGTTTTAAGTCATATTGTAGCAGAGTATGCATAAGTAATTATATATACTTGTTTAAAAACTTATATTACTCTAATTGTGCTATTTTAACATGACAATAAAACAATATGCCATTGAGAGTTCACGTCCTTCTGATTGCAAACGATTGCGTGATTGATAAAATTGTTAATGGAATGTCAATTACAAATGCATGGACTGATGAACTGAATGTTGATCCTGATTTTTTTTTTTTTTTTTTTTTTTTTTTTGAAAATCAATTCAATCTTGATATTAAGATTTTCTTAAATGTAATCTCTTTCACTCTCTAGACCGATTAGAATGTTTATTACCAATAGATAAGTGTGTCTGTCATAAAGATACCATATAAAAAGAATACAAATACTAGTATTATATAGCCATCTATTGTATGTCTACCAGGATTCAAAACAATATGGAGTATATATGCTTCATAATTGTAGTCGTCATCGTCAATCAACACCTAAATATGCTTTTAGGCACATGTATTCACATTTGATTTGTGCTACAGAGTGTTTACCGGGCCGTTGCGGATGGGACTGTAGCGACGTATGTCATTGTAGTGACGTCACTACCGGCACTTACAGAATGAAGGGGGTGTGTCCTTATGGATGTGAAGGTCGTTGGACTGGGCCTAACCAAAGATGTGATCAGGGTGAGTCTGTTTGTTTCATCTGACTGTGATGCTAAATCCTTCCAACCCGGCAGGGTTGCTCGGAGTTTTCACATGAGTGGCGTGCGGTAGGTGGGTGGTCTTTTTCTACCCGTAATATTAGGTAGACGTCCTTATATGACTGAAATACAGTCATTAGCGACGGTAACCTGCAACGCAACAAATGCTATTTCATAATTGAATTTATCTGTATTTTACTGTATAACTTTACTTACATATTTAATATATCTGAAATATATTTAGTATTTAATTTTTAATTTAAATCTAATGAATTGTTTAAAATCGCGGTTGGAAGTCACTTAAGAAAATGTGTGTATCGAAAGTTGTGAAAGTATTTCAATGCACTCGTTGTAGATTGAATAATCATTTATGGAAAGTTAGTATGTAAGTTATCTTAAGATACGAGAGCGACATAGGCCTACGATGTAAACACATGAAGGGAAAACATGTTTTATCTAAAATCCACTATACGCAATTTTATAAGATTATAGTATTAATCTTTATAACATGTTTTAACATTTAAAATGGAAATGGGATATTTGAAAACTGAATCAAGTTAGACCATTTACCAATAAACGTATCATTCACATTTATAGAATGTACGGAAACCCAGTGGGGACCCTACTGTAACGTCTCGTGTGGACATTGCCATGACAACCAGCCATGTAATGCCGGGAACGGTCATTGTCCGGGCGGTTGTGTGGAGTCCTGGAAACCGCCTTTATGTACAGAAAGTAGGAATTCCACATATATCGTATCTACTTGTATCTGTTGCCTGTTTTTCTTCTTCTGTTGATTTTGATTTTTTATTAGGTATTGGTTTCTCTAAGATCAAAAACTAAGATCTAAATTACACAAAAATCTAAAAATATTTTATCGGGACAAAATGCATAAAAATGAAAGTCATTGAAGAGACTTCTCTAGTGATATATTTTTCGGATATATTATGGGCGAGATTTGGTTATTTAACAGTAGGTCAAAGTTCTTTGCTTTACTCAATTTCATATCACTTAATGACGTAATGTGTTTAAATCTTTTGTGATAATGTTAAAGTGGACAGTCTTACCAATGACATATAAATATCAGAGATAGGAGCTTTTCAAAATAACAAGCTTTATCGCGTGCCTCGAGAACTAACGAGAGCGCGTCCACCTGTCACATGGGTAACGGACATTTTGGTGAGGCTTGAGGTAATCTTACTAAACATCAAGTACTTTTCAAATACATTAATTTAAGTAAATCTTCTGAATTTAACTAAAGTGAGTCTAAATGAAGGAAAGAAGATGGCGGATGCATAATTATAATAATAGAGTTATTATTATTATTATTATAGTTTATTTATAATTAAGAGATAGAGAAAAGGGAAGAAACATAGGTATATGACTGGTCCGATATGACTAAGCGCGGCATAAGAGAACGTCGAGATACATGATAACCTCGTGTATATGCAGGATTAACCCGTGGTTGGGACTTTTTGTTCTATTTAATGGTGTTAGTAACACAAACATGTAGAATGATTGCTTGTTAGAGCGTCTAGCCGTGTGATCGATCAATCTCACTGACGTCTATTTATGTCAAAAGCAATGGAACAAATAAGTAACGAAACAAAGTAGCCATACCAATACCATATTAATTAAGATATGAATTAGCACTTTTCGTTAATACGTTTGATATTCGAAATTAACACTTTGAATTCCAAACTCGTCCGGTCTCTTTGAAGTTTCGGGGGCCGAAATTATATATAAATATATTTCTCTGGTCTAACCTCTTAAAAAGACTGACGACAGCCGTTAAGAACCTTAAATTTTTTTTCTTGTTCAAAGGTAGAGGTCTCCTTGAAAAAAAGTGATCATTCCATAATGATAGGTATTGAGGCAATGCGTTAAGCTGTCTATATAAATATATATATAGAGCCATATAAACACCCAAACAAAGAGGTGCTCTTCAAAGAATAATTATTACGTTATAATATTTTGCTTATATCTAAAAATTGAAATGCGGTACTTTCTACTTGTGTTTATAATGTGAAAGCAATATTTTCTGGCTTATGGGGTCTAATACTTTTCCAATGCTTTCGTTGATGCAACTCTAGTCTTCATCTTGTTTTTCTTCTTTTGCTTTTTTATATAACCTTATTTTTTTATTTTTTCATTTATTCATTCATATTAATTTTGTGTTTGTATGTTAGTTTACTTTTTTTAAAACAGTTATAGTCGTAAATAGTTTCTTAATTGAAACCTTACATTATGAAAAGTGTTTCAAGCTCAAGACACCACACGGAATATATGATTGCTTATGAGACTTAGACACCTTGTATGTCATGTGAGCAAAGAAGGCTAAAACATGTGTTTTCCCCACACACACAAATATATATATATATATATATATATATATATATATATATATAAGAACACTTTATATTATTTAAGATGAACACGAACCTATCAAGTCTATCTATGTTTTGGGATCCCAAGAATCTGACCCAGATTTACAATTATAGTGTTTATAAGCTTTTTAACTTTTTACTTTAACTTTTATTTACAAATGCATAGGTCCTACCGTAGTAGGAAACATTAGCAGCACAAAAACATATAGATATATAAAGTACAAATAAATGCAATGGAAAACGGCTGGTGGGATTATTGATTATACTGGAATCTATAATCTTTATATGTATTAAGCCTTCTCTCTCCCTCTCTCTCTCTCTCTCTCTCTCTCTCCCTCTCTCTCTCATAGAGTCTCTCCTCGATATATCTATTTCTAAATTGCACATGAGATTTTCTAACAGAGTCTTTATCATACATAATAACATTAACAATTTAAGTACATGTATTATATATGCTCCCCTCCCCCTTTCTCTCCCTCTCTCTCTCTCTCTATCTCTCTCTTGTTCGTGATCTGGTTATGTAAATAAATAGAACATGTATTACCAAAATAACTTAAAAACAGAAAATAAACAGAAAATAAACACTGGTACTGGTCTTGTCACAGAGTGTGATGACGGTACATATGGCCTGAACTGTAGTTCAACGTGTGGGAACTGTACAGGGTATGGACCATGTGACAAAGAGACCGGGAGATGTGACCAGGGGTGTGAACCGGGTCTGCAACTGCCCTACTGTAAACTACGTAAGTATACAAACAGTATTTGGACAAATTAGCTTCTACATGTTGCACCTGTTTCATAATAGTAATATTATAACTAATAAAAGTCGTAGTATGCAAAAGTAATAATTTGGAAGAGATTAGTTAACCGTGTAATATGGACAAATTAAAATGAAGGAGCGGAAAACATAAACACTTTCTGTATAGAAGCTGCTAGACTGTGATGCTTTACATACCATTGAGACAGGTAGACAGACAGTCAAACTGATTACAACTCAAAGGACCTTCCAGCTGGCTTGCGGTAGGTCGGTGGTTCTACCCGGGTACCTCTGTGTACTCGGGGTCTTCCTCCACCTGCAATTAGCTGGACGTCGCTATATGATTGAAATACTATCGCAGCGACGGTAAACCCCAATACAACAACAACAACAACTAAAAGGAAATACAAAATGCTGAACAGTATATATACTGACTTATTATTCCAGCATGCCCGGCGGGTACCTACGGACAGAATTGTACATTGAGCTGCGGCAACTGCTCCGATGGGGTAACATGTCACCACGTGACCGGGGCGTGTTCTGGGGGATGTGCTGATATAGGCTACAAGCCGCCCTACTGTAAATCAAGTAAGTCTGTATTTTACACTTACATCATTCGTATTCAACTTGTCCTTCTAATTTTTACAATAATGTTTTTTTTTATTAAATAAATGCCGCGACCTTTGACCTTACTTTTTTATTGTCTGGTTAAAGTACAAGTAGTGACTTGAGCAGTCGATTTTCGCTAAGGCGACATAGAGTTTGGGTTTAAGTTCGATTCCCGTGAGATTGCGGGCGGTCACTTTACCTGATATATGTTGATGTTTTCTCCCATAGTAAGACCACCAGCGTGCCGGGTTCGCAAAAAAAAAAGAAATGACCTTCCAGTAAATCTAAAGCTTGTTATGCAGTTGTCAATGACTTAATTTACTCGCTACGCTCGTTCTGGCTTCTTAACTGTTAAATTCTCTCTTAATAAACACTAACTATAACAAGGTTTTAAGGTGCACATGAAATCAACATTATAAATATATACAAGTCATTGTGACATATGAGACAAGGGCTTATTCTGTTGTTATAACCATTAGTTTCACTGGAAAATAGGCAAGGTTAACAAAACAGGCATCAATGTGATCAAATGTCATCTAAATACGCTTGTATGACTTATTACAAATTAAGTATACAAGATATTAAGTAGAACATCATCAACAGCTTGTTTAAGCTGAAAAGTTGATTGAGCCTATTCAGGTGAGTACAAAGTATCAGACTAAAGCTTTCAAAATGCCACATGGATCGAATTCCACCAACAATACTTAGCGCTTAGTTATATTTAAAGTCTTAAAAAAGGTAGAAATGAAATTGTTCATACCTATTTTACGAAATATTTAAGTAGGTTGACATAAAAAAACACGTTATTAATAATAACTGACAGTATCTATTAAGAAATGAAATTGTTATTTATTTTCATTAAAGAAACAAGAGTGGTGAAATTCTTTTTGAAGAATTTAAATATTACTTAGTACTAAGTTTTTTTGGTGGAATTTTATAAAAATGTTCAGTTTTAGTTGGACAGTCTGGCGTGGTTATCCTGGCCATTGCTAACAATTCGATGGCGCCTCATATGAAATACAAAGTGTCAAATCTCGATCTTACTAACGATTTATAATTTACACTATAATCTAGTTTCAACATGGCCATAGTTTTGGTCCGAGACGAAATTAGTTACATGATAATTCCAGAAATGTTCTCCAGAATCAATATTAATTAATAACGTATCATTTTCGTTACTCCCATCTTAATAACACAAACACGTGTATTTTTTGGCCGAACACTGTAAGTGAGCTACAAGGGTATGATGATCTAATTGTTTAAATAACACGTGGCTTTACTATACACATTTATTGCAAGGATGTTGCGATATCTTCAGACTTTTGCCGTGAAATAAATTCTGTAACCTACACTTTTGCCGTGCGGTATTTTCAGTAACCCACACTTTTTGACGTCATCATCTTGCAACCCACAGTTTATTTTTAGATCAGTGGATGAGAGAAAGTAATACCATGTCAACGGGTACACTTTGATCTATGGGGAAAAAAAGCCGGTTTAATATATAGAAATGTGGGAGAAAAACTAAATAAAAAATATAAGTCAATATACTGTCTACAACTAAATGTTACGAGAAGACATGGCAATACACTAAGTGTTATAGAGCTAGATTTAGTACAATTAAACTCATATTATTTAAACCTGAAAAAGTCATTTTGTCAAAAGAACATGTCGACAAATAAGTCTAGGATTATTATAACAGATTAACATTTGTGGCAAATATTTTAAAATTAAAATGATAAGACTGCTGATAGGTATTTAGAACTAAAACGCGGATCAATAGCTGTCAGTCCTCACGGAAAAGTGGGATACATGTACCATCAACTAATCGAGCTATAAATATTAATGTTTTTTCTAAATAGTCGCTGTATATAGTAGGGTAATTATTTTACCACTAACATTGATCTAAAAAATTTTTAGCCCCGTACTGCTGTCAGTTCGAGTCCCGGAAGAGTCACTGTTTTTATTTTGTTTTTTGTTTCTTTCTTTTTTTTAATGTGAGTGGGCCTTCAGCTGTCTTGCAACATTCCCCCAGCTGTAATTGACAGGACTGGAAATATTTGAAATGCAGCATGTGCGCGCATAGACGCGGCTCGATCGTTTACATTTGCATCCCCTCCATGCGTTGATACCACAATGTGACCCACTCGAAAGGGCGCTTTAAACTATTACGTATTTCATTGATACTCGTAGTTAGTAGTATATATCAATGGGTTGGGGAGGAATCCACGATTTCACGAAAGCACGCTATGACGTCATTAATTAGGACAATGGCCTATTGTTTAGGGTATGACATAATCCCCGACCTCACTCCTTAAACGAGGTCACGTGACATTCTTGATAAACCGCAATATTTATGTTTAATTGTCTCCCTAAACAATTAGGACAATGACCTATTGTTTCGGGTATGATATAACCATCCACCCCTTAAACGAGGTCATGCGTCTATCGTTTTCGAGGATGAGTAAACCGCAATATTTATTCTTTTATAATGTCGTATTGTTATTCGGGACAATTAATCAACTACGTCATTCACCGCAAAAACGCGATTGAAACAATATTTATTCTTTTATCATATCGTATTGTTATTCGGGACAATTAATGAACTACGTCATCGATTTCGCTATTGTCGCAGAAGCATTGAATGAGCGACGTTAAATAATGAGTATTGTCTCTTCGAATAATAACGTTTTTACTTTCTGAACAGTTAAACGACGCTATCCGGAATACCTCGAGCCGTATAACGGACACATTCCCACGCGTCGAGAGAAGATTTCTCCATCATTAATTAACGGTAACTGACCACTTAAACATTTCCGTAAACATAATCTACACCCGTAACGGTGTCTTCCCAACTGTCCCACTTTTATATAAAACAGTAAAAATCAAGGTGGGACAGTTGGGAATCATGCTTAATTGGATAACAATAGACTGTCATGGATGAGTGACTATAGTCTTTACCTAAATGGATGGAATATTTCAGTGCAATTATTTGTCTTATTGTCTTATATTATTAAGAGCAATTTGCAATAGTATTTATGGTTAGTAATATATTGCATTAGTATTTATAATGTTGTCAGTATTCTCTCTCTCTCTCTCTGAAATGAAGAAAACAAACTCTTTATGTTTTCATATATTTATTATTTTATTTCATGTGTCATGAACAAATCAAATAAAGACAGGGCTATATTCGGATGTGGTACAATTTATTGTATTTTGTTTTAATTTGAAAACAAGCATTTCATTTAAACAACTGTGACATTCCACCCTACTGATCTGTTCTATACAGAGTTACTCGTCAAACCGAATCAAATGCGATGCACAATCGGCATACTCCATCACAGTGATTTCTTCAGCCATGTACTTGTGTTTCAGGGCAGACAGTCTCTGTTCAAGTTGTCGGTATTTCCTCCTCTTCTTTTCTCTCACTCCTCCGGCACTGTGCTGAAGAATTTTGATAGCATTGGCAGCTTCAATCCTTTGTATTGTTTCCAAGAACTTGTAAATGTTCGGATGTGACTGTCTCATACTTTTCTTTAGTTTGTTGTGCCAGCCTTCCAAGTTGTTTGTTGTTCTTGGTCCTTCTGTCTCGAAATGGTTCCAGTTGTCCTTGTCTCCCTCAACCCAATGTTCAGTGACATAGTCTGTGAACCTTGAAACATCCACTGGAATCTCTGCATTTTCAGCATCCGTCAGTGCGACAAACCACACATCTTCAACATGTTGTATGGGACTAGAGGCAGAACTGCAGCTCTTCTTCCTAGTTTCTTAAAGTCCTCATTCTCAGAATACAGTCCAACTAAGCCAAGCTTCTGTATCTTCCGCCAAACACACTGTGTGTAATGAAAAAAACACCCTTTCACATTCACATTTGGAAACACTCTGCGAGCTGCCTGCTTGGTTGCTGCCTCAAAGTCTATCAGGAGTGTGTCTGGTCCCAGTTCCATTCCTATTTCCCTGCATTTCTGTTGAAGATGTTGAAAAAGTCTGCAGTAAATCCTTTCACTTTTTCCAGGCAGAAGGGCAAACACTAACGGATACATGTGTCCATCAATATATCCATGGAGTGTGTAGACCTGGCTGAATATGTCTGGGCACACATAAAATGTTCCGTCTCCATATATGGTTGGGTTCTGTGCCAGATGCTGGAGATTTGTTCTTGTAGCAAAAATCAGCATCCTGTTGTCATTCTCTGCCTCATCAACCAGTAGGAACTGCTCACCAGTGTGCGTTTCAGTCCATTTTCCATCCAAATCTATGTCACTCCTGGACTTTGGTATCCCCGGTCTCAATGCACCTCTTTCCCTGTATAGAGATGACTTGGTGGAGGGGAAGGTTGGTAATCCTTTGCAGACTTGTTCTGCATCTTCGTCCCATTCTCTGTCTCTCAGACTGGATATGACTTCTTCATATATTGACGGAATCGGCGTGGTTTCTTCGCGTGCCCTCTTTCGCATGAGTTGATTTATTTCATGGCGCTTCAGTTCCATGTGTTCGGCTGCATGATTATGGGTATTGGTCACAGAAACTGGAATGTTGTCAGCTGTTGTGATTTTAGCAGAACAGGTTCGGACATGACAGACCCAGTACACCCTTGTTGGTTTTCGGTTTTTGACCTGGTATCTGAATCCATTGTAAACCAGACTATCACCACCACGTTGGTTCTTGACAAACTGCACACTCACTTGTGCATTTGCCATTTTAGCTTATAATTTCAGACGATGTTACTTAGTGAAATTTTACTATCAAATGAAGACATTTACATCAGAATGTAAATATATTGTATCTGATACAGTTCAGTTCATTAATGAGATATCACAGTTTGAAAGTCACAATAAATTGATAACCAAAAATGTTAATTACTTCAAATCAAATTGTTTACCTTAAGTAGTAAACTGCTAGATCAAAGGACTTGTTTGTATTTCTTAATCCAATCACTTAGCAATATATACAGGATAAATGGACTTTAGTTGGACCAATCAATTAACACAATTTAAAGAAAAAAGTAGCAGAGGTGATAATTATCTTAATAAGTTCAAATTATTTTTTATCTTTATCAATTCACATAAGCTTTAAAGCCAGAGATCAAAGGAATGCATGTTTACACTATAAATTACAATTAATTTAGTAACCCTAATTAATGGACCTTAATAAACACATTTTAGAAAGAAATAATACAATATAACTAAAACATGAAATTTTACCTCTTAAAATAAAAAATCAAAAAAAAAATCAGAAACAAAATCAGATAATACAACTTCAATTCATTTTAATGTGTTGTAGTTTGAAATAGATTATAATCCCTTATCAAAACACACCCAGCAAGGTGCTAAAAATCTTGAGTGGGACAGTTGGGAAACAAAATATCAAAAAGTGGGACAGTTGGGCATAAACCCCCGTAACACCCGTATCGATCGGTTATCACCTATTATTGACCTAAGACCTTACGAATCGCGGACTAAAGGAATGTAAACAACTATCTCACCCGTCCTCGGACGTATTATTTACTGTTTTTGGATGAAGTCGAACATTCGAAATCGCCTCTCTATACGTATTAATGCTCTTTTTTCTACCGTTTCTGTCTTTCTCTACACATTTCCTTGTAATACGCGTGTCAATGCGTATGTTTTGACAATCGGTGTGAAACGATTCTCAACTTTTTATGTTTAATCTCTATAATCACAACCAACACCCGCAGCGGTATTTGATCCACGGCGAGTTAATCCGGCTTAGCCTCTATCGTGTATTTTTGTTTTCATTTTTTTTTCCGTGAAATATCGGGAAATTTATTTATTTATTTATTTATTTATTTATTTTCATCCACGCATCATCGCTGATTATAGTTTTTTTTTTCTCTTTCATTTAATTTTTTCTCCATCTTTCACATATTATTTCCGTTTTGTTTTTTTTCCGTTTTAGTGTATACGCATTGTCACTAATTATATTTCTCTTTCTACAATATTATTCGTAGGATTTTACCGGTCTTTAATCTCTTATTAAGACTTCAATTCTAGTAAATAAGGTGGAACTTCGGGTGTAAAAATAAATAAATACAGCATTCGTGTGACGAACAAGTCCTAGCAATAAATATGAAAACAAACTTATCTTGTATTTTGATTTTATATGTAACCATGATGAGACTTTCATAAAGATTTATTAATAACACCTGTTGCGGCACTGAACCGCCGCGAGTTAATCCGGCTTAGTCTAGCGACGAAAAATGGGAGAGAGCGCTTTTTCATAAGGCGCGGTAATCGCTTTTTATTTATTTTTGTCAAACATACGTGGTCGAAGTAGTAGTAGTTGCTGTTGTTGATGATGATGATGTTTTTTTTATGTTGATATTAATGCGTTTGAATAAATCGAGACTCTTAGGTGTTATCACAACGCTTCTTTACGGTGTTTTTTTGTAGTTGTTGTTTATGTAGTAGAGTATTTGTAGTAGCAGTAGTAGTAGTAGTAGTAGTAGTAGCAGTAGTAGAAGTCACCCGTCCTCGGACGTATAACTCTGCGTTTACTAAACCGAACCTTTTAATCTCTCTATGCGTAGTTATGGTTTTGACAATCGGTGTGAAACGATTCTCACCTTTTTAGAATATGTCTAATCTCTATAATCACAATCAGCAGACACACCAGTAGCGGTATTTGATCCGCGGCGAGTTAATCTGGCTTAGTCTAGCGACGATAAACGGGTATATGCGGTTTTTCATAAGCCGAGATAGTCGCTTTTGGCATTGTACGTTTTCTCCGTGTATGTAATCGAGAAATTTATCATTTTATTTATTTGTTTATTTGTTCATTAGTTTGTTTATTTATTTGTTTTTTTATTTATTTATAACACATATGCAACGCATATGTTACATTGGTTATGTATTCGCTGTGTATTAGTATATTGTTTTTATTTATTTATTGTTTTATTTGTTTATTCATTTTTTGTCAAACATACGTGGTCGTAGTAGTAGTAATAGTTGTTGTTAACGTTTTAGTTTTAATAATAATATCGGTTATGTATTCGCTGTTTAACAGGAGTATTAGTAGTTATAGAAATGATGATATTATTAATACGATTGAATGAATCGGGACCTTGTACACTTGCTTTTACATAGTAGTAGTAGTAGTTGTTGTTGTTGTTTCTGTAGTAATGTTGATATAAATGCGTTGGAATAAATCGAGATTCTGATTTATTTATTTATTTAATTATTTATTTATTTATTTATTTATTTATTTATTTATTTATTTATTTATTTATTTATTTATTTATTATTCAAGTAATTAATTTGAAATAATAAAAAAAAAAAAAACTAGAAACAGGAGAGAGGAGCAGCAGTGACTAAGAACCATAACTCCACCTGATCCAAGTTTTAATTACCTTCCTTTTTTTTTGGTTTTTAGTTTTCAATTTTAGTCGGGAGCATAACTTATAAACTATTTAAAGTATATAGACTGGAAACTTTAAATATAAATAAATTGTGAGATTGGGAAGTGCAAAAACCAAAAATCGTAACACTACCTTGATTAATTTTCTAATTATCTCCCCTTATTAAATGTTACAATGAATTTCTCTCCAGATAATAACTTATTTACTATCTACTTGAATAATTTTTTGTTGGGAGCAAAACTCAAGAATAAAACATTTTAAGGACTAGAAACTTGAAACATGATATGATAGCAAGTTGAAGCAGTGCAGCTACTATTTTAAAATTATCTCCCTTTATTTTTCTATTGCATTCTCAGAAAGGGGTAAAGTGTTTTCCGAACACATCTTGTTATGTTTATAATTTCATATCACTCACTCACTCACTCACTCACTCACTCACTCACTCACTTACTCATTTACTCACTTACTCAATTACTCACTCAGTTACTCACTTACTCACTCAGTTACTCACTCTATTACTCACTTACTCACTCATTTACTCACTTAATTACTCAAATACTCATTTACTCACTCACTTACTCACTCAATTACTCATTTACTCACTCATTTACTCACTCATTTACTCACTTACTCATTTACTCACTCAATTACTCATTAAATCACTCACTTACTCACTCAATTACTCATTTACTCACTCATTTACTCACTCAATTACTCACTCAATTACTCACTCAATTACTCATTTACTACTCACTCACACTCACCTCCACCACCACTCACCTCCACCACTCACCTCCACCCTCCACCATCACTCCACCCACCACCACCACTCCACCCTACACCACCACTCCACCTCCACCACCACTCAACACTACCTCCACCACCACCTCCACCACTCACCTACAACCTCCACCACCACTCCACCTCCACCACCACTCCACCTCCATCACCACTCCACTCACATCCACCACTCCTCCTCCTCACTCATCATCACTCACTCCTCACTCCTCCTCACTCACTCCTCATTCACTCCTCATCCTCTCCTCCTCCCCTCACTCCTCACTCACTCATCCACTCACCTACACCCTCCACCACCACTCCACCTCCACCACCACTCCACCTCCACCACCACTCCACTCACATCCACCCTCCTCATCAGTCACTCCTCACTCCTCCTCACTCACTCCTCACTCACTCCTCATTCCTCCTCACTCACTCCTCATTCACTCCTCACTCCTCCTCACTCACTCCTCTTTACTCTTCCTCCTCCTCACTCCTCCTCACCACTCACTCCTCACTCCTCCTCACTCCACATCACCCACTCCTCACTGACTCACACAGGAGTCAGTGAGGAAGAGGAGGAGTGATTGAGGATGTGGAATGAGTGGTGAGGAGGAGTGAGAGGAGAGAAGAGTGAATGAGGATGAGGAGAGTGAGGAGTGAATGAGGAGTGAGTGAGGAGGAATGGAGGAGTGAGTGGAGGAGGAGTGAGGAGTGACTGATGAGGAGGGGGATGTGAGTGGAGTGGTGGTGGGTGTGGTGGTGGAGGTGGAGTGGTGGTGGAGGGTGTAGGTGAGTGGATGAGTGAGTGAGTGAGTGATATGTTTTGAGTAATTGAGGAGTGAGGAGGAGTGAGTGAGGAGTGAGTGGGGGAGGAGGAGTGAGTGATTAGGAGTGAATGAGGAGTGAGTGGGAGGAGTGAGGAGTGAGTGAGAGATGAGGAGGAGGAGTGTGGATGTGAGTGGAGTGGTGTATGGAGGTGGGTGGTGGGTGGAGTGGTGGTGGAGGTTGTAGGTGAGTGGTGGAGGTGGTGGTGGAGGTAGTGTTGAGTGTGGTGGGTGGAGTGGTGGTGTAGGTGGAGTGGTGGTGGTGGTGGAGTGATGGTGGGGGTGGGTGAGTGAGTGGGGTGAGTGTGAGTGAGTAGTAAATGATAACTGAGTGAGTAACTGATGAGTAATGAGTAATTGATGAGTAAGTGAGTGAGTAATTGATGAGTAAATGAGTGATAATAGTATTGATGAGTAGTGAGTGATTTAATGATAATTGAGTGAGTAAATGAGTAAGTGAGTAAATGAGTGAGTGAGTGATAAATGAATAATTGAGTGATAAATGATAACTGAGTGAGTAAATGAGTAATTGAATGAGTAAATGAGTAATAGTAAGTGAGTAGTAATTGAGTAACTGAGTGAGTAAATGAGTGATAAATGATAATTTAGTGAGTAAATGAGTGAGTAATGAGTAATCAAAGTGAGTAATTGAGTGATAAGTGAGTAAATGGTAAGTGAGTGAGTAAATGAGTAATTGAGTTAGTAAATGATAATGAGTGGTAAATAGTAATTGAATGAGTAAATGAGTAAATAGTAAGTGAGTGAGTAATTGAGTAACTGAGTGAGTAATGATGAGTAAATGAGTAATTTAGTGAGTAATTGAGTGAGTAAATAGTACAAAGTGAGTAATTGAGTGAGTAAGTGAGTAATGATGAGTGAGTGAGGATGAGTGAGTAGTAATGAGTAATTGAGTGAGTAAATGATAAGTGAGTAAATGAGTAAATGAGTGAGTAAAATGAGTAATTGAGTGAGTAAGTGATGAGTAAATGAGTATTTGAGTAATTAAGTGAGTAAATGAGTGAGTAATAGAGTGAGTAACTGAGTGAGTAAGTAGTAACTGAGTGAGTAATGAGTGAGTAAATGAGTAAGTGAGTGAGTAGGATTGAGTGAGTGAGTGAGTGAGTGATATGAATTATAAACTATAAACATAACAGATTGTCGGAAACACTTTACCCTTCTGAGAATGCAATAGAAAAATAAAGGGAGATAATTTTAAAATAGTAGCTGCACTGCTTCAACTTGCTATCATATTATGTTTCAAGTTTCTAGTCCTTAAAATGTTTATTCTTGAGTTTTGCTCCAACAAAAAATTATTCAAGTAGATAGTAAATAAGTTATTATCTGGAGAGAAATTCATTGTAACATTTAATAAGGGGAGATAATTAAAAATTAATCAAGGTAGTGTTACGATTTTTGGTTTTGCACTTCCCAATCTCACAATTTATTTATATTAAAGTTTCCAGTCTATATACTTTAAATAGTTTAAGTTATGCTCCCGACTAAAATTGAAAACTAAAAACCAAAAAAAAAGGAAGGTAATTAAAACTTGGATCAGGTGGAGTTATGGTTCTTAGTCACTGCTGCTCCTCTCTCCTGTTTCTAGTTTTTTGTTTTTTTTTATTATTTCAAATTAATTACTTGAATAATAAATAAATAAATAAATAAATAAATAAATAAATAAATAAATAAATAAATAAATAATTAAATAAATAAATAAATCAGAATCTCGATTTATTCCAACGCATTTATATCAACATTACTACAGAAACAACAACAACAACTACTACTACTACTATGTAAAAGCAAGTGTACAAGGTCCCGATTCATTCAATCGTATTAATAATATCATCATTTCTATAACTACTAATACTCCTGTTAAACAGCGAATACATAACCGATATTATTATTAAAACTAAAACGAAATTCATTATTACAACAACAACTATTACTACTACTACGACCACGTATGTTTGACAAAAAATGAATAAACAAATAAAACAATAAATAAATAAAAACAATATACTAATACACAGCGAATACATAACCAATGTAACATATGCGTTGCATATTGTTATAAATAAATAAAAAAACAAATAAATAAACTAATGAACAAATAAACAAATAAATAAAATGATAAATTCTCGATTACATACACGGAGAAAACGTACAATGCCAAAAGCGACTATCTCGGCTTATGAAAAACCGCATATACCCGTTTATCGTCGCTAGACTAAGCCAGATTAACTCGCCGCGGATCAAATACCGCTACTGGTGTGTCTGCTGATTGTGATTATAGAGATTAGACATATTCTAAAAAGGTGAGAATCGTTTCACACCGATTGTCAAAACCATAACTACGCATAGAGAGATTAAAAGGTTCGGTTTAGTAAACGCAGAGTTATACGTCCGAGGACGGGTGACTACTACTACTGCTACTACTACTACTACTACTACTACTGCTACTACAAATACTCTACTACATAAACAACAACTACAAAAAAAAAACCGTAAAGAAGCGTTGTGATAACACCTAAGAGTCTCGATTTATTCAAACGCATTAATATCAACATAAAAAAAAACATCATCATCATCAACAACAGCAACTACTACTACTTCGACCACGTATGTTTGACAAAAATAAATAAAAAGCGATTACCGCGCCTTATGAAAAAGCGCTCTCTCCCATTTTTCGTCGCTAGACTAAGCCGGATTAACTCGCGGCGGTTCAGTGCCGCAACAGGTGTTATTAATAAATCTTTATGAAAGTCTCATCATGGTTACATATAAAATCAAAATACAAGATAAGTTTGTTTTCATATTTATTGCTAGGACTTGTTCGTCACACGAATGCTGTATTTATTTATTTTTACACCCGAAGTTCCACCTTATTTACTAGAATTGAAGTCTTAATGAGAGATTAAAGACCGGTAAAATCCTACGAATAATATTGTAGAAAGAGAAATAAGAAAAATGCTATGAAAGAGAGAGCGAAAGACAAAGAACTATAATCAGCGATGATGCGTGGATGAAAATAAATAAATAAATAAATAAATAAATAAATAAATAAATAAACTTTCCCGATCATTTACACGGAGAAAGTGAAAAACGTAGCGTAGGTAAATGCAAAAAAGCGACTTTCTCGCCTTATGAAAAACCGCTAATACCCGTTTATCGTCGCTAGACTAAGCCGGATTAACTCGCCGTGGATCAAATACCGCTGCGGGTGTTGGTTGTGATTATAGAGATTAAACATAAAAAGTTGAGAATCGTTTCACACCGATTGTCAAAACATACGCATTGACACGCGTATTACAAGGAAACGTGTAGAGAAAGACAGAAACGGTAGAAAAAAGAGCATTAATACGTATAGAGAGGCGATTTCGAATGTTCGACTTCATCCAAAAACAGTAAATAATACGTCCGAGGACGGTGAGATAGTTGTTTACATTCCTTTAGTCCGCGATTCGTAAGGTCTTAGGTCAATAATAGGTGATAACCGATCGATACGGGTGTTACGGGTGTAGATTATGTTTACGGAAATGTTTAAGTGGTCAGTTACCGTTAATTAATGATGGAGAAATCTTCTCTCGACGCGTGGGAATGTGTCCGTTATACGGCTCGAGGTATTCCGGATAGCGTCGTTTAACTGTTCAGAAAGTAAAACGTTATTATTCGAAGAGACAATACTCATTATTTAACGTCGCTCATTCAATGCTTCTGCGACAATAGCGAAATCGATGACGTAGTTCATTAATTGTCCCGAATAACAATACGATATGATAAAAGAATAAATATTGCGGTCTATTAAGAATGTCACGTGACCTCGTTTAAGGGAGCGGTAGGGGCTGCAGCCCGATTTGATTGTTTCAATCGCGTTTTTGCGGTGAATGACGTAGTTGATTAATTGTCCCGAATAACAATACGACATTATAAAAGAATAAATATTGCGGTTTACTCATCTCGAAAACGATAGACGCATGACCTCGTTTAAGGGGTGGATAAGGGGATTATATCATACCCGAAACAATAGGTCATTGTCCTAATTGTTTAGGGAGACAATTAAACATAAATATTGCGGTTTATCAAGAATGTCACGTGACCTCGTTTAAGGAGTGAGGTCGGGGATTATGTCATACCCTAAACAATAGGCCATTGTCCTAATTAATGACGTCATAGCGTGCTTTCGTGAAATCGTGAAATCGTGAAATCGTGGATTCCTCCCCAACCCATTGATATATACTACTGTAGTTACATGCCATTTCTATGAAAAATGTAGCTAATCCCCCATGCTTTTTTGTTTTATGGCCTAACTACAATTATTGTTTTTGTGAGTAATAGATTTGAGTGTTTATACTATTTTGAATTTCATTTCAGCTCAACTTTTAGGGACCGAAATAGAGAACCGTGTACTGTTTTTATTATAATTATATATAACATACTGTTAGTGTAAATGCGTTTGTTACATTTTACCTTCATTATGGAACTGTTTACAACCTTAAGAGTGCAGTATATCCATAATGAAGTACAAAAACCTGAAATTCCAAGAAATATAGGTAAAAGAAATGAAAATAATGTATTGGACGAACAAATTTGGCAAACTGTTATTGTTGTTTTCAATCATTCATTTTACAAAAGTTTTCATGCGTATGACGTCATGATTTTCAGCTTGTGATGCAGGAACATTTGGGGGAAATTGCACGAACAAATGTAGCTACTGTGACGTGAATACCACGTGTAACTGGGCGACTGGTGTATGCGATGCCGGCTGTGTTGCTGGGTACCAAACAGATTGGTGTAACGAAAGTGTGTCCACTTGATTTCTATTTTTCATAATTTAACATCGAGTGAAAAATAACTTATACGAACTAATTTCTCTAGATGGCTGGACCAGAACTTTATGGCTGATTTTCGCCCCAAGAGGATTCTTGAGCAAAAACACTACCGCTAGTCCACACTCAGTATTGTTTAGTTCAACCTTTATACGTGTCTTGTATCGTCATTAATTTACTTATCTTCCAATCATTTACCATGTATTGTTTCTAATTCACATGAATAGCGGTTTGATTAAGATTACATTCTATCCCCACTTTCCTTCAGTTAACCATGATGTGTGTGTGTATTAATACGTTAATCCACGTGTTAACATTATATGTGACAATCATATATCAAGTACAGTTCGCTGACATTCCGTTCCCCAGGTACGAAGGTAAATGTTGGAAATTTTCAAATTTAAGCACGCCCCCGCCCCCATCTCAAAATCCTGTATCCGCACCTGTACGGCTAGATGCTAAATAATTATGCTTTCAAATTTCACACATATGAAGTTTGTGGTCGTATTTATTTTAAGGCCAATTTAAGAAAGAAAGAAGTACATGTAATATGCTATGGTATGCAACTGATATTATTTAGCTTAACATTCACCATATCAATCACAATGTCACAAATTGGTGACACGTACGGACCAGCATAGTAAGAGGAGAGAACCTGATGTGGGATTCATACTGTCACAATGTCATAAAACGTATCCACATTTTAGCTTGTGAATCTGGTAACTACGGCTTGAATTGCTTGCTGACCTGTGAGAATTGTCTGGAAATAAATTCCACCACATGTGACCACGTGACTGGATATTGTCAACACGGGTGTAAAGATGGCCATTATGGATCAAAATGTGACGAAAGTGAGCTTTGATCGTCAAGTTTTAAAGAGGCATACCCTAGAAAAAGAAAAATATGCATTGCAAAACATTATCAGTGTATTAAATGGATTGAATGTTAAAACGTTAAAGACCCATTTTATCTCATTATGATACAATTTTCATGAAAGGGAAAGATAAAGTGTTGGTCAAATTACGCCATTTAGTATTTTGTATGGATGTCAAAATACTCTTATTATTTACATTTTTCATAGGCGAGTATTCTCGAACACGGCCCGAAATCGTTTTGGTTTTTTTTGGAAACAATTGAATGATTTATTCACATGTATGCATTGTAGTAATGTTGTCGTCCAAGAGCATGTACAGATTGCATCTCTTAACACATCTGTTACGCACCTTTTGCTTTTCTGTCCAAAGAATATTCGTTGCTTTAAGAATAATATTGGGGCTATATAGCTGAATTCTCCAGAATAACATATATTGGAAAACGTCAATTCGAAGTACAAATCTACAATAAAGCCAATGAAAGTAAATAATCGCTTCAAACTAAAGGCCAGAAGGGAGACTTAAGAATGCAAGTATGTAACTGATTTTTTGTACTTAATGTGATACACCCATCATGGATTTGTGATCACGGTCAATCAAGTGATCATGGGAATTTTACAGTAAATGCAAGTCTGTATACACTTAGAGCAATGGAACCTTTAACTTCACGTCAATGGATGTTTGCATCTGCACTGAAGTCTTTGTAAGCATTTTGAGGAACATGATTTATTATTATTATAATAGGAAACCTTGATTTTAATTCATTTACGTTCAAATACAGCTTCGAATAAGGTCAAGCATGCTCCCAAATACAAAAGAGACAAACAGTCGGTAGTCTCATCTTGTTATGAAAAATAATGATTAGCTTCGGAAGAGTATTTCAGATTGACAAACGTCTCGACCAATTAGCACCCGGAATCAAAAACACAGCTGCCAGGTTCAGACTAACATTCCTGGTTAAAATCCCTTCTCTATCAAGAATCACTGTACTCTGAAACCGTAGATGTTCTCAGTAAGAGGTTTTACTGTATTGAACTACTAGGTACATACATTCTGAGTAAATGGTGTCTATTTTTTATCCACCTGTAATTAGTTGGACGTCGCTATATGACTGAAATACTGTCGAAGCGACGGTAAACTCAAATAGTCAAGTCTATTTTTCACATAAAAAAACTACGAAACTTGCCATTACTTTTATATAAAAAGATATAGTAATTACCGTATCTTTTTAATTCAGTATCATTTTTATTTATTATTTGCAAAATGTTTTATCAAAAGAATAAAAAATGCTTCACCAGATCACAAAGAAGAAACTTTGAGATTCCAGAAACATATAGTCTGTAGTTTTTATACGCACCCAGACATAGGGTATGTCTCTTTAAATTTCATTTAGTGTTTGCCTTATTTTTTCGTCCAGCATGTACATGTATTCGTTAAAACCGTCATAACACGTTTACGCGACAGTGAATGTTAATGTACATCCCATTCGGTGTAGCGTTATATTAATATGGTCGTTCAAATATTAAGATTACATTTTCTACAAATCTTTGCTAGAATATCATCAACTTAATAGCCAATTTTCTAGTAATAGAAAATTAGTAAATCAATTAGCAAAGTCCACAATTGTGCCTTGTATTGATAGCATATCAAACAAGCCACATTTTTCACGTGCTAATTTTACTTTTTGAAATTATTACTTTCTTTGATATTATCATGTAAACAATTGAAGGTAAATGAGCGTGAAAAAATTCTGATTGCTAGCTTATATTAACTTCTGCATATGATAATCATTTATATGTGCTCTAATTTGCGTATATGGCCTTTGAATCAGTCTGTTAAAATACAGTTGAACCTGTATTAGCGGCCACCTGTTTTAAGCGGTCAACCTGTATTTAACGGCCAATTTTTATATTACCAAACTAGCATTTTGATATATGTTTAGCCTCTATTCAGCGACCATCTCTGTTTAGCGACCATTTTTCTTGATCTCCTGACTGACCGCTTAAGACAGGTTTGACTGTATATCCTTTGTTTGTATCGTGCTTATTTTTCTTTTGTTTTCTTTATATCATTATCATAGTAGCACAATCGAAATGATTTCTTTATATCATTGGGATTACAAAGTCTCGATGCTTTGTGTCCAGCACACATCATCAATGTCATAATAATTATAAACTTCATTAGATATACTCATCATTATCATAGTAGCACAATCGAAATGATTACATGTATGTTTTACATCCTATGCTAGTATGATATGTCGTATTTATTTGATTCTTAATCCTACAGGCGGGCTATCAAATCTATGGGGACAACTTACCTGAAATAAACATTGACTTATAAACCTATTTTGACGATGATTTACAGCTTGTCACAAAGGTACTTATGGCAGAAACTGCTCCTCTACCTGTGGCCACTGTACAGAGGGTCAAGTGTGTCATCACCAGACCGGTCTCTGTGAAGAGGGGTGTTCGGACGGATACCTCGGGGAAACATGTGACCAGGGTCAGTGTTTATTTAAGATATATACATTCTCTTTCTGAAAGAACACACTAAGGATAATTTGCTAGTTTAACACACACAGTGAATAAAAAAAGGACTCATTGATGTCACATGTTTAAAATTGTGTGTTTTTAATTTCAAAGGGGTGTAATAATTGCAGCATATGAAAATGCAGACATCGGGTTCATTAGCTCGATCCAAGTCTTTTTTTTTTTCTTTTTTTTTTCAAGTCTAAATCTTCGAATTGAAGGACTGGTTTGAGCACACACAAGTTAAAATACACAGTTGAACCCTATAGCGATATACATTTTGTTTCGTTGGTTTCTACCGCTTTATTTACCGTACAATTAACGTTATTTTGTTGGTTTTTATTTTGTTGAAAGTTTTGATATACATTTTAAATTTATCAACTTGGTTCTACCCGTTGTGCTGTAAATAAGATGGACGCCAATTTCATATTAATGTTAAAAGATATTATTTTGTACTTCAGAGTGTGTCCCGGGAAGCTATGGATCCAACTGTACGTTTGGGTGTGGCTACTGTGACTCGTCGAATTGTAGTCACACGGATGGCACGTGCCCTTTTGGTTGCCAGAATAATTATGAGGGGACGCTATGTCAGAATGGTAAGTATATGTTGATATAATTTATACTAGAAAAAGTCCCGCGGAATTGCAGGAATGTATTTACTGTTTGGGATATAAGTTGTATCATGTCCCAGTGCCCAAACACAGAATAGGGACCATGAGTTTCACATAATAGACCGGCATTAGTGGCGCTTGTCTGTAAAGCCGGTGATTGTGGGTTCGATCCCGGGTACGGTCTCTGAGATGATAATTTATAACTATGGAGATGCGTGCTGAAGTACTTGTTAACCTTTCAGTACAGTCAGATCCCGGAAGAAAGAGTTGTTAAGTTAACTGGCAATATGTTAGCCTTTGATGGCATAAAATAATGTTAAATCATAAAAATCAAATCAAATCAAATAAACCAAGTTTAATACACACAGTAAACAAACTAAAAAGGACTCATTGCTGTCATAAGTTTAAAAGTGTGAGTTTTTACTTTTAAAAGGGTAATAATTGAAGCATTGGAAAATAATGTATAATTTCAATTGCTGTGAACAATAATAGTTTTATTGTAACCTGCAGAACAGAATATAACTTATTCTCCAGGAATGACAAACGAATTTAAAAAAAGATCACAAATCTTAAACAAATCTAAGAATTATAATATGGTGCTAACACAAATACACAGGTTAAACTTTGGCTTAAGAAATCCGTTGCCAGTTATTGGTAAAACAATATAAGCATTGAATCGGGTACAAATTACTAAGTTGTTTTTGAAAGGGCCGTATCCCATGCTGTTCACTTGTACCTTATGCTGCAGGTAACTATGGGGCGCCAGACTACAGCGTCTTCCTTCCGAGCGTTCGAATAAACGCCACACAACATACTCTTGAAAGATAAATTTGATTAACACTCAAATATTAATACATATAATAGGAACCGTGTGGTTAAAATGGGGAAACAATACCGATTCTTTGCTTTGTAACACTTGTATAACGTGGCTGTGAGGATAGTCGAGGTTCCTTTTTTAACAGTACGTAGAAACCTTCATACGGTGTTCCCCAGAAATGTGCCTATTTTTCGATTTATTCAATTTTGGTGGATTCAACATAAATTCTTGCAAACTGAGCAATGTTATTCATTTTTTTAACTACTGAAGAATTGTGATACTTTATATACATTGTGTTGTATCGTAAAGGTGCCAAATCCGACACATAAAACCAATCCATTCTTATGGTATTTTTGATTATATTTGAATACATTTTTTTTCACATGTACTTAAAATTCCTTACATTGTTTGTCCGGTCATGTAAAAAAATCTATCTGGAACCACATTTTATTTTGTGTTATGTTTGTTTGTTTTTTTTTTGTTATTTTATTTATTATTGTTATTTTTTTTTTGTTTTTTTTTTTTGCATATTATGTACATTATTATTATGTCATAATACAAATATATACAATTGAACCTGTGTTAGCAGTCGGTTTTATATCGGTTTCAGTATTTTCATACACAAAATGTTATTTCATTCTTCATTAAAATCCCATTTAGCAGCTACCTGGGCTGAGTGGACATTTTGGCTTGATCTCTTGACAGACCGCTTAAGATAGATTAGACTGCCCGCCCTGCGTTCAGTTAATCATAACGTTTGAGACTGTTACGGATTTGGTCGCCATTCTCTACGATACAACAGGGGCGCAAACGCTTACGTTAGTGACTTTAAGCGTTAACTGAACGCAGCCTGGACTGTACTCCGTGTCTTAATAAAGTGTTTGTGTGTTTCATAGAAGTGAATAATTCACCTTTCTCGGACAGCAAAAATAAAAGGAAATAGGAAAAAACAACCAGATGATAACACAACATTTAATCAAATCAAAGTGGTTGAAATCAGAAGTTTATGTTTCTACCTTTTATCATTGTGTACACAAGTTCATTGCATACTGTGTATGTCGTCTTTGATTTATATACCCCGTGAAACGTCACAACACGGTCATAAAATAACTTGAAAGCTTGGATATCTATAAAAGGAAATCTCAAAGGTACGTTTATTCAAGGAGATGATGTTTACATTAAGAATAAACTCAAAACTATTTTTTCCCAGGTACAACTATACTTAACTCGATTTCATAAGTTAGTAGGGGATTTTTTTTATTACATTTACATCTGTTTGTGTTTGTTTTGTTCCTGTTTTGATAAATTTATTCATCGCATTAAGTATGACATCGCAATTGATCAAATGTTTACCGTTTACCGTAATGTCAAAGACAATATATGGTCGAAATCGAATAAACAAGGATGTTTAAATTGTACGCCACTCAAATGCTCAACTGAGTGTTCTGTCTTTAGGAGTCCTATAAACCAGTAATTTACAACTACGTTCGGTCAAATCTAAAGAACAGAGCTGGCTATTTTAGGTGGCGTTTTATTAAGGTATACATTATAAGAGATGCTAGTTTGATTTCCATACATTTTAGTTAATTATACTTTAAATTCTAGGGGTTTCTTTTGTGTTTTGTTTATTCTACAAGTTTTAATTGTAATAAAGTGCCTCAGGAATTAGATGTAAGCATAGCATCCACCTAATGTAAAAATGTAAATATACTCTAGATTGATATTATGGTCTCACATAAAATTATTTTCTGTCCAGGTGGTGTCTTTTTTTTTCTTGCTGTGCTGTCAAAACAAAAGTAAGCATTTTTTGGAAAAGAAGACGCAATTTCAATAGCTGCTTAGATTATGACTATCTACACGAGGCAAATGCGCGGATTTAGAAGGGGATGACTGGTTGACTGGGTGTTCGACACCCCCCCCCCCCCCCTCTTTTTCACTGAGATTTTGGTAAAATAAGATTATTCTTCTTCTATTCAATTGATCCAGTGGAGGGGACGAGGGGTCCTGGTATTACCGGTACAAGCTGTTTGCAAATTAATATGTAAGTGTTTTCACAACAGGAATGCGTAGGATGCGTTTGTATCTCGTTTACATTTTCCATTATTAAATGCCCCATTTCAATTTGATTTGGTAAATGTAGACGAGGTATAAAAATGTATGTCCGAATTGAATATCGTAGGTCCCTAGTTCGATTCCAGCTCGGGGCAGTGGGATTTTACTTGGTCAGAGAGATGAAATACTATTCATTTTGTTCTAAAACAAGACGGCATTGAGGGCATATCGTTTTAATTCGTCTTTTATTATTGATAATTATAATTGTGAGTAAGAATAGAATGCTGTATCTGTAATTCGCATGAAATTTACTTACATAAAAGATTTGCCTGATATGCATCAGACTTAAACCATGTGGGTATATCTCACAAATCCGTTTTGTTTATTTTACATGAAATTTGCGGTTTGGAAATGTATAATAATTTTTCATTTTCAGACTCATGTCACATTTGCTAAGTAACGTTCTTATTTGAAAACAAATGGGGCTTTTAACTAATGTACATAGAATAAATTTAAATATAGATAAATTTGTTGTTTCAGTGAAAAAGGCCCAACCCTCCAGTGTAGGGGCCGTGGTTGGCGGGGTAGTGGGCGGCCTTGTCGTGGTGGCGGCTGCTGGGGTAGCTTTTTTCATATACAGGCGAAGACAACCTAAGTGAGTGTGGTTTGTGTTTCTACAGTCATGGTTAAATATTCTCTTTTTGTAGAGGTATCAGGTTGTTACAGGTAAGGACTAAGGTCCGGGATTGGATCTATACAGTCCCATCTGTCGGTGATCCTAACACCTTGGTCAAAATACTTCATATTGTCCTGTTTCATGAATCAATGACAATGGTACATGAATGAGCTGTTAACAGCAGGTTTGTTGAATGGAGTGGGGCAAACCAATTCAGATGATAAGCATGTCAGACTTGTTCTCCCATCTTTGAAATAAGTCTGTTTGTACTCTAATACGAAGTTATAGCGGTATGGTGTTTATATGACCATACAATACAAGGGATTTATAACTGGATACTTTTTATGCATGGCCAAATTTTACGTAGAAAATGAAAATGTATGAGAAACGTACGTATTTAACAGCCATCTACATGAAGTCAGGAGATTTCTATTATTGTTTATCAGTATCATCGTCTCTGTCAAGCAACACAGAATTTGATACAAAGTGAGAAGGGTTTCGAATAATTCGAAATTAGACAGTTTTTGGATTATCAATATCACCATTTATGAATACCTTTTTGTGCCCTGATTGATAAGAAGGCAAACCCTCCAAAAGAAGATGAGTGATTATTACAATGTTAGCAATGAGCTTAAAATTATGTTTTCAAACATATTTAGTTTAACACTCACTCAGCCACTCACCGCGTGGGTTCGAATCCCGACAGGGTCATTCGGATTTTCATGTGAGGAAGCTATCCAGCTGGCTTGCGGTGGGTCGGTGGTTCTACTCGGATGCCTCCGTGCATTCGGGGTCTTCCTCCATTTGTAATTAGCTGGACGTCGCTATATGACTGAAATACTGTCGTAGTGACGATTAACTTAAATAGTCAAGTTAAATAGTCAAACATATTTGGTGTGAGTCATAAACGGTGATGCTGTATGATCACTATTAAAAAGTCCAATTTATTACTTTTATTTTCCTTTACATATAATTTCATAATAGATCTGATAGACCAACAAAATTAACAGTAGCAGCAGTAAATGTATGCATTGTGTATCATTTTTTAATTGGAAATCAGTGGATTTCAAGTACATTTTGTATTGTCTTATGTGGTGGAATTTTTTTTCAGGAGAGGAGGAGGGGCAAATTATGAAAAACAAGATGTTCTAAACAGTGAAATAGGTATTCACTCATTGTTATTGATTGATGTTCTAGTTCTACCTAGATTCCAGCTTCAGTTTTTGTTTTTATAAAACTAAGTACGATTCTTTTCCCCCATTTTTTGACATTTCAGTATGTTTGATTATCAATCTGGCAATCATTGTAAAGACTGTTGTCATTTACATTAGCATAGTAGTAGAAATACCATCATTATTATCATTTAAACAAACATGTACGAATACAGTTTAATGAATTTTTGTATTCTCTTTTTAACCCCTTGTAAAATTAAGCCAGTAAAATAATGCTCAATACTTCAAACATCAGTTTCCGAGAGACCAAGTGGCAACAGCCTTCCTGTTGTGACGTCAGGGCCAGATAACATTGGTGACCATGACGACCAGAAGGATCACGCCACAGAATATTACAACGCGTCCCCTTCCAAGGGAAGAATAAGAGTTGCGGATCTACCAAACTTCTGTACTGAGATGAAGAGTAACCCAGCTAAACTTGTTGTTGAGTTTGCGGTAATATAACAGATTATATACAGATCATTCCGTATCTTTAACATTTTATGTATATGTTAGTTACATATCAGCACTATATAGACAGGTGTACACTCCTTAATCCTACACGTTTATTCAAACATTAAGAATTTAATCAAAATTAAAGGCTCATAAAATTCTTCAAAAATAAGGCTAAATTATTTCTTAGGAATTTATTAATCAATGATTCACGTCTAACAACGTTCTTATATATCGTACTTGGGTGAATGTCATACTACTCATATATTCCACCAACCCGTATTTCCGACAAAATGTTTATACACAAACAATATGACACTTAATCCTCTTGTCTAAAGTGTGATGCAGTGAGGCAAGTTGAAGACAAAATCTCTAAATTGCTGAAACGCCTCATACTCCTCGGTATCAAAATGAACCATACCGTATTGTTAAAAACTAGGTTGTTTTATTGTTCTCCAGGGCCTAAAGCAAGGTTTACTGTACAGCACAGATGCTGCCCGGAAAGAAAACAACAGAGCTAAAAATAGATACAAGGAAATGTATACATGTAAGAACAAATAGTTTCTGCATCCGGGTTCTTTTATTTCAAGTAAAATTTCGTCAATTCTAATGACTACATACACTTCACATCTATTTTTTTTTCTTGAGAAATTGAAAACTGCCATGTCGTGCAATTTAAATGAAACTTAGTACTGACTCGAATTCCTCCAACTTAATACTTGGCGTTAAGTAGTAATTTACATGTTAAGTAAGATAGGGGACACATTCTATCATTCCTCTTTTATCATAAGGAATAGTTACCAAACATAAAAGAAATAATCACGAAAAGAAATATTCAGGTATCTTAAATATAAACAAATATAAACAACAATGGAGAAATACGTTCCTTTGTACTGTTGGTGGCGATGCAACATGGTCATTACATATCAGTTCGAATTTTAAAGCAGATTAAGGTACCACAGTAACACGTGTATTACTAAGATTGATTTCTTTTCTTCCATTTAGATGACAAGAATCGTGTACATTTGCCAACAGTAGAAGGTCAAGTTGACTCAGACTACATCAATGCCAGTTACATAACGGTCAGTTATTTTTACTCCTATAAAAACGTGTTGTTGTTGTTGTTGTTGTTGTTGTTGTTGTTGTTGTTGTTGTTGTTGTTGTTGTTGTTGTTGTTGTTGTTGTTGTTGTTGTTGTTGTTGTTGTTGTTGTTGTTGTTGTTGTTGTTGTTGTTGTTGTAGTAGTAGTAGTAGTAGTAGTAGTAGTAGTAGTAGTAGTAGTAGTAGTAGTAGTAGTATTGGGGTTTACCGTCGCTGCGATAGTATTTCAATCATATAGCGACGTCCAGCTAATTACAGGTGGAGGAAGACCCCGAGTACACAGAGGTACCCAGGTAGAACCACCGACCTACCGCAAGCCAGCTGGAAGGCTTCCTCACATGAAAAATCCGAAGTCCCTACCGGGATTCGAACCCACAGCGGTTAGGCGCTGAGAGATTTGTAGTCCACGACTTTAACCGCTCGGCCACGGCGGCCCCTATAAAAACGTATATCACTATGTATATTCTTTTATAAACACGATTAAATAATGCTCTACGTGAACTTCAAACAATGCAAAATATGTTCAGGGTAATCCTTCATTTTATTGTGATCATGGTCCATCAAGTGATCGTGGGAATTTTAGCATTTGAGCAAAAGAGCCTATAACACCAATTCAATGGACGCTTGCATCTGGTCTGAAGTCTTTTAAAACATTTGAAGGACAATGATTATAATTTATTGATGGAATGATGGATGGATTACCCTAATGTCAGATACTGTTGACATGTTTTAACTTTGATTGTTCCTACAGGGCTATGCCAACAAACCGAGGACTTACATTGGATGTCAAGGTAAGGGAATGTTTCTTCTAATATTGAATTAAGAAATTGGCAGACGGTTTTCCAGAAGTGAAAATAAAACTCTGTAAGGTAAAGGATCAAGCTTGCATACTTTCAATAGGCCATTGCATAGGGTAGGGGCAACGGTGGCCGAGTGATTATAGTCGTAACCATAACTCACCACTGTGGGTTCGAGTTTCGATTAAAGCACTAAGATGGTTTTATGTGAGGAAAACATCCAGCTGGTTTAGGGTTGGTCTATGATTCTGTGTACTGGAAGTCTCCTCAAGTGTACCGAAGTAGTATTGTAAATACCCAAATGAAGTTAATGTCTATTGAACACCTTCATTTTGAATCAACATTTTCTGCACTTTGTAGTGCATATTTCAGATGTACAAATATTAATGTGTGAAATTACTTATATGTAAGGTGCCTTTTTCGACATTTTAAGATCATTTGATAGTAACAACTACAGAAAATAGTTTGCTTCAATATTTATGTAAACAGAACAGGTTAAATAATGTATATAGTAAAGTTTACAGTAATCTGGCTTAATTTTGTCATACTTAATTTCAATAAAATGCTGGTATTTCGTTCAAAATTTGAAACAAATATATTGCAGTAAATGAACCGTGGAGTATTAATATGGAGAAAATATAATTTTATAGTGCCTGTATGACTAACTAAAGGGAATAATGAGCGGAGCTAGTTGCGACAAGTACTGCTTCACATCATGTTTTGTTTGCTCAAAATGTAATTGGAACACGGCCTAGGTAGTTTTCTGTAGAAAAGTACCGATACCGCACATATTTTAGTGGGCGGAGTTTCCACGCCCATGCATTAACTAGTGAAAAAAACATAAGTTATTCAGCGCTTCGCGCTGCTTGCAATAAATTCCATAACTTAAAAATATAAAATAAAACCATGCTTAACGTTCGAAATACAGTTAGCCCTATATATAACAAATTTGTACCCTAATAAAGGTGCGATGGATGTCACCATCAGCGACGTCTGGCGGATGGTATGGTCTGAAAACATCAAGACAATCGTTATGTTGACCGGATGCTATGAGCGAGGACGCGTAAGCTTTAGTGTTGTTATTTTTCGGCGTAGCTGTCTAACCCCACTATTTATCTATTTATGAATGATGAAGCAAGATAATATCAATAAATGAATATTTGAATGATTTGCATTGATAGAAAATGCCTATACTTAGGAGAAGGGGTTACAAGCAATTATTTGTTGAGATGATAACTCGCTGAAATATATGGCTTGTATCCACGAAATATAAATAAAGAATTCGGAAAGAAATACAGCTCATGTGTTTGTTATATGAATATACTTCTGTCTCTACTGAGACCTGTTTCGAACTAAACGTTATAAACATTTGCAGTATTGTATAGTCTGTTTCACCTTGTCTTTTAAACAGGAAGACGGTCATAGTGCCTTTAATGGCTAGTATATTGCATTTCCTAAAATTACCGACAAAAACGTTTTCTAGCATTCATTTAAAATCACAGACCAGTTAAGATTTGTCAGCATTATTATATTAAGTATATCGTAACGTTATTGTAACACTTTTACTTTCTTTAACTTTCATATCTTTATTTTCATTTTTGTTGTTGTTGTTTTTTTCTTACGCTGAATATCTTTCTAAAGATATTTTTTGTTCATTATTTTCTACAAACGTTCGGTTTCTGTCCTAATTCTTGGTATCATATTTCAAATTGTTTCGAAATTGTGTCATTCCTTTTACATATTCTGGATAACGTCTTTCCGATAGGCGTTCTTTACCATGATTTGAATTTTATCGACCCAATATCCCGATTCTTTTTTTAAACTTTTGATATCATATGTCACTCGAATTCTTAACCATATACTTATATTTATGTCGCGAAATGCTATTAGTTTCATATTGTACAACTGCTACAATTTTAAACCCTGAAATGATTATTTAATTATTTCAAAATGCTTCTGTCCAACAAATATTCTTTATTTCAGATCAAATGCGTTCAATACTGGCCCGAGAGCAAGAGTGATATTTATGGGAGATAGCAGTGGAAATAGAATCTGAAGAGATATACACTGAATTCGTCATCCGGAGGTTTAGGTGTAAAAAGGTAATAGGACAGGATACGTTGGCAACGGCGGAGTCAAAAGTTGTGGGGTTAATTTCTTTCAGGGTCTGATTCAAACTCAAACACAGTGGCTTGGTTCCCCTTGACTTCCATAATAAGTTATCACGTGACCATTGTGTGTATCATAAGATACTCCGATTCAAAACAACATGGCGGTTGAAACGCCGACCAAAACCGTCATATCAAACTGTTTCTGTGTGATCGAAAGCGATACACCTTTAAGAAAGTATGCAACGCCTTTAGCTGGTTTGGTTTAGGGACATTTAAGCGGTCATTATCCCGAACAGCATCCAGAATGGTTGAAGCCATTTTAGTTTCACTTTCAATTTTCAACTTCCTGTCTGTTGTTGCCGTGTAGAAATAATGCTATTTATGCTACGTAATTTTATATATAATTTTGTCTTCATTATTTCTATTACATGATAACATGATAATCCAAACATGTGGTAAAATAAGAAATAAAATTAAATTGCAAACAGCTGAAATCGAGCTATCCTAAACTCATTATGGCAGTGATTGATGCGAAGCCAAGCGGAGCCAAGCCACTGCGTTGGAGTTTGGGTCTGACTGGCGCCCTTCATGGAGGAAGGGGGATCTATTGTGGAATTCAAAATAATTGTTTTGCTTATGGAAGAGCATTGATTTTCTCACCGTTAGATTAAAGAGAATGGTAACGACATTTTCAGTTACCCTTTTATTTAAATCATTGTATCATAATTCCAAATAGGTTTACTTTTAGTTAAACTTCATTTAAAATTAGATAAATAATAACTGGTCCCCAGGTTTTTTTATACGGAAAGACGAGTGGGAAAAGAATCTTTAAATGATCTTATTTAAATCTGTTTAATAGCCCTTTTTTCTTTCATTATTATTAATGCATGATCAAAGTCTATTTCAGCAAACAAATCCTTTTTTATAACAATAATGAACAAGGGTTTCTCTGAATAATAAAGAAAAACATAAGATATCTAGTGGGAGACACCTAAGGCAATGAGTGTTTGGTGTTCATTTCCGGCTGATTAAAATGATTGATGACTGAATAGTCTAAAAATCTCAGCACACAAAACACCATTCTCTTTGTAATCTCTTTGTAATCTTGACTCTAGGTCATTACTAATGATTATGATATAACGATTAAAGTGTTAAAAACGAAGACAGGAATAGTCCTCGCCTAGCTTCCTCCTTTTACCGCCATATTTGCATCCATACAGTACACTTGTCACGAGTCAATGTAGTTGTGTTTGTGCATTTTATTTTTATGTTGTTTTCTTTTTTTCTTTTCTTTTTTCAGATTTGTATATTTCCTAAATCTCTTTTTTCTAAGCATACGGCCCCCTTTAATGTTTACATCAATACTTTTTTTTGTAATATGAAAGTCTGTAAATAACTTGTCCAGCTGATTAACTGTCGGAGGATTTGATTAAACTGATATAAGCTATTTCTCAACCACCGTAACATAAATTTAAAAAGCGAAAAAAATGTAATTGATATGTATGTATCATAAATGCTGGTTGTTAAAATCTGAAGGTATATCATTTCAGGATGGAGTGTCAGCAGCCCGAGTGGTGTATCAGTACCACTATTTGGCCTGGCCAGACAAGGATGTGCCAGACACCGAGCTGTCTCTCGTACAGTTCTGGAGGACGGTCAAGTCTGCGGAACATTCTCAGGTCAAACCTTGGATGGTCCACTGCAGGTATACACCCCAATCTATTGTCAATACAATTATTTACTGATAAAACTGGTATGATCGCAATGATGTTCACAGGGTATTTCTGTTCTGTTATATTTGTTCAAAACAGGTATCTTGTTGTCTTAAATATTTTGGTCCTAAGAAGGTGTCTTTACTGTCCCAAGCAGGTATCCTCGTTGTCCAAAGCAGGTATCTTTACTGCACTGTCTAAAGCAAGTATCTTTGTGGTCCTAGCCGGTGTTCCTAGCAGGTATCTTTACTGCGCTATCTAAACAATTTTTTTTTGAACCTGTCTTTGTTGTCCTAAGCAAGTACCTTTGTTGTCCTAAGCAGGTATCTTTACTGTCCTAAGGACAAGTTTTATACTGCATGTATCTGTTGACAGTAAGATTTTTCCCTTTTATACAAGTTTCTTTGTTGTACAATGGATACTAGTTGTGTACACCTCTTAGAAACAGCCTCAATAGTTTACGGATTGTCATACTATATCGTTTGTCATGTGTATGTCATATGTCAATAATTTCAAATACTTATGTAATGACATACTTTCATCACAGATAAAATGAAGAAAAGGAGCTTGATTTATTAAGCATGTGTGTCATTCCTGGAAAAGAAATTCGCAAAAATAATGCTTCACAATTTCAATACATAAAAAGGACAATTTGTCCATAGAAATGTTACACGCCATTCTTTTAAAATAATATAAACGATACTTTGATCTCTTTATTCCTACAGTGCGGGTGTTGGAAGGACAGGGACGTTCATTGCCCTGGACTACTTGTATGACCAGGGCACGGCTGAGGGTGCGGTGGATATCAATAAATGTGTGCACGAATTAAGGGAGCAACGAACCCTGATGGTACAAACAAAGGTAAGAATGTTTGTAATGAGTTACACAGTATATTACGCAGTTTACGATACGAGTATTCTTGAATTCTATTTCGTTTCAGGCAGAGTTTGGTCACGATTATCGCCCGACTATGTAGCAGAAAGTCCCTAACCGTATTATATCAGACTTTAATTTAGTTTTCATATGTAATTTATGCTAACCTTCATAGAAACTTTATATAATGAATTAATAGTAAATAGTGAATCAAACTTATCATAAGAGTGATACCAAATCCATTGTGTTTTCTTTATGGTATTATATTTATAAAAATATAGGAATCTACGCGTAAGCGTTAGTATTCATATATATTAAATAACATTTCAGCAACCCCAGTACTGTTGACCGGATAGCAAAATAATCGGACTAACGAAATTCAAGATACAATTTCAAGGGTGATAACAAGATATAAATCTTTACTGGTACTAAAGTACTGTTCCAACCCAGGAACCGTTGAGAGGGATAAGTATAAGTTGTAAGAACTTGTTTCCCAATCGACGTAAAATAAATAAGTATAAACTAAAAAAAAACTAAGATATAAATCTCTCATTTTGAAGTATCCATATTTCCGTTCAGCAATATTATTTATGAGTGTGTCCCATTTTCAGTAAAACCGGTCGCGTTGCCTTTTTACGGATGTTAATTTTGCACAAGGTAATATAATGTCATTTATGTCAACGTCTTATGTCATATTTTATCCGATTCAAAATTCTGAATACTCTATTGATGTTACAGGATCAATATGTGTATTTACACATGGCGCTGACAGAGGCATTGTCTCCAATTGGAAACGTCTGCAAAACTGATAACTACCAGGAATATTTACAATCTCTACAGAGTTCAAACAAACCCAAACTTCGGAAACTATTTCAGGTCTGTAAAGAGCAGTTTTTTTTGTTTTTTTATTTAATTTTCTAATAGGTCATGAAAGATAGTACCGCTAGCGTATTCATCATTTTAATATCGATGTCTGAATGCTGCCAGTTATGTGTTAAACGAACAAATAATATTTAAGGAACTGAATAACTTAGCCAAGGTATTTTCTGAACAAAAGCTATCTTTAGGTAAGATGCCACATTGGTAATCATATTTATATCAATCTAAAAGCCTGGATTCGGTGGCGAGCATTTTGTTGCTGACCATGCATATTTGAAAATGGCCATGTCTCTTTTTGATTCCCCCCTCATCTTTAAATTATGATGGTACCTTTACTCCTAGAAAGTTGAAATATTCTACTTTGATTATTTGATGCCTCCGTGGCCGAGGGGGTAAAGTCGCTTAATTTAGTACTCACTCTGCCCCTCACCGCGTGGGTTTGAGTCCCGGCAGGGTCACTCGGATTTTAATGTGAGGAAGCCTTCCAGCTGGCTTGGGTAGGTCGGTGGTTCTACCCGGATGCCTCAGTTCATTCGAGGTCTTCCTCCACACGTTATAAGCTGGACGTCCCTATATGACTAAAAAACTGTCGCAGCGAGCGCAAACTCAAAAAAATCAATTTTAAATTATTACATGCTTCTCCTTAAACCATTTTCCACACTTTTTTAGCTCACATGAGCACAACGTGCTCAAGGTGAGCTTTTCTGATCGCCTTTTGTCCGGCGTCCGTCGTCCGTCGTCCGTGCGTCCGTGCGTGCGTCCGTGCGTGCGTGCGTCCGGCGTCAACAATTGCTTCAAACAACATCTCCTCCTAAACGGCTTGGCCAATTTGAAAAATATTTTGCAGGAATGTTCCTTGGATGAAGCTCTACTAAAGTTGTATAAATGGTTCTGGTCCATCGCATAATTAGGTCACAGGAGCTAAAAATAGATTTTAAAAATGAAAATTTAAAAAATCTTCTTCTCTGAAACCACAAGGCCTAGCCTTTTGATTTTTGGTATGTAGCATGATCTTATGACTGTCTACCAGGATTGTACAAATTATGACCCTGGGGTCAAAATTGGCCCCGCCCCAGGGGTCACTTGATTTCACATAGGCTAATATAGGAAAAACTTGAAAAAATCTTCTTCTCCGAAACCACAAGGCCTAGCCTTTTGATTTTTGGTATGTACACATGTAGCATCATCTTATGGGCCACTACCAAGATTGTACAAATCATAGCCCTATGGTGATAAATGACCCCGCACCAGGGGTCACTTGTTTTACATAGAGTTATATAGGAAAATCTTAAAAAATCTTCTTCCATGAATGCATAAGGCCTAGAGCTTAGATATTTGGTATGAAGCATCATCTTATGGGCCACTACTAAGATTGTACAAATCATAGCCCTATGGTGATAAATGACCCCCCACCAGGGGTCACTTGTTTTACACAGAGTTATATAGGAAAATCTTAAAAAATCTTCTTCCATGAATCCATAAGGCCTAGAGCTTAGATATTTGGTATGAAGCATCATCTTATGGGCCACTACCAAGATTGTACAAATCATAGCCCTATGGTGATAAATGACCCCCCACCAGGGGTCACTTGTTTTACACAGAGTTATATAGGAAAATCTTAAAAAATCTTCTTCTATGAATCCATAAGGCCTAGAGCTTAGATATTTGGTATGTAGCATCATCTTATGGGCCACTACCAAGATTGTACAAATCATAGCCCTATGGTGATAAATGACCCCACACCAGGGGTCACTTGTTTTACATAGAGTTAAATAGGAAAATCTTAAAAAATCTTCTTCTATGAATCAATAAGGCCTAGAGCTAAGAATTTTGGTATGTAGTAGCATCTAATGGTTCATTACAAAGATTTTCAAAGTCTTGGCCCTACGGTGATAAATGACCCTGCGCCCAAGTCTTCTCTGAAACCATATGGCCCATTGCTTAGATATTTGGTGTTTAGTATTGTCAGGGGTAAAATGTTTTAGATTAAGTTATATCAGAATCCTTGTCTGTTTAAAAACCTTGACATCAGTTGAAGCAATGGTACTCAGGTGAGCGATTCAGGGCCATCATGGCCCTCTTGTTTTAAAAAAAAATACAAGTGATGCCGAAATGGAAAAGCAATAAACTGCGTTTAGTATGTTAGATGTACATTTGGCAGAGGTTACTTGCTGAGCAGAATCTAGACACGAATGAGGCAGAAAACGTGTATGGGAATATCAGTACGGGGCAAATACGGCGCGATACGGAAGACATATATTCCGGGTCAAAAATGGATGAAAACATCAACAAATCCAGAAATTTCCAAATCTTACCCCGTGAGTAGTTAGAAATATTACATTAATATTACATTGGATTGTAAATATATGTTTCAGTAGTTAAACTTTTAGTTTTAATAGTAAGAGGCTGTAATAGAAGTTGCATTCGTAAATAATAAAACGTAGGATGTCCGGATAGCGTAGTGGTCAACACCGTGGCTATTCTACTACGCAACATGCTTGAATCCTACTTCGGTCCGAGGGTATTTGGTCGCGCGTTCGGGTTTGTTCAAGGTGCTCCTATTATCTCCCACATCAGGGACCACATGAGTGTCACTTTTAGAACCAAAGGATATGATTTTCATAATTTAGATCGCGTCCAATCGTAAATTTAATTCAGTATTTGTTTATATTTAATATAGTTATTTTTATGCTGTTTTTTGAAAATTGATCACAATTGTCCAGATATATTTACAAAAAAAAACATTTTCATAATTCCTGTTTAAATGCTTATTTACTTTATTTATACCTTCTTACAGCGGATGTGTTTCGACCCCGCCTTCAGTTCGATCCCAACATAACGGGCAGTGATTACATCAATGCAGTCTATATATCGGTACTCTAATTTTATTTTATTTACGTACATGTATTTATATATGAGTTACAATTTCTACAGACTGAGTTGTCAAAAGAAACTCTTCCACTCATTTAAACAAATAAATGTTGTACTAAAATAGGGAAATGTATTCATTTGCATGAAACTCGTGTGTAAGGGTAGTTCAAGGACTACATGGACCGATGTCAGCATAATGTGTCCGTGACACGACTCTGAAACATGCCTTATGTAGACAAGGTTCATACTGTTGATTGGACGCAATCAAGCAAGCAAACATTTCTGTGAACAGACATTGTTCGTTGCATTTCTAACACTATTATGTTACGTATAAAAGAGGAAAAGGGCATTTATAAGTAAGTGGCTGGAAAATATATCTTAAACCTGTAAATTTGTGATAGTGTTAAGGATCGAGCGTTTTAAAAGGCGCTGAGTGTCACCGTATCAACCGGTCTCGATTCTAGGTTAGTCCTACGTGGATTAAGAAAAGTAACTTGACCGGTCTGTGGAATAGATATAACTGGGATTCATATCCGTCATAATTACAGAAAATTGATATGAAGTGTATGGAAAAGACAATGATATCAAAATTAGTTCATGAAAGTGTCATGATTATGTAGACTTCTAGTTAAAACGCAACTCGCGTCTTATGCGCCCAGGGTTAAATTCCAGTTATGCAGTATTTTTTTAACTTTGCTGTATTGAAATACGGTACACAACAGCAATAACGTACAGTGCCATTTTCTGTTTTGTTACAGACATTCAAGACGAAGGACAAGATGATCATGACGCAGATCCCACTGGAAAACACGGTCGTGGACTTCCTCCGCCTTCTCTGGGAGTTAGACTTGACACTTGTCGTTCTCATGGAGAGTGACGTAGCAAAGGTACTAAACGACGTTATCGTGAGAATGACGTCACTTATGCTTAAGTAAAAGTATGAAACCATGATGATATTTGGCATTCTGGATGATCTATGTACAAGTATATGTCAAAATCCTATTGACAAACAATGATAACAATGATAACGAAAGCGCTGATCTCCGCCCCCCCCCCCCCCCCACACACACACACACAAACAAACACACATTTTTTTTTTTTTGCTTATTTCATTTAAAATGGTGTGTATTTGGCTAAATAATCCCATTATCAGTCAATGAATTTGTATTTTTTACAGGTAAAAATAGTTAGTCGTTTAAATAAATTGAACTTTAACCTTTTTGCAACATATTTTAACTTTATCAACTTAATCATCGATCTTACAGACCAGTACGTTGTTAGATGTTTAGAGACGCTTTAACAAACATTCGAAATCATGTGCCTCACAACTGTACTGTGTTGTTCTTTCATATTTAAGTACATTTAACCCGGTTTTAGTGGTCAGGATAGGGGACCGTTTAACATAGGTTGCTGCTAAATTGGATTCATTTGTATAATAGATATGTTGTTTCTACATGATCTTACATTTTGCTGGTTTTTTTTAAAGATCTGAAAAAATATATAATGTTCATATAGACAGACGTGTACTGGCCTACCGGAGAAAGGAAAGTGACGCACGACATGTTTACATTGTCTCTGATAGAAGAGCGGCAGATGACCCACTACAGATGTCTCTCTCTACAGCTGTCCCATCAGGAAGATGTTAGGATCAGTACTGCTTTTATTTTTATTTCCACCAGTTGGAAAATTGATAAAGACAGGTATAAGTTTGAAATTTGGCGAGGATCATGAGAATCGAAGATAACCCTGTAAAT
>CM037784.1:27607674-27657674 GCA_021229015.1 Solen grandis
GATCATGGGTTTAGATATTTGGTATGTAACATTGCCTTGTGGACCTGAACCATGTTCTCATATCAATGGCCTTGGGGTCAAATTGGTTCCATGGTAGGGTTAACTTGTTGTTTTTTTGACCACGTGTAACTTTTTTGTGTGGAAAAAAAAATATTGTTGTTCTTCTGCATGGATTTTGTATTCAGTATGACTATGTTGTAAAAGGTAATGAAAGCAATATTTCTCAGGTGAGCGTTTCAGGGCCATCTTGGCCCTCTTGTTTACAATTTTGTGTCCTTAAGATAACTCGCCTTCGACTCATGCTATTGAAATTGATTTCATTTATGGAAAGAAATTCATGAGAGAAAGTATCATGCATAAGGTTCATAACTCTGGCCTCAGTATTTGTGGAGTTGTTTCCCCTTTCCACAATTTCTTGACCACAAGATAACCTTTGTTTTACTTATATTATTGAAATAAAAGTTCAGTTATGGAAGGAAATTGATGAGAGGAAGTCTCACACACAAGGTCCATCTGCAAAAACAAATATCTAGTTTAGTTCTGAAAAACTTCGTGAGTGAGTACTTTGAGCATTGAGGGTGTGAAGTTTGACCCTTACAAAATAAACGAGCATAGTCTGACAGTTCTGAGATCTGTAGACAGTAATAAGATGTGCAATTGAATGTGTTTTAAGAATCTGAGGGAGAAGGAGAGGAGGGAGATGGCTGTCGGTCACGAAAGAGGAAGTCTTCAGATGGGCGTGGCATTTCCCCAATACAGTGGGACAGGAACAGTGATGAGGGGGAGGAGGATGAGGAAGAGGAAAAATCTGATGAGGGAAGTGAAACGGGAAGTAAGAAATCTGGGGAAGAGGAGGATGAAGTGAAAGGTAATAGTTTTAGATGAATATGTTGGACCATTTCATGTAAAGAAATTTAAATGCTTATGGCCTAGAGCAAATAAGAGAAATACTTAGTGAAGTAAAGTTTGTATCTTGTATGAAAGCACAGAACTTTTACAAATATAAGGAAACAGTTTGATTTTATGATAAAGAGGATTGAAACTACCGTATAACTTATATGTGTCGAACTTTGATGAGTAGAATTTCTCGATGTGTTAAAGTTAAATTAAAGTCCTGACATTTTCCCTTATATATTGCTAAGAAAAATCCATTTATTAGTTGAATGTTTATGTGTCAAATTTTTCAATGTGTCATAGTTTTTATGCAGTCCATGCATACTAATTCAAGTACATTTTACCATTAAGTCTAAACCATTCGCCTGTTTTCACAACTTTGACTATGGGATTATATTTTTCACACCTTTACGGCTGTGACAAAATTGACGATGTTATTTGTATGACAGGTACTAATTACATGAAAGCTGCATCTTATAAAGGTCTGCTTAGGCTTTTGCTGTGTGTGAAATCAATGCTTTAATTGTAATTACTTAAGGTGCCATATCTAGGGCTGGGAGCCACGGGTTGGAACTGTACCACGGTATACCATGGTTTTTAGGTAAATACCATGGTACTTACAACGATATACCACACAATATATTCTGGGACTTGTGTTGAAGATTATTCATACATTTAAAGTTTTGCAAAGGAAAACAAAATATTGTCATCAGCCATTTTTTATTTCCTATCAAGGTCATTAGTAACAAGTGAAGATTTTAATGGAAATTGATACATTTATATCATATCTACGAACATTTTTGATGTTGTTTAGCAATAAAATTATCAGTAATGACAAATTTATTGAAAAATTGTACTCGTTCATTTCCGTTATACAGAAACTAACGAAGTTCTGGTATTATTCGTCCTTGTACCGGTTTGTACCACAAGCTGCTTGGACTGTAATATACCCGCAAAACTGCCCACCTCTAGCCATATCATTTGATTTAAATTCCCATGAAATTTGTTTCAGTCATGGATTCTTCCGCTGATTATGACATGCTAGCTAGCGAAGGACCCGGTATCCAACCCGGGCATCTGGATATCAATCACTTTGATGAATTATTATCTCTGTATTTAATACCCATCTTTTATTAGAAATACTTCAGCAATGTTTTGTTTGCTCAAGGTGAGCTTTTGTGATCACCCGTCATCTGGCATCCCATTGTGGGATGTGCGTCGTCAACAATTTGGCTTAACACGCTAGAGGCCATATTTTTAGCCCAATTTTCATGAAACTTGGTCAGAATGTTTGTCTCCATAAAATCTTAGACAAGATTGAAATTGGGTCATGTGGGGTCAAAAAGTAGGTCACAAGGTCAAATCTTATAAAAACCTTGTTAACATTCTAGAGGCCACATTTTTGGCCCAATCTTCATGAAAATTGGTCAGAATATTTTTCTCCATAAAATCTTGGACAACTTCGAATTTGGGACATGTGGGGTCAAAAAGTAGGTCACAAGGTCAATTCTTATAAAAACCTTCTTAACACCCTGGGGGCCACATTTTTGGCTTAATCTTCATGAAACTTGGTCAGAAATTTTTTTTCTATAAAGTCTTGGACAAGTTCGAATTTGGGTCATGTGGGGTCAAAAAGTAGGTCATGAGGTCAAATCTTATAAAAACCGTGTTAAATCTTAATGAAACTTGGTCGGAATGTATGTTTCCATAAAATCTTGGACAAGTTAGAAGTTGGGTCCTGTGGGGTCAAAAAGTAGGTCCATATGAAAAATCCAACATATGTTGCTCATTTATAATCAGGTGAGCAATTCATGGCCATCATGGCTCTCTTGTTCGAGAAAAATATTTTAACACACCTAGAAACAAAGAAATATCCACTTCATATACAGTAATACATGTATATTTGTATAAAATTACATTTACAACTGAAAGTTGATGCAATGAAGCCTTATTTAGAATTCAAAGACTTCATAGGTCCATATAGCCCCAAATTTAAGTCAAAGTCACAAAGTCTCAAACTTTAGAGGCCAGTTCATTCAACTTATCAAAGTTCTACTGTTTATATGCTTCAAATATCAGTCAAATCCTTTGATTGATTGTGAAGTTATGAACATTTGAAACTGCAGAATTTCTAAAGAAAACAGCAGTTTTTGTGTGACATGCACTTTTTTTAGCTCACCTGAGCAAAGCTCATGGTGAGCTTTTGTGATACTTAGATTGGCCAAAAAGCTCAGGAGCTATACCCCTTTCAATATATAAAAAAATGCAAGATACTCCAGCATCTTCATTTTTAGCTCACCTGAGCACTACTGCTATTGTCAACAATTTGTTTTAAAGGACATCTCCTCTGAAACCACTGGGCTTAAGTTGAATCTTGCCAGGGATGATCCTTGGGTGAATCTTCACAAAAGTTGCTAAAATCAATTGGCCTTCTTGTTTTTAATTTTGATGGCATTTGTTGTAAAAAAAGAAGTAGCAAAAAGAATTTTAGAGACAATTATTTTTTTGGGACAAAATGTCACATTTTATTTGCTCTAAGCCTTATACAAATTGCACTCCGAATAAAAATGCACTGTTAGTATGGAACTTGTTTCTATATTAAATGATAGCAGTCACTTTCAAGTCTTATTGTATCACAGGCCCACTTATAGGATTTTGTCAGTCATAAAATAAAAAAAAAGATATAATTCTGGACAAACAACAATTTGAATGTGTAAACTGATCCTCTTAATTTTAAGTTTGACTATTTGGGGAACAGTGGGAGCTATACTACTCAACACAACGTTGCTGTTACCACTGATGAAGGTTTAAGTCTTTTCAAAAGAGTTCATATCTTGAATATTATCAAAGATATTTTCTTCAAACTTCACATGCTTACTCATGTAACAAAGTGGATAATTCTGACAAGTCACATAACTCTGACAGCAGTTATTTTAGAGTTATGCCCCTTTTACACCTAATGAAAATTTAGGTTTATGCTTATGCCTATATTGGATATTTCCAAATCAATGAAGATATGTTTTTAACCAGGTTTTCATCAAAAATTCTGTTTTTCAGAATTGGGTACGTTGTTTGGTGGTGCATGGGCAGGTTTCAAACATTTGTTTCCATTGAATATCGCCTGTTAAAATAGAGATACAGTTTTCATATTTGGTAGGTTTATACCTTTTGAGAAGAGGAAGATCAGTGTTTCTTCCAGTTTTGATTTTTATGGGGTCATATTTGACCCCCTGTACCAGAATTTGGGGGTCATTTGAAATTTTAGAGGGTCATACCCTAAAGCAGTGATCGGGATATGAATTTCATCAGTAGGATATTGGCCCTTTCTGAGGCAAAATCAATGTGACATTTTCAAAATCAAATGTGACATTTTATGAAACAACTTCAACTTGCTTTTTAAAGTGACCCGAAGTCTAAAATGCATAATAAAAACAACAAACTCAAACCATCATAAAATTGAAACTTGAGAAAAGACGTGAAATAACAAAATAGAACAAAAAATATAATCACAAAAAATGACACAGAAACAAATGAAAAATACTTTTGCCTAGAAACCATACAATGGCCAATCTTACATAACAAACCACATTCATCACTGTAACAGTACATGACTGCTAGAATATTTCTTTTTATACGCCGCCGGAGCATATTGGCGTCATCTTCTCCGTCTGTCCGTACATCCATTTCTTGTGAATGCAACTCCTCCTTTGTTTCTGAATGAATCTTTTCAAAACTTGGTGAATGTCATTACTATAATGGGTAGACATGCATGAAGTGGCAATTTTCTGGTTCATTGATTTTTAGCTCGACTGTTCGAAGAATATGAGAGCTATTGTAGTCGCCCTTGCGTCGGCGTCAGCATTGGTGTTGCAGCTTTTGGTTAAAGTTTTGCATGCAAGTTACTATCAACCTTATATCTCAATAACCATTTATGGTATTGACTTGAAAGTTTATAGATATGTTCAGGGGCATCAGACATCCAAGGTAGATAACTCTTGACTGAATTTAATATAAACTAGATGTCATTCGTCTAAACGAATGATAGGACTTTCTGCAACCTGTGTTAATGCAAAAAGCAGGAGATAGAAGTTTCATGTAATGACTCACCTCTGGTAGTATTTCATGTTCATGCTGAACAATTGACATTATATTCCGCGTAATATAAGCGTTTAGTTACGTAGAAAAAAAAAAAAAAAGTAGTAGTAGTAGAAGTATGCTTATGACGTCATATGATGTCACAACTCAAAATATATTAAGAAATTATGCAGAACTGCAAACTGTGTAGGTTTCAACTTTCTATCTCATCCTGAAGCTCTTTAATCCTAAAATGAAATTTTCGGTCCTATGTTCGAATCTTATTTCAGCCACAGAACTTCGGTCTTTTGGAATTTCGGTTAGCTGACAGGATATGCACACCTTAGTTTCAAGATGTACCATCTGTGAAAATTTGAAGAAAATCCGACCATAAATGGCCGCTGTAGAGCGCGAACACCATTTTTCACTATTTTTAGCTCTGACGTCACATGATGTCATAGGGTGCTGAAAATCATTGAAATCAAAATTTCCTAACGTGATTAATAAGCCATAAAAATTTCATCATCCTAGGACTATTGCAACATATAAAAATAAGCATTTAGTTAGGAAGAAAAAAAGAATAATAATAATAATAAACATAACAAACCCAATAGGACTTTCTGCCGAAAGGGCAGAAAGTCCTAATTATGGCCCCTTTTTAGCTCACCTGAGCACAACGTGCTCAAGGTGAGCTTTTGTGATCACCCGTCGTCCGTCGTCAACAATTTGCTTTAAACGACATCTCCTCTGAAACCGCTGGACAGAATGTTCCTTGGGTGAGGCTCTACAAAAGTTGCTAAAATAAACTTGATCCATGTAGAACTCTGGTTGCCATGGCAACAAAAAGGAAAAAAAAAGGAAAACTTTGAAAATCATCTCCTTCAAAACTACTGGCCAGATTTTAAAATAAATTGGTACAGATGTTCCTTGGGTCAACCTCTACCAAAGTTGCTAAAATTATTCCGATCCGTAAAAAAACATGGCCGCCAGGGGCGGGGCTTATTTGCCTAATATGTATATAGAGAAACCTTTAAACAACATCTCCTCTGAAACCACTGGACAGAATTTGATTAAACTTGGCAGGGATGATCCTTGGGTCAATCTTCACAAAAGTACCTAAAATAAACTTGATCCATGTAGAACTCTGATTGCCATCGCAGCAAAAAGAAAAAAAAATGAAAACTTTAAAAATCATCTTCTTCAAAACTACAGGCCAGATTTTAAAATAAATTGGTACAGATGTTCCTTGGGTCAACCTCTACCAAAGTTGCTAAAATTATTCCGATCCGTAAAAAACATGGCCGCCAGGGGCGGGGCTTATTTGCCTTATATTCAATAGAGAAATCTTTAAACAACATCTCCTCTGAAACCACTGGACAGAATTTGATTAAACTTAGCAGGGATGATCCTTGGGTCAACCTTCACAAAAGTTGCTAAAATAAACTTGATCCATGTAGAACTCTGGTTGCCATGGCAACAAAAAGAAGAAAAAAAATATGAAAACTTTAAAAATCATCTTCTTCAAAACTACTGGCCAGATTTTAAAATAAATTGTTACAGATGTTCCTTGGGTCAACCTCTACCAAAGTTGCTAAAATTATTCCGATCCGTAAAAAAACATGGCCGCCAGGGGCGGGGCTTATTTGCCTTATATGTATATAGGGTAAACTTTAAACAACATCTCCTCTGAAACCACTGGACAGAATTTGATTAAACTTGGCAGGGATGATCCTTGGGTCAACCATCACAAAAGTTGCTAAAATAAACTTGATCCATGTAGAACTCTGGTTGCCATGTGCAACAAAAAGATAAAAAAAATATGAAAACTTTAAAAATCATCTTCTTCAAAACTACTGGCCAGATTTTAAAATAAATTGGTACAGATGTTCCTTGGGTCAACCTCTACCAAAGTTGCTAAAAAATTTCCGATCCGTAAAAAACATGGCAGCCATGGGCGGGGCTTATTTGCCTTATATGTATATTGGGAAAACTTTAATCAACATTTCCTCTGAAACCACTGGACAGAATTTGATTAAATTTGGCAGAAATGATCATTGGGTCAACCTTCACAAAAGTTCCAAAAATAAACTTGATCCATATAGAACTCTGGTTGCCATGGCAACAAAAAGAAAAAAAATATGAAAACTTTAAAAATCATCTTCTTCAAAACTACTGGCCAGATTTTAAAATAAATTGGTACAGATGTTCCTTGGGTCAACCTATTTATCTCAGGTGAGCGATTAAGGGCCTCATGGGCCTCTTGTTACAAGATTTGTGTCCCTTGAAACTTAGTCCCTGTAGCTGATTGATATTGCAGCCTTGTGAACGCAACTCCTCCTATGTTTTTGAACGAATCTTTCAAAACTTGATCAGTGGCATTACGACAATGGGTAGATGTGCATGAAGCTGATTGATATTGCAGCCTTGTGAACGCAACTCTTCCTACATTTCTGAACGAATCTTTTCAAAACTTGATCAGTGGCATTACTATAATGGGTAGATGTGCATGAAGTGGCGATTTTCCAGTTCATTGATTTTTACAAGATTTGTGTCCCTTGAACCTTAGTCCCTGTAGCTGATTGATATTGCAGCCTTGTGAATGGAACACCTCCTACATTTCTGAATGAATCTTTACAAAACTTGGTCAATGTCATAACTATAATGGGTAATGTGCATGAAGTGGCGATTTTCCGGTTCATTGATTTTTATAAGATTTTTGTCCCTTGAAATTTAGTCTCTGTAGCTGATTGATATTGCAGCCTTGTGAAGGCAAGTCCTCCTAAGTTTCAGAATGAATCTTTTCAAAAGTTGATCAGTGGCATTACTATAATGGGTAGATGTGCATGAAGTGGTGATTTTCTGGTTCATTAATTTTTTCAAGATTTTTGTCCCTTGATTTTAGTCTCTGTAGCTGATTTATATTTCAGCCATGTGAACGCCATTCCTTGTATATTTCTGGCATAATCTTTTCAAAACTCCGGCAATTTCATTACTATACTGGGTAGATATGCACAAATCAGGGATTTTGATGTTTATCATTATTTACAATAGTTATGGCTTTCTAAATATGGTCACTTGAAAACACAACTCAAGTTTCTCAGGTAAAAGTGCATAAAGCAGGGATTTTCTGGTACACTGATTTTTGCAAGAGTTATGCGGAGAAAGAAAAAAGGATTCATATCGATACTGCTATTTGACCTACTTTCATATTGGAAGCCATTTTAGGGTTCTATCTCTGTTCAGCTATATTAATTGGTCTCACAGACTTCATCATGAGCTTATGCTTACAGAAATGTTAAAAGCAATACTAAAAGGACCCTCTTGGTCTTTATATTTTGTGGCGGCGTATATTGTGGCAGCACTGGCACTCTTGTTTTTATATAATTATATGTATTTCACAATACAGAACAGGATTCATCGTAATTTCTGTTTACCATACGGAATATTCTGCGCACTGACCATGTAAAGTACAGTATGTGCTTATGTCAGTGTAAAAAATGTCAGGCAAAATAATTAATTGAGGGAAAGCAATTAACCTAATTAGCCTAACCTAACTTAATTTTTATGCTCACCGAAGATGACGCATATAGTCGCCGCTTCGTCCGTCCGTCCGTCTGTCCGTCCGTTTGTCCGTCACACTTTCCTTGTCCGGACTATTTCTCAGGAACTAACAGCTTGAATTCAACGAAACTTTATGGGAAGCTTTATTACCAAGAGGAGATGCGCATATCGTCAGCATGACCCGATTCCTAAATTTTTCACAGAGTTATGGCCCATTGATTTTTAGTACATATTGCATGATTCTTGTCCGGGCTATTTCTCAGGAACTAACAGCTTGAATTCAACGAAACTTTATGGGAAGCTTTATTACCAAGAGGAGCTGTGCATATCATCAGCATGACCCGATTCCTAAATTTTTTCAAAGAGTTAAGACCCCTTGACTTTTTGGCCTATAGTACATATGCATGATTCTTGTCCGGGCTATTTCTCTGGAACTAATGGCTTGAATTCAATGAAACTTTATTGGAAGCTTTATTACCAAGAGTAGATGTGCATATCGTCGACGTGACCTGGTTCCTCAATTTTTAAGAGAGTTATGGCCCCTACTACCATGTTGTTGACTGATATTCATGTCATTTGCCTAATTTAACAGGAGATATCATTTAAACAAAACCCCACAAAATTCAATATGCTAGTAATGTCAATCATAATCATGTCAGCTAATTGTTGTTTAGGCCATTATACACTATTTCAAATATCCAGTCATATGTCAAGAGCGTTGGTTAACCTCTTTGATATGAGCACACATTGAAATGTATGACTTAATTTTCAGTAGTATAAAAACTTTAAAAAAATAAAAAATTATAAGTCTCCTAATTAGAAAAAGGAAAAGATATGATTTAGGAATGGGGATTTCAACATATCCTCCCACCCATTGACCAAGGCCTTATTTGTAACAATGACGTTCTTCGGGGAGCATCTGTCAGTTCTACTGACTTTCTTGTTGCCTCATTATACCCCCACAAATGAAATTTGGGGGGGTATATAGGAGTCACCCTGTCGGTCGGTCGGTCAGTCCGTCGGTTGGTCTACAAATATTTGTCCGGAGCATTTCTCCAAAACTACTGTACCTATGTTGATGAAACTTCATAGGTAGATAGACCTTGATGAGAGGAAGTGCAGTGCATAAGAACCATAACTGCATGTATTTTGAAAGGAGTTATTGCCCTTTGTCATTTTTAATCTTTTGATTTTGTCCGGACCATAACTCCAATACTAAAGTAGCTAGGTTGATGAAACTTCATATGTAGATTGATCTTGATGAGAGGAAGTGCAGTGCACAAGAACCATAACTCTGCATGTATTTTGAAAGGAGTTATTGCCCTTTGTCATTTTTAGCTCACCTAAGCACAACGTGCTCATGGTGAGCTTTTGTGATCGCCTTTTGTCCGTTGTCCGTCATCCGTGCGTGCGTCCTTCGTCAACAATTTGCTTTAAACAACATCTCCTCATGAACCGCGGAAGGGATTTTGACCAAACTTCACAGGAATCATCCTTATGATGCCCTCTATCAAAGTTGTACAAATTATTCAGATTGGTTAAAAAAGTAGGTCACAGGAGCTAAAAATAGATTTTTAAAATGCAAACTTTGAAAATCTTCTTCTGCAAAACTGCAAGGCCTAGAGCTTAGATATTTGGTATGTAGCATCATCTTATGGGCCATTACCAAGATTGTACAAATCATAGTCCTACGGTGATAAATGCCCCCGCACCAGGGGTCACTTGTTTTACATAAGAGTTATTTAGGAAAATCTTTAAAAATCTTCTTCTATGAATCCATAAGGCCTAGAGCTTAGATATTTGGTATGTAGCATCATCTTATGGTTCATTACCAAGATTGTACAAATCATGACCCTATGGTGATAAATGCCCCTGCACCATGGGTCACTTGTTTTACATAGAGTTATATAGGAAAATCTTTAAAAATCTTCTTCTATGAATCCATAAGGCCTAGAGCTTAGATATTTGGTACGTAGCATCATGTTATGGTTCATCACCAAGATTGTACAAATCATGACCCTATGGTGATAAATGCCCCCGCACCAGGGGTCACTTGTTTTACATAGAGTTATATAGGAAAATCTTTAAAAATCTTCTTCTATGAATCCATAAGGCCTAGAGATTAGATATTTGGTATGTAGCATCATCTTATGGTTCATTACCAAGATTGTACAAATCATGACCTTATGGTGATAAATGCCCCCGCACCAGGGGTCACTTGTTTTACATAGAGTTATATAGGAAAATCTTTAAAAAAAATCTTCTACTATGAATCCATAAGGCCTATAGCTTAGATTTTTGGTATGTAGTATCATCTAATGGTTCATTATCAGGATTTTCAAAATGGTGGCCCTTTGGAGATAAATGACCCCGCACTAAGTCTTCTCCTCTGAAACCATAAGGCCCAGTGCTTATATATTTAGTGTGTAGTATTGTCAGGGCTAAAATGTTTAAGATTGAGTTATATCAGAATTCTTGCCTGTTTAAAAACATTGTAATCAGTTGTAGCAATGGTACTCAGGTGAGCGATTCAGGGCCATCATGGCCCTCTTGTTAATCTTCTGATTTTGTCCGGAGCATAACTCCAATACTAAAGTAGCTAGGTTGATGAAACTTCATATGTGGATTGATCTTGATGAGAGGAAGTGCAGTGCACAAGAACCATAACTCTGCATGTATTTTGAAAGGAGTTATTGCCCTTTGTCATTTTTAATCTTTTGATTTTGTCCGGACCATAACTCCAATACTAAAGTAGCTAGGTTGATGAAACTTCATATGTAGATTGATCTTGATGAGAGGAAGTGCAGTGCATAAGAAAACCACAATGTAAATTCTTAAAGACAGGTTTTTGCAAACAATAAATATGGATGTGAACCATAATTAGACTGCATTTTTATTCTCCTCAGCTACAGATCTTGGGGGCAAAGTGTTTTCTTCTGTGTGTCTGTATATGTGTCTCTCTGTCTTATCTGTCTGTCTGTCAAAACTTTTTAGCATTGTCCAAAACTTTTGAACCATTGCTCACACTAACTTTAAACCTTACATACATGTAGTCTTTCACTCACGCAAACTTTTGAAACTGTATTCCTACACATGACAGACTTCCGGTGTGGGTATTGATCACCTTTAGTGATAATATTTTTTTTTGGTATGCTTATAAGCCCAAATCCTATGTGTGAACATTCGTTTTATGTGTCATGTGAATACATCCTGTGTCAAAGATGGGGGTGGGGGTATGAATCACCTTCAGTGATAGTTCTAGTTATTTCTGCAACTAATCATAAATAGAAAATACGTTTCTTGTTGTCAGTAGATGTTCTTCCTAGTTTCATTTTGGACAGTACTGCAGGGTTTGACATTAACTTTTTTGAGAGCTGGACCAGTGGTCCATTAACTTAGAAAACTTACCAGGCCAGAGCCAAACTGAACTAGACAAAGGGGTAAAACACATCATACACATACATGTCATACTTAGATCAATATACTTACTTCGGAATACTTAACAAATTCCATGTAAGTATAAACACATGTTTACTGTAATAGGAATGAATAATGGTCTACAGAGATTATACTAGAATTTCTGTTGTGCTGCATGCTTTTCATTAACACTGCGTGAACACCATGATTGTACCTACATAGACAACCCCATTTATGTGAGTTCTGGATAATGTCTATTGTTTAATGATTTTCAAGTATTTCCATATAAAGCAAAACAATCTGTTTCGTGTCATCTATTTATACAGTTTCTTTGATTCCTCTTTACCTTTTCATTTATAACTGTCATTGTCAAAAGACAGTTTGACATTTTTCGTATCTATTTTCGTATTTATTAAAATTATATTATCAATTATAATACGAAAATTTCGTAAATATTATAAAATGAAAAGTTAGATGAAGAAATAAGCATTTTTAGCTTAGTATTATGGCATTGAACATTTGGCAAGTGCGTGGGGAAAAGCCTCGTTTTGAAAACACCAACCAATGAGTAAATGCGTGTTAAGGTTGTTACTAAATATGCTGCTAAATATAGCACACACGCGAATGTTAAGGTAGTGGGATCCTAATGGACACTTTTGCAAAACTCAATGTTTCTGTTGTGTTTGTAATTTTTATTACATTTCTGACTTTTTTGATAAATTTAAAGACTTTTTACCATCTGAAAAGGAAAATAATCCCGGTTTTTAAAAGTGACCCTCTCGCCCTGTCAGAGCCTCTAACATAAAAAAAATCATGTTTTTGATATTTTTTCTACATCAAACACTATAAATGTGTTTCAAAAACATTAATTTGTAGAATAAAACATTGATTTAAGCTTTTTCTGGTCTAATAATTTTTTTTGTTTATATATTCCATACATGGTTTAAGAATTATGCATGTTTTTTCTGCTTGTCGATAAACAATAAATCACATTTGGTTCAAAATTTTTATATTTCTAATTCAAGTTTATGGTAATTGTTATTACAATAATTAAACACAATCATTGTGTCACATCCTAACCAAACCAAAAATTAGGAAGGTTTACCACACCTAACTCAAGAAATGTCATGTTTTATGTAATGACCCCCTTTCCAATCATGGCTGCCAAATATTGTAGAAATGAGCAAAGGAAATATAAGACACACTAGCACCAGTAAAATTAAAAGCACTATAACTCTTAATATGCAAAATGATTGTATTAAGTATAGATAACAAGTAAAGAAATTGGAGCAATGTCAATTGAAAGGTCAAAGGCCAATCTGTTGTTCATCTCGACATAATCCATAAAGTTCATGAGTAAATAATACCGACAAATACTAAATATTATATTGCAATTTGAAATGCCAAGATTGATGAATTATACAATCAAAATGTATACTTTTATGCATTATTAGCTTGTCTGTTTTTCGGAGAAAAAAAGTCGAGGTATTGTGATCACCCTGGTGTCGGCGGCGGCGTTGGCGTTGTTGTCGTTGTCGGCGTGAAATACTTTAACCTTGGCCATAATTTCCACACTACTGCAGTTTTTCTAACGAAACTTCATATGCTTATTCATCATCACAAGGGCTACAATCTGACCAAGGGACATAACTCTGTGAGGCTTTTTGACAGAATTATGCCCCTTTAAGGACTTAAGAAATAACAGACGAGCGTTGGCATCCGTGCGTGGTGCTATTTTCTACCCCTTAAAACTGGCCAAGTCCGTTTCAAAGCCACTGGTTCTGACATTAGTTTTTCAAATCTTTGAAATATGACACAATTATTGGAATCAGTTACTCTGGGCATCCCCTCACTATTCTTGGCCATGAATAGCTATGAGAATAATTGTGATCATATTTTACATAACCAGGCAATAACCTTTCCTTCTTTGGCTTTAAATAACGGCCGCGTTTATCCCTGGCCTTCATATTTCCTGATGTGAATGCTAAAACACGGCCATGGAAATCACAACAATGTCGTCACCGGAAGGACATTCCCGCAAATGATACTTTATATTTTTTTTAAATGTGGCTTTCATGAATTAACAGTTTAAATATTATACACTTTTATGTCCAAACTAAGCTATTTTCCATAACATAATTAAAAAATTAGGAATATCTAAAATATGATAGTCGATTCCGTGCGGTGCCGAACATTGCAACATCGGCAATAGTCGGAAAACGGAAAATGTCGACATCGGCCGATCGCAGTAAACCTTATTAGGATCTCTCTGCCTTAATTTTGAGTCCTGATTTCATTGGAAACGTCACACATGGGTTTAATTTGCCAAGGTAATTGTGCAAGGACAGACAAACCTTATCCATATTTTTGTTTAATTTTTGCATGCAACATATTATGATTATATCTCAGCAATCAATCAAGGGACTGACTTGAGACTTCATAAAGGTGTTGACCATCAAGTTACATTACCCTTATATGCATTCTTTTTAAATATGGCCCCCTTTTGAACATAGTAATTCTGGCTCTGTCTGTCTGTAGACAATTCGTTTCCTCACAATAACTTTTGAAAGACTTCATGTATTGACTTCATATTTAGATGCAAGTGTATAATATCAATACACAGGTCAGTTTTACTTTGCTTATAATCCATTATACAATTTGTTATAGAGTTTATTGGTAAATTTTATGTGAAATGACCCTTTCAAAGCAAAAGCTTTTGAAAGTCTTCATGTATTGAATTCATATCATGTTATTATTGGGATCAAAACTTCATTTTACCTCCTTTTTTAGGAAAGATCATCATCTATGACATTTGCATAAACAACAAAACTGCTTCCCCATTTTAAAAACAGTACTTTATACTATGATACCTTCATATGGATTTGCCTACGGGTATAAATTGCCCCACCTCAGTGGCACTGTTGTTTGTTTTTGTATATGTGCAAATGATTAAGTTCATTTCAGTTTACTTTTTTGTTTATAGCACGGAAGAAGAAATTGAAGTATTTCTTCAAGAATGCAAGGTACTACTTGATAAAGAGTAACAACCATGAAAATGTGGCCCTTGCAAAGGCAAAGTGTGTATGGTCAACTCCACCTCAGAATGAGGCAAGACTTAATCAGGCATACAAGGTAGGAATAATCTAAATTTTGTTTTTATGCCTCGAACTAAGTTGTAGGTTATATAGTCTCCCAAACGAAATTTGTTGACTTATTGATTTTACTCTGTTTCTTCTTATTATTATTCTTCTTATTATTATTCTTTCTTCTGCTGGAAACTTTGTATGGGCTATATCTCATGGCCGCTCGACCTATCTTTACATAACTTCTCATACTTATATTCCTCAATTAGTAGTGGTGCGCCCCTGATTTTTAGCTCACCTGAGCACATGGTGAGATATTGTGATTGCCTTTTGTCCGGCGTCCGTCCGTGGGTGTGAGCATCCTGCGTCAACAATTTGCTTTAAACAACATCTCCTAAACCGCTGAATGGATTTTGACCAAACTTCACAGGAATCATCCTTATGATGTCCTCTATCAAAGTTGTTCAAATTATTGTTCAAATTTTGTTCAAATCATTACCCTGGGGTCAACATTGGTCCTGCCCCAGGGGTCACATGATTTTACATAGGCTTATATAGGAAAAAAAATAGAAAAATCTTCATCTCGGAAACCACAGGGCATGGAGTTTAGATATTTGGTGTGTAGCATTGTCTAGTGGACATCTACCTGGTTTGTTCAAATCATGGCCCTGGGGTCAAAATTGGCTTGCCCTGGGGATCATTTGATTTAACATAGACTTGTATAAAAAAAATAAAAAAAATCTCCTCAGAAACCACAAGGCCCGGAGTTCAGAAAAGTTTGATAGTTATAGCTATAAAATCAAGTGACCCTTAGAGTGGGACCAATTTTGACCCAAGAGCCATGATTTGAAAACCTGGTTCTGGTCCACAAGGCCATGTTACATACCAAATATCTAAACCCATGATCTTGTGGTTTCTGACAAGAAGATCTTTTAAAACTCCCCTATACAGTACAACGCCACTGTATCGCAGTTCTTGGGATCCAAGCCCAAATATCACGTTCTATTGGACTGCGTAGTAAGTTTGAGAATGCTATATGTGTCTTTGTGATATGTCATAAATTCTTGAAAAACCCTAATATAAAGCAAATCACATTATTATATTTATAGAGTTATTTAGTTATTTTAAATAATTCCATTATCATTGATTCTGGGTTTTCTTCTTTCTTTTTGTACTGTAATTGCCGATAATTCACATTCAGAGAATAGTGTATAAGATATGGTGATGTGAAGAGGTTACGTAACTCTTCAGCATATCTCATTATAATAAATTATTAGCCGTCCATTGTTAATCAAAACAATGTGGGTGTGAAAATTGCCATTACACTACAATTTATCGCTATTTGAAATTAAGCTGAGGTGTAATTATTATGATGTATTGATATGAGGCGCCTTGTTAATGTTTAAATGAAACAAATTACCAGGTAACGCTGATCTAATTATCATTTATTGTTTTCTTCCTGTGAAAAAGATTGGATACTTTCCGGGACTTTTTAATCCATGGTAAAATTATGCACCCTAGCATATTAAACAAAAATACCATTATTAAGGTTTATGCAGTGGAATTTAGACAATGTTTGTGTATTTTATCAAATATCTGCTTGGTATTGAATGTCCATACCAATTAAAAATGCTGATAACTGTGGTTGGATAATTATACCGACAAACCTGCATTGTTGCCGATCATTAGCACTCGATTGCTTAATCATCAACTGCCCCAAAACACAATAGCTTACCACCTGGGTGTTTAATTGTTATCACTTCCGAGTGTCAGTGCACTAGCATGTTAAATACTGACTGCAAAACTCTTTTAAATACATATAGATATAGAAGGAGATAGATTAGTTTCACGGTAATCTTATGCAAATGATGTGATATATTTTTTGGGTCCATAGATCAACCGCGACATATTGGTCAACGCGAAATAGCAGTCCATGATATAGCGGCGTTGTACTGTATACCCTATCTAGAAATTTCAAAATTTCTTTTGTATGAAACCAATGGTCAGAAAAATGATCCCTTGAAAATTGAGACTAGTTAGCTTATATAATAGAAAACTTCAAAATTCTTCTTCTGTTAAACCAGTGGTCAGAATTTTATTACATTTGATACAAACGGTCACCTCATGACTGTCTACCATGATTCCTAAAATAAAGTTGATCCCTTGTAAAATAAGGCCCCTAGGGGTCTGCTAGTTTCCTTATATACTAACTCCGTAATAGAAGATGACAAAGATTTCTTTTTCTATTAAACCATTCGTTAGAATCAATCTGGGGCGGGGGTTGGGGGGTGCGGCATGTATTGTAACCTCATGGCTGTCTGCCATAATTGCTAAAGTTGATCCCTTGAAAAATGAATCACATAGAGGGTCTTTAAATAAGTTGATGTTCTCTGGTGAGTAATCTAGGGACTTCTTTTTATATGCTAGTCGAATGACGGGAAATATTATGGAATCACTTGTGGCATCTGTGCTGCGCCCACTAATGTTGTCCTTTCTCTAACTCGAATAAATGTGAAATGATAATTACCAAACCTGGCCACAATGAATATGGGCACAATATCTTGGCCAAGTTTGATAACCAACCAGAATTTCCAAGACACTTCAGAGTTATGCCCTTGAATTGATGAAAAATTGCAAAATTAACAGTGTCTAACAATCATGAACCAATCTTTTGCAAACTTGGTCATTATGCTTATGGATATAAGGGTAGTTGCAGAACTGGTTGGCCTGGTGTCAGGAAATGTGTCTGGGTGTGGTATCATGCTACATGTCTACGGAGTGATACTGAAGTGTGGCAGATCTATATCTGTCTCAAGTAGACATTGTTTCCAAATGACTGAAATACTGTCGGTGGTACGTTAAACCCAACAAACAAACAACATTACAGCTGTGTTCAAAAACCAGACAGTCAAGAGTCGTAGCCCTTAATTGAATTGTTAAAGATTGCAAATTAACAGTGTCTGCTCTTAAACATGAACCAATCCTTTCCAAATTTGGTCACAATATATTTATGGGCACAATTTCTTGGCCAAGATTGATAACCAGCCAGAATGTCCCAGATAGTCCAGATTTATGGCCTTTGAATTAATGAAAAATTGCAAAATTAATCTTGTCTGCTCTCTAACTCTAAACAAATCTTGTCCAAACTTGGGTCACAATGTAAATACCAAATATGATAACCAGCCAAAATGTCTTTTACACTCCAGAGTTACGTCCTTTGAATTAATAAAAAATTGCATTGTCTGCTGTCTTACACTGACAGGTTAACAAATCTTTACTAAACTTTTTCACAATGTGTATTGGCACAATATCTTGACTGAGTTTGATAACCAGTCAGATTAGCCCAGACACTCGATAGTAACAACCTTTGAATTGATAAAAAAACAGGACAGGTATATTTTGCGTAAACTGACACTCTTGTTGACTAGAGGTAAGTTAAGGCCAATAGTTTAGTCTCCCAAACGAAGTTTGGAGACTTATTGTTTTTACTCCGTTTCTTCTTCTTCTTCTTCTTATTATTATTATTCCCCCCTTCGAAAAAGAGGGGGCATATTGCTTTGCACATGTCGGTCAGTCGGTCCGTTGGTCGGTCCGTAGACCAGTTTCAGATTAATAACTTGGGAAAGCCTGGAACTTCAAACTTAGTCTGGAGATTGATCATGACCAGTAGATGAACCCTATTGTTTTTGGAGTCACTTGGTCAAAGGTCAAGGTCACAGTGACCTTGATTTACTGAACTTGATTTTGAAAATGGTGACCAAACAGTTTCTGATCAATAACTTGAGAACGCCTGGGCCAAGGAATTTTAAACTTAGTATGGAGATTGGTCATGACCAGTATATGAACCCTATTGTTTTTGGAGTCACTAAGTTAAAGGTCAAGGTCACAGTGACCTTGATTTACTGGGCTTGATTTTGAAAATGGTGACCAAGCTGTTTCTGATCAATAACTTGAGAACGCCTGGGCCTAGGAACTTTAAACTAAGTATGGAGATTGGTCATTATCAGTAGATGAATCCTATTGATTTTTGGGGTCCCTAGGTCAAAGGTCAAGGTCACAGTGACCTTGATTTACTGGGATTTTATGTTAAAATGGTGACCAAACCATTTCTGATCAATAACTTCAGAACACCTAGGCCTAGGAACTTAAAACTTAGTATGGAGATTGTGCATGACCTGCAGTAAATGACCCCTTTTGTTTAAGGGGTAACTAGGTCAAAGATCAAGGTCACTGTGACATTGAATGCCGATATAGATTCTGATCAAAATGGGTTCTGGTCAAATCTTTTTCACCAGATTTTTTTCAGCATTTTCACCTTTACTGGATACAATATACAAGGTAAAACTCAAATGAGTTAGCAGTGTTAATAATTATCAGTAGTAAACCTTCACCAAGATAAGTTCTGAACTTTGTAACATGCCCACATTATAAAGCCAAACATCATACATATAATATAGCTATATAAATATTATGGCATATGAGGGGGCATATATGTTTTACAAACATTTCTTGTTCTTTCTTGCGCCGGAAACTTTGTACGGGCCATATCTCAGAGGCCGCTCGACCTATCTTTACAAAATTTCACACACTAACAGTCCGCAATCAGTAGTGGGGCCTCCCTGAATTTTGTGAATGGGGGTCCCTGGGGATCAGGCCCAGCCCCCCAAAGATGGATTTTTGTATAAAAAATGTATTTTGGTTAAATATTTCAAATTTCCAACCTTGAATCATTTAATTTTTTGTTCCTACAAATGAAAAGATTGAATATTACTACTTTGGTGTCCCCTGAGGTCACCGAGGGGCAGGCCCCGCCCCCACAAATTTATTTAATCACCTTATATCTCAAAATCTTTTCAGATCCCCACCCATAAACCATATATTTTCTTGATCCTCATGAACAGATGGATTGAATGGTACTTTTTAGCTCACCTGAGCACAAAGTGCTCAAGGTGAGCTTTTGTGATCGCCCTTCGTCCGGCGTCCGTCGTCGTGCGTCGTCCGTCGTCAACAATTTGCTTTAAACAACATCTCCTCTGAAACCGCTGGACAGAATTTAATGAAACTTGGCAGGAAAGTTCCTTGGGTGAGGCTCTACAAAAGTTGCTAAAATAAACTTGATCCATGAAGAACTCTGGTTGCCATGGCTACAAAAAGAAAAATAATTTGAAAACTTTAAAAATCATCTCCTTCAAAACTACTGGCCAGATTTCAAAATAATTTGGTACAGATGTTCTTTGGGTCAACCTCTACCAAAGTTGCTAAAAAAAATTCCGATCTGTAAAAAAACATGGCCGCCAGGGGCGGGGCTTATTTGCTTTATATGTTTATAGAGAAACCTTTAAACAACATCTCCTCTGAAACCACTGGACAGAATTTGATTTAACTTGGCAGGGATGATCCTTGGGTCAACCTTCACAAAAGTTTCTAAAATAAACTTGATCCATGTAGAACTCTGGTTGCCATGGCAACAAAAAGAAAAAAAATATGAAAACTTTAAAAATCATCTTCTTCAAAACAACTGACCAGATTTTAAAATAAATTGGTATTAGAATTTGATTAAACTTGGCAGATCATGGGCCTCTTGTTTGATGTTTAAATGGGTCACCAAGGGGTCAGGCCCCACCCTCTCACTTTTACTTATGACTGGGTTATTTTTTAAACTTCGTTTGGGAGACTTAGTTACAGTTCATTGTTACAATTATTACTTGTTAAAATAGATTTTATTTGATTTTACCATTAAACATTTCATATGTTGATGAATAGTTGAGCATGCTTTTATGGATAGCTCTTGTTCTGCAGAGTGCTGAATAACTACTACCTCAAAGCTATTTAATAAAGATGTTTTTTTTAGCTCACCTGAGCACTTGTGCTCGGGTGAGCTTTTGTGATCTCCTTTTGTCCGTCGTGTGTCGTCAGTCGTCCGTCGTCAACAATTGCTTGTGAACACTCTAGAGGCCACAGTTTTGGCCCAATCTTCATGAAACTTGGTCAGGATGTTTCTCTACATGATATCTCGGATGAGTTCGAAATTGGGTCATGTGGGGTCAAAAACTAGGTCACTAGGTCAAATCTTAGAAAAACCTTGTGAACACACATGATATCTCGGATGATTCGAAATTGGGTCATGTGGGGTCAAAAACTAGGTCACTAGGTCAAATCCTTGAAAAACCTTGTGAACACTCTAGAGGCCACAGTTTTAGCCCAATCTTCATAAAATTTGGTCAGGATGTTTGTCTACATGATATCTCGGATGAGTTCGAAATTGGGTCATTTGGGGTCAAAAACTAGGTCACCAGGTCAAATCTTAGAAAAACCTTGTGAACACTCTAAGGCCACATTTTGGCCCAATCTTCATGAAATTGGTCAGGATGTTTGTCTACATGATATCTCGATGAGTTCGAAATTGGGTCATTGGGGTCAAAAACTAGGTCACCAGGTCAAATCTTAGAAAAACCTTGTGAACACTCTAGGGGCCACAGTTTTGGCCCAAGCTTCATGAAACTTGGTCAGGATGTTTGTCTACATGATATCTCGGATGAGTTCGAAATTGGGTCATGTGGGGTCAAAAACTAGGTCACCAGGTCAAATCTTAGAAAAACCTTGTGAACACTCTAGGCCAAGTTTTGGCCAACTTCATAAATTTGGTCAGGATGTTTGTCTACATGATATCTGATGAGTTCGAAATTGGGCAATGGGGTCAAAAACTAGGTCACCAGGGAAAATCTTAGAAAAACCTTGTGAACACTCTAGAGGCCACAGTTTTAGCCCAATCTTCATGAAAAATGGTCAGGGTGTTTGTCTACATGATATCTTCGATGAGTTCGAAAATGGGTAATGTGGGGTCAAAAACTAGGTCACCAGGTCAAATCTTAGAAAAACCTTGTGAACTCTCTAGAGGCCACAGTTTTAGCCCAATCTTCAATAGATTTGGTCAGGATGTTTGTCTAATTGATATATTGGATGAGTTTGAAAATGAGTCACATGAGGTCAAAAACTAGGTCACCAGGTCAAATCTAAGAAAAACCTTGTGAACACTCTAGAGGCCTACATTTTTGTCCCAGTCTTCATTAAACTTAATATGAATGATGACTGCATGAATTCCCAGTTGAGTGCAAATTCAGGTAGGATCAATATGTAGGTCACTTAGTCAAATGTTAGAAAAACACTTTTAGATGCCAGATTTTTTGTCATTATGCCTAACACAGCCATCTTACTCAGGTGAGCGACACAGGGCCATCTTGGCCCTCTTGTTTAGGTCATCAGGTAAAATCCCAATCACGTATGACCAATATTATTTAATTTAGATTGATGGTATATATGCTAGCGAGGGCCTTCTTTGTTATTGTTTTCATATCTTGTCTATTACTTATTTTTTGTAGGAATGTGACAATGTCATACTGGTGTTTTCTGTCAAAGAGAGTGGCAAATTTCAAGGTAATATTGTTTGTGAGTGTGCCATTGATTAAATGTTTTTATACCCTAAGATACAAAGTTCACAGGGCAAAACATTGTTCCCTCATGATGTCAAAGCCACCAATATTGTATGACTTAAGCTGATACAGTTTGAAATTTGAGAATAGTGTTTTTAAATGACTAGTGTTTTTAGGTCACCTGAGCTCAGGATGAGCTTTTAGGATCGATGAATGTCCGTCAGTCCGTCCGTCCATCCGTCCGTCGTCCCCACAATTTGTTCGTTTGCACTCTAGCATCTTCATTTTATGAGCAATTATCTTCAAACTTTAAAACAATGTTTATAACCATAAAATCTCGACCAAGTTCGATTATGGCTGATATCGGAACATTAGGTCAGGAGTTATGCCCCTTTTAAAATTCAAAAAAGCCAGATTTCACATTGTTTGCACTCTAGCATCTTCATTTCATGAGCAATTATCTTCAAACTTTATATCAATGTTTATAACCATAAAATCACAGCCAAGTTCGATTATGGCTGATATCGTACCATTAGGTCAGGAGTTATGCCCCTTTTAATATTCAAAAAATGTCATATTTCAAGTTGTTTACACTCTAGCATCTTCATCTTTTGAGCAATCCTCTTCAAACTTTATGGCAATGCTTATGACCATAAGGTCTCGATTGAGTTCGATTATGGCTGAGATTCATCAATTAGGTCAGGAGTTATGCCCCTTTTAATATTAAAAAAAATGCCATATTTCACTTTGTTTACACTCTAGCATCTTCATCTTTTGAGCAATCATCTTCAAACTTTATGGCAATGCCTATGACCATAATGTCTCAATTGAGTTTGATTATGGCTGAGATTCATAATTAGGTAGGAGTTAGCCCCTTTTAATATAAAAAAATGCCAGATTTCATGTTGTTTACACTCTAGCATCTTCATCTTTTGAGCAATCATCTTCAAACTTTATTACAATGTTTATGACCATAAGGTTTCGATTGAGTTCGATTGATGCTGAGATCCGTCAATTAGTTCAGAAGTTATGCCCCTTTTAATATTAAAAAAATGCCAGAAATCACTTTGTTTACACTCTAGCATCTTCATCTTTTGAGCAATCATCTTCAAACTTTATGGCAATGCTTATGACCATAAGGTCTCGATTGAGTTCGATTATGGCTGAGATCAGTTGATTAGGTAAGGAGTTAAGCCCCTTTTAATATTAAAAAAAATGCCATATTTCACTTTGTTTACACTCTAGCATCTTCATCTTTTGAGCAATCATCTTCAAACTTTATGGCAATGCCTATGACCATAATAAGGTTTCGATTGAGTTCGATTGATGCTGAGATCCGTCAATTAGTTCAGAAGTTATGCCCCTTTTAATATTAAAAAAATGCCAGAAATCACTTTGTTTATACTCTAGCATCTTCATCTTTTGAGCAATCATCTTCAAACTTTATTACAATGCTTTTGACCATAATGTCTCAATTGAGTTCGATTATGGCTGAGATCCGTCAATTAAGTCAGGAGTTATGCCTCTTTTTATATAAAAGAAAGCCATATTTCACGTTTACACTCTAGCATCTCCCTTTTTTTAGCAATCATCTTCAAAGTTTATGACATTGTTAATGACCATAATGTCTCGATTGAGTTCAATTGTGGCTGAGATGGGTCATTTAGGTCAGGAGTTATGCCCCTTTAAATACAAAAAATGCAAGATTTCACTTTGTTTATTCTCTACCAACTTCATTTTTTTAACAATCATTTTTAAACTTTAAGACAATGTTTATGCCCATAATCTCACAATCGGGTTCAATTATAATTGATATTGACTTGTAAATTTAGGAGTTATGCCCATTTCACCATAAAAAAAGCCAGATTTCACTTTTACACTCAAGCATCTTTATTTCTTAAGCAATCATCTTTCTCAGGTGAGCGACCAAGGGCCATCTTGTCCCTCTTGTTTTTTTTAGCTCACCTGAGCACAAAGTGCTCAAGGTGAGCTATTGTGATCGCCCTGCGTCCGGCGTCGTGCGTCGTCAACAATTTTCTTTAAATGACATCTCCTCTGAAACCGCTGGACAGAATTTAATGAAACTTGGCAGGGATGTGCCTTGGGTGAGGCTCTATAAGAGTTGCTAAAATAAAGTTGATCCATGAAGAACTCTGGTTGCCATGGCTACAAAAAGAAAAATAATTTGAAAACTTAAAAAATAAATAACTACTGGCCAGATTTTAAAATAAATTGGTACAGATGTTCCTTGGGTCAACCTCTTATATGTATATAGCCAGGGGCGGGGCTTATTTGGCTTATATGTATATAGGGAAAACTTTAATCAACATCTCCTCTGAAACCACTGGACAGAATTTGATTAAACTTGGCAGGAATGATCCTTGGGTCAACCTTCACAATAGTTCCTAAAATAAACTTGATCCATATAGAACTCTGGTTGCCATGGCAACAAAAAGAAAAAAAAATATGAAAACTTTAAAAATCATCTTCTTCAAAACTACTGGCCAGATTTTAAAATAAATTGTTACAGATGTTCCTTGGGTCAACCTCTACCAAAGTTGCTAAAATTATTCCGATCATTAAAAAACATGGCCTCCAGGGGCGGGGCTTATTTGCCTTTTATGTATATAGGGAAAACTTTAATCAACATCACTGAAACCACTTGAGAGAATTTGATTAAACTTGGCAGGGATGATCCTTGGGTCAACCTTCACAAAAGTTGCTAAAATAAACTTGATCCATGTAGAACTCTGGTTGCCATGGCAACAGAAAGAAAAAAATATGAAAACTTTAAAAATCATCTTCTTCAAAACTACTGGCCAGATTTTCACAAATGATGTTAAAATAAACTTGATCCATTTAGAACTCTTGTCATCATGTGACGTCACAACATTCGACTTAGTTCTTATTATTTGGGGAATGATTTCGATATGATGTCGGTTGTTCAGAATGATAAAAATTTCATAGATAAGAGAGTAATGTATGTGCTTAAATGTATTAACATTTTCAGCATCCTATGACATCACGTGACGTCAGAGCTAAAAATAGTGAAAAATATTGTACGCGCTCTATAGCCACCATTTATGGTCTGAATTTCCTCAAATTTTCACAGCTGCTACATCTCAAGACTTAGCTGTGCATATCCATTCAGCTGACCAAAATTCCGAAAAACCGAGGTTCTGTGGTTGAAGCAAGATTCAAACATAGGACCTAAATTTTCATTATAGGATCAGATGAGACAAAAAACTGAAACTTACACAGATTTTCTTTAGATATTTTGAGTCCTGACGTCATAAGACATCATGTGATGTCACAGCATATTACTTATTTCTCTTTATTTGGGCAGTGATTTCGACATGATATCGGTTGTTCAGAATGATGAACAATTAACAACTTTGACAGAAATGTATAAGTTTTTAAGCAATAGCATTTTCAGCATCCTATGACGTCACGTGACGTCAGCGCTAAAAATAGGAAACATTTTTGTTTGCGCTCTTCAGCCGCTATTTATTGATGGATTTTCTTTAAATTTTCACAGAATGTACATCTCAAGCCTTAGCTATGTACAAAGTTTGCAGTTCTGCAGATTTGCTTTAAATATTTTGAGTCCTGACGTCATATGGCGTCTTATGACGTCACAGCATATTACTTAGTTCTCATATTTGGGCACTGATTTCGACATGTTGTCAGTTTTTCAGAATGATGAAAAATTTATGCTTTGACAGAATGGTTTGAAGTTTTGAACAACGGTATTTTCAGTATTTTAAGACGTCACATAAAGTTAGTGCTAAAAATAATAAAGTATTTGAATGTGCTCTACTGCAGCAATTTATCGTTGGGTTTTCCTAAAAATTTCACAGAAGGTAATCTCAAGTGAGCGATTTAGGGCCATCATGGCCCTCATGTGTTTTTTTTTTTCAGTCCTTTTAGCTCACCAGAGCACAACGTGCTCAAGGTGAGCTATTGGGATCATCCTCTGTCTGTCGTTGTCTTGTCCGTCATCACCTGTGGTTCGTCATCAACAAAAAGACATCTTTGAAACTGCTGGGTAGAAATTGATGAAACTTGGCATGACTCATCCTTGGGTCCCACAAAATTTGCTGAAATAAACTTGATCCATGCAGAACTCTGGTTGCCATGGCAACCAACAACATTTTATTTTAAAAACTTTTAAAAACATCTCCTTTGCAACTTATGGTCATCAAATAGTCATCTACCATAATTCCTAAATTGAACTTGATTCCTTGAGGATTGAGGCCCCCACGGGGTTGGCGAATTTACATAATTATATACTCTGTTTAGAAAATTTCAAAAAATCATCTTCTCTGAAACCAATGGTCAGAATTTAATTTCTTTTGGCACAAATGGTTACCTCATGGATGTTTACCATAATATCTAAAATAAAGTTGATCCCTTGAAAAATGAGGCCCCCAGCAGGGTTTTCCAGTTTCCTTATATACTCTATATAGAAAATTTAAAAAATCATCTTCTCTGAAACTAATGATTAGAATTTAATTTCATTTAGCACAATTGATCACCTAATTTTTCTCTACAATGAAGTTGATCCCTTGAAAAATGAGGCCCCACAGCATTGGTTTAAGTTTCCTAAGGGAGATTATCAATTAAAATTATTATTAAAAATCATCTCCTTCAAAACTACTGGCCATATTTCAAAATGCTTTAGTACAGATGTTCCTTGGGTAACCCTCTACCAAGATTGCTTAAATTTTTTCGATCTGTAAAAAAACATGGCAGCCGGGGGCAGGGCTAATTCACCATATATATTTATAGTGAAAACTATAGAGACCTGTTCTGGAAAACAGCAGGCCAAATTTCAGATTTTTTTTTGGCACAGGTGTTCCTTGGGTTACTTTCTACAAATATTGCTAAAATAAGTTTGATCCATGTTGAACTTTGGCTGCCATGGCAACCAAATCATTACCCTCAACTAAAACTGCTCAAACAAAGCTGATGCCTTGAAAATACAGCTTTCTAGGGATTATTTAGTAAGTAAATTAACACAGATTTGATGGTAATATTAATGACTATTATCTTGCCAAGGCTGACTTGGTATTGGACCACTCTCTTAAATTATGGCCCTTGACGTATAAAAAATGCCATATTTAACCTTGTTTGCATTCTAGCATCCACATTTATAAAGCAGTCTTGATCAGATGTATACATAATATTAATAAACCAAAGATTATTATTCCATGTATAGGATTTCTGGTCAATAATACTTAAGGTTGCCTTTAGGGCAGTGGTACTCAGGTGAGTGATATAGGACCATTATGCCCCTCTTGTTAGCTCACCTGAGCACGAGGTATTGTGATCTGTCTTTGTCCATCGTCTAGTGTCCCTTGTGTGTGCGTCAACTTTTGCTTTATATGACATCTCCTAAACCTTTGATCAGATTTTGATGAAACTTTACAGCAATGATCCCTAAGTGGTACCAAGCAAAATTGCTATAATGTTTCCTGTCTGTCTAACAAGATGGCCACCAGCACTAAAAATAGAAAAAATGTTTAAAAGACATCTCCTCCTAAACTGCTGAGCAGATTTTGATAAAACTCAATAGGAATTTTTATTGGGTGGAAAAATTGTTTAAATCTTTCCGGTCCTTCAACCAAGATGGCCGCCCTAGCTAAAAATAAAAAAAATCTTAAAACAAAATAATCTCCTAAACTGTAGCAGATTTTCATGAATCTCAGTAGGAATGATCATTGGGTGATACTGCAAAAAATTGCTTAAATCATTCTGGTTCTCCAACCAAGATAGCTGCAAGAGCTAAAAAAAAAGAAAAATCTTTAAACCACATCTCCTTAACCGCAAAGTAGAACATGATTACTCAGTATCATATCCAGTTGTCCATATCAGCACATTTATTACAGAGTTTTGACTCTTTGCCTCTTAATTACTTTATATTATGTGTAATTTTTAGCTCACCTGAGCATGTAGTGCTCATGTGAGCTTTTAGGATCAATGGCTGTCTGTCATCCGTTGCCCACAATTATTTCAAATGACATCTCCTCCGAAACCACTTGGCTAAATTTCATGAAAATTGCCTGTGATGTTCCTTGCATGAAGCTCTACAAAAGTTGTTCAAATGGTTTTGGTCCATTGCATATCTTGGTCACAGGAACTCAAAATAGATTTTAAAAGTGAAATCTTTAAAAATCTTCTCCCAAACTGCAAGGCCTAGAGCTTAGATATTTGGTATGTGGCATTGTCTTATGGACTATTACCAAGTTTGTTCAAATCATGACCCTTTGGTCGAAATTGGCCCCTCCCCAGGGGTCACTTGATTTTACATAGACTTAAATATATAGGAAAAACTTGAAAAATCTTCTTGTCAGAAACCACAAGGCCAGGAATTAAGATATTTGGTGTGTGGCATTGTCTTATTGGCAATTACCAAGTTTGTTCAAATATGACCCTGGGTCAAAATAGGCCCCACCTCAGAGGTCACTTGATTTTACAAAGACTTATAGAAGAAAAACTAGAAAAAATCTTCCTCTCAGAAACCACAAAGCCTGAAGTTTAGATATTTGGTGTGTGGCATTGTCTTGTGGGTCATTACCAAGTTTGTTCAAATCATGACCCTGGGGTCAAAATTGGCCCCGCCCCAGAGGTCACTTGATTTTACAATGACTTACATATAAGAAAAACTAGAAAAATCTTCTTGTCAGAAACCACAAGGCCTGGAGTATAGCTATTTGGTGTGTTACATGGCCAAGTAGACCTCAATCAAGTTTGTTCAAACTATGGCCCTGATGTCAGATTTTCCATGTCCCAGGGGTCACTTGATTTTACATAGACTTTAGGAAAAAACTAGAAAAATCTTCTTATCAGAAACCACAAGGCCCAGAGTTTAGATATTTGGTGAGTAACATGGCCCAGTGAACATCTACCAATTTTGATCAAATCATGGCCCTTGATTCAAAATTGGCTCTGTTCTAGGGGTCACTTGATTTTATATAGACTTATAAGAGCAATGACCTTCAAAGTTTGGATGGCTGGTACAGTTTTTGTGTTGAATTTAGATGATCTTGCTGTACTTCTGCATAGATTGTGTATTCATTATGACGCGTAATACACTAATTGGCATTGAGAGCAGTGTTTCTCAGGTGAGCGATTCAGGGCCATCATGGCCCTCTTGTTTCCTTATTTAAGCATTTTCTTTGTATCAGTTGAATTCAGGTAAGCAATTTAGGGCCATCTTGGCCCTCTTTTTATATCTAGATATAAATATGTCAGCATATGAATACCTAGACCATGATCGTATATAAACAACATTCACAAAATGTACATGTATTTGACACAATTTGTCTGTATAGGACCAGTAGTACTTGCCTTCTCTAATTATATCTCCTTAAATATTGATATGGAGGAGATATATTTTTTTTTTATCAGAGTTCTCTGTCTTTCCATACATCCGTAGCATAATTCAAAAAGTATAAAAGCTGTTAATTTGCAAATATACAGGTGGATAGATCTAATGGAGAAGTGTCATGCACAAGAACCTTAACTCTTCACATAATATTTTGGGTTCTTTCCCTTTGTTAAATTTCATACTTAATTTTTTGTCAGGAGCTTTACTTATGCACTATGTGACATATAACATAGTTTATTCTAGGCTGTTTTTTTTGCACCAAAGGCCCGCTTAATATTTGACTGACCCCTTTAAAAAATATGTACATGCCCCTGTGGCGCATCATTTTTGCCTTTGGCGCTTTCTAAGATACTCAGTGTGCTAACAGTTTGTTTATTTACCGTAACTATGTGCATCCAGGAAGGTATTTCTATAAATTCTTTACACATTCATTAGATTTGTAAATCAGAGCTGTCCGCAATATGTTTAGGTATGCTTTCATTGGTTGGCTGTTTGCCTCACTTCACACAAATGGCTAATGCAAAATTTCAAAACACAAGCAGACGCGTATAGTCAATTTCTTTGAAAAATTTTTTTAAGAAAATTGAAAACAATGAACAACCAAGACCAGAACCATGCATCCCTGAGGTTGAAACATCCCATGCATTACACATAGATCTCCCAATCGTAATCCCGACTGAGTTTGTTAATATAAATGATATGATAAGTGTCAACTCTAGCTTTTTTTAGCTCACCTGAGCACAATGTGCTCAAGCTGAGCTATTAGGATCACCTTGCATTCGTCGTCTGTTGTGTGTCGTCCGTTGTCAACAATTTGATTTAAACAACATCTCCTCTGAAACTGCTGGACAGAATTTGATTAAACTTGACAGGGATGATCCTTAGGTGAACCTTCACAAAAGTTTGTTAAAATAAACTTGATCCATGTAGAACTCTGGTTGCCATTGCATCAGAAAGAAAAAAGTATGAAAACTTAAAAATTCATCTCCTTTAAAACTACTGGCTACAGATGTTCCTTGGGAAACCCTCAACCAAGATTGCTAAATTTTTCCGATCCGTTAAAAAAACATGGCAGCCAGGGACGGGGCTAATTTGCCTTTTAATTTATGTATATAGTGAAAACATAACATCTCCTCTGAAACAGCTGGACAGAATTCAATCAGACTTGACAGGGATGATCCTTGGGTGAACCTTCACAAAAGTTGCAAATATAAACTTGATCCATGTAGAGCACTGGTTGTCATGGCAACAGGAAGAAAAAAATATGAAAGCTTAAAAAATCATCTCCTTCAATACTATACTGGCAGATTTCAAAATGTTTTAGTACATATATTACTTGGGTAACCCTCTACCAAGATTGCTAGAATTATTCCTATCATAGCTGCCAGGGGCGGGGCTAAATTTATCTTAAATGAATATATTGAAAATTTCAAAGACTTCTGCTCCAAAACTTCTGGCCAGATTTTAAAATGTTTTGGCTTAGCTTTTTTGGGATACTTGATTGTCCTCGGCCGTCGTCCGTCGTCCGTCAACAATTTGATGTTTACACACTAGAGGCCACAATTTTGATCCAATCTTCCTCAAACTTGGTCAGAATGTTAGTCTTGATGATATCTTGAACCCTTTCGAAAATGGGTCAGGTCGGATCAAAAAGTAGGTCAGTAGGTCAAATCTTAGAAAAATCTTGTTTACACACTAGAGGCCACAATTTTGATCCAATCTTCCTCAAACTTGGTCAGAATGTTTGTCTTGATGATATCTTGAACCCTTTCGAAAATGGGTCAGGTTGGATCAAAAAGTAGGTCAGTAGGTCAAATCTGAGAAAAATCTTGTTTACACACTTCACACTCAGCATGCTTTGCAAAACTCTACTTCAACATCTAGCCATCTAGACTCATCTTTAGGACAAGACTATTTATTCCGCTAGGTCTTTTCATCCTTAACCTTAAGTTCATTATTGTCCGCGTCTTTTTTTTCTTTTTTTTTTTGTTGGACGATTAAATAAGATTACTTGACATTCATGTCAGCTGTGCATAGTGTGGTATAAACAAACCGTAAAATAGTCTGTTGTTGTAATACATGTACTTGGAATCCCAGCATTGTGCATTAACTTGCATCCCTCGCATTTTTAGCTCGTCTATTCGAAGAATATGAGAGCTATTGTAGTCGCCCTGGCGTCGGCGTTGGCGTTGCAGCTTTTGGTTAAAGTTTTGCGTGCAAGTTACTATCAACCTTATATCTCAATAAACATTTATAGTATTAGCATGAAAGTTTATAAATATGTTCAGGGGCATCAGACAATCAAGATAGATAACTCTTGATGGAATTAAATATGAATTATGGCCCCTTTTTAACTTAGAAATTTTGGTTAAAGTTTTGCATGCAATAGAATATTTGGTAAAAGTTTTGCGTTCAAGCTACTATCTAGTTTGTATCTCAATAACCATTCATGGTATTGACTTGAAAGTTTATGAATATGTTCAGGGGCATCAGACAACCAAGGTAGATAACTCTTGATGGAATTTAATTTGAATTATGGCCCCTTTTTAACTTAGAAATTTTGGTTAAAGTTTTGCATGCAATATATTCTCATGCTTATATCTCAGTATCCAGGCATGGGATTGATTTGAAACATCTTTAATATGTTTAGCGGTATCATACTTTCGTGGTAGATAACTCTTGATGGAATATTTTACAAATTATGACCCTTTTTTAACATAAAAATTTTGGTTAAAGTTTTGCATGCAAGGCACTTTCATGCTAATATCTCAGTACCAGGCATGGGATTGATTTGAAACATCTTTAATATGTTTAGGAGTATCATACTTTCATGGTAGATAACTCTTGATGGAATATTTTACAAATTATGACCCCTTTTTAACTTAGAAATTTTGGTTGAAGTTTTGCATGCAAGGTACTTTCATGCTAATATCTCAGAGTCCAGGCATGGGATTGATTTGAAACATCTTTAATATGTTTAGGGGTATCATACTATAAAGGAAGATAACACTTGATGGAATATATTAAAAATGATGTCCCCCTTTTAACTTAGAATTTTGGTTAAATTTTTGCATTCAAGCTACTATCTTATATCTCAGAAATTGCTTGTGGAATTGACTAGAAAGTTAAGGAGTGTCTTCAGGGGCATCAGAAAACTAAGGAGGATAACTTTTGGACTGAATTTTATACAAATTATGGCCCTTTTCTAACTTGGATTTTTGGTTAAAGTTTTGCATGCACAGTGGTATTGTGCTTATGTCTCAGTAACTAGGCATGGGATTGATTTTAGACATCATAAAAATATTAAGGGGTATCAGACTATCAAGGTATATAATTTTTGACTATTATTATGTACAGGGTATGTGAAGGGCAAGAATTGAAAAAGATTTCATTTGATTTACCAACTAGCAGTTTGAATAGTCGGCCCTTAATGTCAAATCCTGTTCAAGTTATTTTGATTCTTTGAAAAACATGGCCGCTAGGGGCGGGGCAAATTTGCCTTTTATGTATATAGTGAAATCTTTAAAAAAAAACATCCCCTCCAAAACTAGATGCAAGATTTCAAAATATTTTGGCATAGATATTCTTTGGGTAATTCTTTACATTGTTCAAATTATTTGATCTGTTAAAAAATGGCTGGTTGAGTGCCAGAGCAATTATACTCAGGTGAGTGATTAAGGCCCATCATGGCCCTCTTGATTTTTAGTTTCATATAATGAGTCAAGCATCCAAATATTTAGACTTCCAATTATTCAGTTTACATTTATTTTCAAGTGAAAATGACTTATTCCTTGGTTGCAGGTTGTGCACGCCTTGCTAATCCCTCCACCAAGGATCACCCACCGATACGCTGGGTGTTGCCTCCAGGACTAAGTGCTAAGGCTCTCAGCGGTGTTTTCAAGCTTGACTGGATCAGCAGGTATCTCACTGTCCTAACTTGTAGGTTATAATTTATTGCTGCAGATTTTTCAGATAAAAAAAAGATTACAGTGTAAACCTGCTATTAAGACCATCAGTTGGAGAGTATAAAGTTGCCACTTTGTCCGTCTGTGTAACATAATTTTGTGTGGTGCATAACACAAAAACTAAAAGAGGTATCAACATGAAACTTCATAGGTACATAGATCTCAATTAGGGGAAGTGCAGTATACAAGAACCTCAAATCTGTTTTGAATACTTTTGGAGTTATTGCCTTTTGTTATTTTTCATACTAAAATTTTGTCTGGAGCATAGCACAAAAACTATAAGAGGTATCAACATGAAACTTCATAGGTAGATAGATCTCAGTGAGGAGAAGTGTACAAGAACCACAACTCTGTTTTTTATAATTTTGGAGTTATTTCCCTTTGTTATTTAGCATTTATTCGGGCAGCATCCATTGGCTCTACCGATTCTCTTGTTTATCCGAAGATCCCAGGGTTCGATTTTAGTGATATTTACCACTAGCAAAAATTAGCTTGTACAATTTTTATTCACTAGCTTAAATGAAAAATGACTAGCTAAAATTTATGAAACAGTTTTAATAGCTCATAATTAACATTCAATTTCTTGGGCCATATGGGGCCGTGTTTGGCCTCTTCCTTCGCTGACCGTTGAGCCACCATCTCCTGACTGCTGGTCTAGGATCAAAGTCTTTGAATCTGATGTTGGCAACAGAAATCCTCATTAGAGTGTCCATCATATCCACACCCAAGGTTACATCTCCAGTCAGTTTTAATGCATTTGATTGAGCCACAAGTTTTAAAACCATAGTTTTCAGGGACCATGAAGTAATAAAGAAGATAATATGGAAATACTATCATCATACTAAGTAATCATTCAATCAGAAAATGACCAGTGGTACCAAATTGTGTTGTCATAAAATGATAACAGTCACTTAGTTTCTAGAATACAAATGGCCTACCAATTTAAATTTATAATTTCAAGGGCCATGTAATTTTAAATAGCCTTCCTTAAACATGGCAGTCCTAAAAAAGCAGCAAACCCCTAACTGGCCTCTTCAGTACCTATACCGAAAAAAAAATTGGCGATACCCCTCCCTAGCCTAGGCAGTTTTCATTGCTTCCCCACCCACTCCACAGACCATATGAAAGATTGGATTTTACAAGCTAAACTGGATGGATAGAAAGGGGCAAGACCATATTTATAGATACATATGATCTTTCCATTCTGGGAAAAAGCTAGATAATCGATCTAAATGAAGTTATAGATACCTTAGATGCACTGTCAGCTGGTGCAAACATTTTACGTGTTTTACAACTGATTTGAGTCACCGGATGAATCGCTGGACAGAACGATTTCCAGGTCATCATTTAGTTCCTTCTGCCATTTCTTGACCGTTTTCAGGCTTACAGTCACTGCCTTTTCAGAGCTCTCCCCTAGATTTGATATTTTTGATGTACTGGCACCGTCACTTTCATTGGATTTATCCGCCGGCCGTTTGAAAAAATTTGTAATGGACTTTTGCGACATTTTTTAGCTCACCTGAGCCAGAGGCTCAAGGTGAGCTATTGTGACCGGTCTTCGTCCGTCGTCCGTCCGTCCGTCGTCCGTCCGTCCGTCGTCCGTCCGTCGTCCGTCCGTCCGTCGTCCGTCAACATTTTGCTTCAAACGACATCTCCTCCTTAACCGCTTGGTCAATTTTGATAAAACTTCACAGGAATGTTCATTATGGGGCCCTTATCCGAAGTTGTTAAAATTATTTTGATTGGTCAAAAATCTAGGTCACAGGAGCTAAAAATAGATTTTAAAAATGAAAATTTTAAAAATCTTCTTCTCCGAAACCACAAGGCCTAGCCTTTTGATTTTTGGTATGTAGCATGATCTTATGACTCTCTACCAAGATTGTTCAAATTATGGCCCTGGGGTCAAAATTGACCCCGCCCCAGGGGTCACTTGATTTAACATAGGCTAATATAGGAAAAACTTGAAAAAATCTTCTTCTCAGAAACCACAAGGCCTAGCCTTTTGATTTTTGGTATGTAGCATGATCTTATGACTCTCTACCAAGATTGTTCAAATTATGACCCTGGGGTCAAAATTGGCCCCGCCCCAGGGGTCACGTGATTTAACATAGGCTAATATAGGAAAAACTTGAAAAATCTTCTTCTCAGAAACCACAAGACCTGGAGCTTAGATATTTGGTGTGCAGCATTGTCTAGTAGATCACTACCAAGTTTGTTCAAATCATGGCCCTGGGGTCAAAATTGGCCCCGCCCCAGGGGTCACCTGATTTTACATAGGCTAATATAGAAAATACTTGAAAAAATCTTCTTCTCAGAAACCACAAGGCCTGGAGTTTAGATATTTGGTATGTAGCATGATCTTATGACTCTCTACCAAGATTGTTCAAATTATGACCCTGGGGTCAAAACTGGCCCAACCCAGGGGTCACTTGATTTAACATAGGCTAATATAGGAAAAACTTGAAAAATCTTCTTCTCAGAAACCACAAGGCCTGGGTTTAGATATTTGGTATGTAGCATGTCTTAGATCCTACCAAGTTGTTCAAATTATGGCCCTGGGGTAAAATTTGGCCCCGCCCCAGGGGTCACCTGATTTTACATAGGCTAATATAGGAAAAACTTGAAAAATCTTCTTCTCAGAAACCACAAGTCCTAGCCTTTTGATTTTTGTTATGTAGCATGATCTTATGACTCTCTACCAAGATTGTAAAAATTATGACCCTGGGGTCAAAATTGGCCCCGCCCCAGGGGTCACTTGATTTTACATAGGCTAATATAGGAAAAACTTGAAAAATCTTCTTCTCAGAAACCACAAGCTAGTTGATTTTGGTTGTAGCATGTCTGGTGGATCTCTACCAAGTTTGTTCAAATCATGACCCTGGGGTCAAAATTGGCCCCGCCCCAGGGGTCACTTGATTTAACATATGCTAATATAGGAAAAACTTGAAAAATCTTCTTCTCAGAAACCACAAGGCCCGGGGTTTAGATATTTGGTGTGCAGCACTGTCTAGTAGATCACAACCAAATTTGTTAAAATCATGGCCCTGGGGTCAAATTTGGCCCTGCCCCAGGGGTCACTTGATTTAACATAAGCTAATATAGGAAATACTTGAAAAAATCTTCTTCTCAGAAACCACAAGGCCTGGAGTTTAGATATTTGGTATGTAGCATGATCTTATGACTCTCTACCAAGATTGTTCAAATTATGACCCTGGGGTCAAATTTGGCCCTGCCCCAGGGGTCACTTGATTTAACATAAGCTAATATAGGAAATACTTGAAAAAATCTTCTTCTCAGAAACCACAAGGCCTGGAGTTTAGATATTTGGTATGTAGCATGATCTTATGACTCTCTACCAAGATTGTTCAAATTATGACCCTGGGGTCAAAATTGGCCCCACCCCCAGGGGTCACTTGATTTAACATAGGCTAATATAGGAAAAACTTGAAAAATCTTCTTCTCAGAAACCACAAGGCCTAGGGTTTAGATATTTGGTATGTAACATGGGCTAATAGACCTCTACCCAGTTTGTTCAAATCATGACCCTGGGGTCAAAATTGGCTCTGCCCCAGGGGTCACTTGATTTTACATAGCCTAATGATATCAGGTGAGCGATCCAGGGCCATCATGGCCCTCTTGTTTTTTTACCTTGTTAATATTCACGTGCTACAGTAAAGCATGATGGTAATGGGATTTCTACTGGCCTATTTTAAACAACGAATCAGAGACGAAGACTAAATTAAGCAGCCAATCGTATCCACGTGTTCCGCGAAACGTAATATTATACATTGACGTATATGCCCGAGAAATCCGAATTTGTTTACGATAGAGATGCCCAGACAATATGACAATATTTTTTTTTCGTTTTAAATTTCATTTGGAACATACAGTGTGACAGTTAATTGAAAAGTAGATTGTAAATGATTTAACTTCTTTTTAGCTTACCTGAGCACGAAGTGCTCAAGGTGAGCTATTGTGATCACCTTTTGTCCGTCGTCCGTCGTCCGTGCGTGCGTGCGTCCGTCCGTCGTCAACAATTTGCTTTAAAGAACATCTCCTCCTGAACCGCTGAAGGGATTTTGACCAAACTTCACAGGAATCATCCTTATGATGCCCTCTATCAAAGTTGTACAAATTATTCAGATTGGTTGAAAAAGTAGGTCACAGGAGCTAAAAATAGATTTTAAAAACTCAAACTTTGAAAATCTTCTTCTGCAAAACTGCAAGGCCTAGAGCTTAGATATTTGGTATGTAGCATCATCTTATGGGCCATTACCAAGATTGTACAAATCATAGCCCTATGGTGATAAATGCCCCCGCATTAGGGGTCACTTGTTTTACATAGAGTTATATAGGAAAATCTTTAAAAATCTTCTTCTGTAAATCCATAAGGCCTAGAGCTTAGATATTTGGTATGTAGCATCATCTTATGGGCATTACCAAGATTGTCAAATCATAGCCCTATGGTGATAAATGCCCCCGCACCAGGGGTCACTTGTTTTACATAGAGTTATATAGGAAAATCTTAAAAAATCTTCTTCTGTAAATCCATAAGGCCCAGAGCTTAGATATTTGGTATGTAGCATCATCTAATGGTTCATTACCAAGATTGTTCAAATCATGACCCTATGGTGATAAATGCCCCCGCACCAGGGGTCACTTGTTTTACATAGATTTAAATAGGAAAATCATTAAAAATCTTCTTCTATAAATCCAGAAGGCCTAGAGCTTAGATTTTTAGCTCACCTGAGCCAGAGGCTCAAGGTGAGCTATTGTGACCGGTCTTCGTCCGTCGTCCGTCCGTCCGTCGTCCGTCCGTCGTCCGTCCGTCCGTCGTCCGTCAACATTTTGCTTCAAACGACATCTCCTCCTTAACCGCTTGGTCAATTTTGATAAAACTTTACAGGGATGTTCCTTGGGTGGTCCCCTTTCAAAGTTGTTCAAAGAATTGAATTCCATTTGGAATTCTGGTTGCCATGGCAATGGAAAGAAAAAACTTAAAATGTCTTCTTCTCCAAAACAACCAACTGAATTTCAAAATGTTTTGGCACAGATGTTCCTTTGGTAAGTGTCTACCAAGATTGTTCAAATTATTTGGATCCGTAAAAAAACATGGCCGCGTGGCTAGTTTTCCTTAGATGCCTATACTCAAATCTTAAAAAATCTTCTCCTCCAAAACTGCTGGCTGAATTTCAAATTGTTTTGGCACAGATGTTCCTTGATTAAATGTCTATCAAGACTGTTCAAATTATTTGGATCCATAAAAAAACATGGCCGCCAGGGGCGGGGCTAGTTTTCCTTATATGTCTATAGTGAAAATTGAAAAAAAACTTCTTTCCAAAACCACTGGCGTTATTTCAAATTGTTTTGAAAAAATTTTTGGATCCAAAAAAAACTGGCCGCCGGGCGGGCTAGTTTTCCTTATATGTCTATAGTCAAATCTTAAAAAAATCTTCTCCTCAAAAACTGCTGGCTGAATTTCAAAATGTTTGGCACAGATGTTCCTTGAGTAAGTGTCTACCAAGATTGTTCAAATTATTTGGATCCATGAAAAAAAAATGACTGCCATGTATGGGGATTGTAAAGCAGAAGAGGTTATAAAAACCCACACTTATTTGACTTCTTACTATATTTTACATATTTCCTGTGTAATTTATACAGTTACAGAATAAAAATATCTTCAAACTCTTTCTGTTTTACTTTTCATTATTCTCCCTCTCGTATTGGAAAAAATATCTTTATAGCAATTTCATACAGGCCGAAAACCAGAAAAGCTTTTGCCGTGGCACATCTTCCATCTGTCCATAAACACTTGTTTGGGAATGCAACAAAGTTTTGAATGTATCTTTATCAAACTTATGCAGCAGTAAGATGTCCATTAGAGCTCAGGTACTTTAGAAAACCAGCCAGATCTGCCCATGCATGACTGGATAATGGCCCTTGAATATGTCAAGTCATAAAATTGAGCTTATCATGTCTACTAATATCTTTAATCAACTAGCCCTAAGGTGAGCGATTCAGGGCCATCATGGCCCTCTTGTTGGTATGTAGCATCATATAATGGTTCATTACCTCAGTTGTTCAAATCATAGCCTTGCGGTGATAAATGACCCCGCACCAGTGGTCACTTGTTTCACATAGAGTTACATAGGAAAAGACCTAGAGCTTAATCTATAGATATGATGTGAAATATTGTCTAGTGGTCCGTACCCACATAATTCATATAGACCAATCATGAAAAAAATATTTTGCAATATTACTAGTTTGAGAGATTATGACTAGATAATGGTTAAAAGTTGGCCCTTGATTGAATCACTTTTTACTTTAAATTACATACTTGATATATGTTTTATATTAAAATCAGTATCTACGATTAAATAAAATGATAAAAATGATAAAAAGACTAAGAGAATATATTGTGTCAATTGTATATTTTGAATAAAGGTTTTCTTTAAGAAAGATATGAAAGTACAGATAATCGTATTGTTGGTAATAAAAACACATTCGGTCGATTTAGGTTATAATATTATTAACCAATGAAAAATTAGGAAACTATTCAGCCCTCCATTTCCGGTTTCAGTTTGGTAGGTATACGATTCTCCTCAGAAATTTCAACAAATTATCGAAGATCATTAATCTAATAGACCTAAAAAGCGATTGAAAAGTAGGTCAGTAGGTCAAATCTTAGAAAAACCTTGTTTACACACTGGAGGCCACAATTTTGATTCAATCTTCCTCAAACTTGGTCAGCACAAATGTCCTCAGGTGAGCGTCTTTAGGGCCATCTTGGCCCTCTTGTTTTATTCACTCGCTCAAATATGCGAGTGGCTTTTATTTCCACTCGCTATTCGGCAGATCTACAAGCTATTAGCGAGTATGCGTGCCTAATTTCGAACCCTGGATCTAACTTCACAATGCCTCTCTGGATTTCCAAATAGTTTGACACAAATGTTTACCATATTAAGACAGAGTGTCCTGTGAAACCAGATTGCTAACTCAAAGGGTAAGGTCATACTTAGATGTCAGCAATAGAAAACCAATGCCAATATATCAATGCTTGTCGAGGCTGTAATTTGACAAAGGATCGCTGGATTTGCAAATGGTTTCGCACAAATTTTTACCATATTAAGACTGAGTGTCACTTAAAAGAACCAGATTGCTAGCTCAAAGGTTAAGGTCATACTTAGAGGTCAACAATAGAAAATCTATGCCAATATGCTTGTCCAGACTGTAACTTGACATAGAATCACTGGATCCAAATAGTTTGGTACAAATGTTTATTATCATATTAAGATGAAATGTTGTGTACTAGCTCAAAGGTCAAGTTCATACTTGTGTTTGGCTGTCCTTAAAATCCAGACTACCTCAAAAATGATCAGATTTATGCCATAAAGGTTACAGGCTACATTCTTCCTGCATGCCAGGACCATATTTTTTTCCACAGACTTTGATAGGTATGTCAGCTGCTAATAACATTAACGTGTTTATGACTGAGAAATAGTGTTCAAAGGGTCAAAAATGGGGTCTATTTGTAGTCTGTAGCTTCAAGGTCAGGGTCAAAGTTAGAGTTCATAGGTAAAGAATGGTGTGTATTTTTTGTTTCCGCTCCCTAACGCTGACATTCCTTGATGAATTTTGAAATAACTTGGCAGAAATGTTCACCATCATGAGACAATGTGTCGCGCGCAATCATCAGGGTTGTAGCTCCAAGGTCAGGATCACACTTAGAGTTCAAAGGTCAAAAATGGGGTCTATTTTTTGTATCCGCTCCATAACTTTGACATTCCTTGATGAATTTTGAAATTACTTGGCAGAAATGTTAAACACAATAAGGCAATGTTTCCACCATAAGGCAGCGTGTTGTGCGCATTCTTCAGGTCTGTAGCTCCAAGGACAAGGTCACACTAAGAGTTCAAAGGTCAGAAATGTTTTTTTTTGTCTGCTCCCTAACTTTGACATTCTTTGATGTTTTTTTAGCTCACCTGAGTACTTGTGCTCAGGATGAGCTTTTGTGACTGCTTTTTGTCCGTCGTATGTCGTCTGTCATCAACAATTGTTTGTGAAGTTCGAAATTGGGTCACATGGGGTCAAAAACTAGGTCACCAGGTCATATCTTAGAAAAACCTTGTGAACACTCTAGAGGCCACAGTTTTAGCCCAATCTTCATTAGATTTGGTCAGGATGTTTGTCTACATGATATCTTGGATGAGTTCGAAAATGGGTCATGTAGGGTCAAAAACTATTTAATTTGGTCAGGATGTTTGTCTACATGATATCTTGGATGAGTTCGAAAATGGGTCAAGTGGGTCAAAAACTAGTCACCAGGTCAAATCTTAGAAAAACCTTGTGAACACTCTAGAGGCCACAGTTTCAGCCTAACCTTAATGTAACTTGGTCAGAATGTTTGTTTACATCAAATCTTGGGTATAATTCAAAACTGGGCCACATGGGATCAAAAAGTAGGTCACCTGCAGGACAAATTTTAGAAAAATCTTGTGAACACTCTAGGGGCCTACATTTTTTTTTACCAGTCTTCATTAAACTTGATAAGAATGATGACTGCATGAATTCCCAGTTGACCGCAAATACGGGTAGGATCAAAATCTAGGTCACTTAGTCAAATGTTAGAAAAACAATTTAGATGCCACATTTTTTGTCATCATGCCTAACACAGCAATCTTGCTCAGGTAAGCGACACAGGGCCATCTTGGCCCCTTTGTTGAATACAGGCAAAAATGTTCACCATCTTGAAGCAATATGTCATGCAATCCAAGGTCTGTAGCTCCAAGGTCAAAGTCACACTTAGAGTTCAAAAGGTTTGTTTTAAGTGTCCACACCATATGTTTGTCACTCCTCAACAGATTTTGATTTTTTTTTTTTTTTTTTCATAAATGTGCACCGTAGTGATACAATGTGTTGTGTACGATACCCGGGTTCATAGCTGAAAGGTCATGGTCACACTAAGAGGTCAAATGTCAAAAGCCCTGATTGTGCATTGGTTTGCTCTCCGTCTGGTTGTCCTGAAATTGGGATGCTGTGATAACTTAAAAGCCATATTATAAGCTAGTTTGGTATATGAAGGCAATATGGAGATTATGCAACTGACTTTGATTTTTGTCTTGGATAAAAATACTGGTTGCTTTGATAATGGAAATAATCAAAATATGCACAACCAGTAGGGGACTTTCATTTATACATATGATTCTAGCTATTGTGTATTTTGTACATGCATAATTCTGTAGTGATTTCGCTGTTAAAAATGTCAGGGAAAAGTCAAATGAAATGTAGGGAAATTTTTCTCAAAACCATGAATATGAGCTTCGGCGGCATTTGACACATCTTGTGACATATCATGTTCTTCTATGTAACTTATGATAAGAAATTTATTTCTCTTGGCACAAATGTTCATCTGCCTACCATTATTTTGAAAATGAAGTTGATCCCATAAATGAGGCCTCTTGGAGGTCTGCTAGTTTCCTCGTATGCTTTATTTAGAAAATTCCTAAATTCTTCTTCTATGAAGCCAATGGCCAAAAATTAATTTCATTCAACACAAATGGTCACCTCATGGCTGTCTACCATACCTGTATTCTATATAGAAAATTTCAAAATTCTTTTATGAAAGCAATGTTTAGAATTTTAATTTCTTTTGCCAAAAAGGGGGGGGGGGGGTCTACTCAGGCTGTCTAACATATTCCAAAACTAAACTTGATCCCCTGAAAAATAATGCCTCCAAATGATTGACTAACTAAAGAGTTCTTTGTATCTGAAATTTGGATGTGTTTGCTGCTGAAGGTAACCAGGTACAGTGGTGCTATTGTATCAGTTGTCAAAAAATACGATTGATATACGACTTTCATGCTAATATCTCAGTATCCAGGTATGGGATTGATTCGAGACATCTTTAATACATTTAGGGGTATCATACTTTCATGGTAGATAACTCTTAATGGAATATGTTACAAATTATTGCCCTTTTTAACTTTTTAACTTAGAAATTTTGGTTAAAGTTTTGCATGCAAGTTACTTTCATGCTTATATCTCAGTATCCAGGCATGGGATTGATTTGAAACATCTTTAATATGCTTAGGGGTATCAAACTATCAAGGTTGATAACTTTTGATGGAATATTATTACAAGTTATGGCCCCTTTTTAGCTCACCTGAGCACTTTGTGCTCAAGTGAGCTATTAGGATCGCCCTGCGTCCGTCGTCGTGCGTCGTCAACAATTTTCTTTAAACGACATCTCCTCTGAAACCACTGGACAGAATTTAATTAAACTTGGCAGGGATGATCCTTGGGTCAACCTTCACAAAAGTTGCTAAAATAAACTTGATCCATGTAGAACTCTGGTTGCCATGGCAACAAAAAGAAAAAAAAATGAAAACTTTAAAAATCATCTTCTTCAAAACTACTGGTCAGATTTTAAAATAAATTGGTACAGATGTTCCTTGGGTCAACCTCTACCAAAGTTGCTAAAATTATTCCGATCCGTAAAAAAACATGGCTGCAAGGGGCGGGGCTTATTTGCCTTATATGTATATAGAGAAACCTTTAAACAACATCTCCTGAAACCACTGGACAGAATTTGATTAAACTTGGCAGGGATGATCCTTGGGTCAACCTTCACAAAAGTTGCTAAAATAAACTTGATCCATGTAGAACTCTGGTTGCCATGGCAACAAAAAAAAAAAAAAATGAAAACTTTAAAAATCATCTTCTTCAAAACTACTGGCCAGATTTTAAAATAAATTGGTACAGATGTTCCTTGGGTCAACCTCTACCAAAGTTGCTAAAATTATTCCGATCCGTAAAAAAACATGGCCGCCAGGGGCGTAGCTTATTTGCCTTATATGTATATAGAGAAACCTTTAAACAACATCTCCTCTGAAACCACTGGACAGAATTTGATTAAACTTTTAAAAATCTTCCTTTCCGAAACCACAAGGCCTAGTTTTTTAGCTCACCTGAGCACAAAGTGCTCAAGGTGAGCTTTTGTGATCGCCCTTCGTCCGGCGTCCGTCGTCGTCCGTCGTGCGTCGTCCGTCGTCAACAATTTGCTTTAAACGACATCTCCTCTGAAACCGCTTGACAGAATTAAATGAAACTTGGCAGGAATGTTCCTTGGGTGAGCCTCTACAAAAGTTGCTAAAATAAAGTTGATCCATGAAGAACTCTGGTTGCCATGGCAACAAAAAGAAAAATAATTTGAAAACTTTAAAAATCATCTCCTTCAAAACTACTGGCCAGATTTCAAAATAATTTGGTACAGATGTTCCTTGGGTCAACCTCTACCAAAGTTGCTAAAATTATTCCGATCCGTAAAAAAACATGGCCGCCAAGGGCGGGGCTTATTTGCCTTATATGTATATAGAGAAACCTTTAAACAACATCTCCTCTGAAACCACTGGACAGAATTTGATTAAACTTGGCAGGGATGATCCTTGGGTCAACCTTCACAAAAGTTGCTAAAATAAAGTTGATCCATTTAGAACTCTGGTTGCCATGGCAACAAAAAGAAAAAAAATATGAAAACTTAAAAAATCATCTTCTTCAAAACTACTTGCCAGATTTTAAAATAAATTGGTACAGATGTTCCTTGGGTCAACCTCTACCAAAGTTGCTGAAATTATTCTGATCCGTAAAAAAACATGGCCGCCAGGGGCGGGGCTTATTTGCCTTATATGTATATAGAGAAACCTTTAAACAACATCTCCTCTGAAACCACTGGACAGAATTTGATTAAACTTGGCAGGGATGATCCTTGGGTCAACCTTCACAAAAGTTGCTAAAATAAAGTTGATCCATTTAGAACTCTGGTTGCCATGGCAACAAAAAGAAAAAAAATATGAAAACTTTAAAAATCATCTCCTTCATAACTACTGGCCAGATTTTAAAATAAATTGGTACAGATGTTCCTTGGGTCAACCTCTACCAAAGTTGCTAAAATTATTCCGATCCGTAAAAAAAATGGCCGCCAGGGGCGGGGCTTATTTGCCTTATATGTATATAGGGAAAACTTTAATCAACATTTCCTCTGAAACCACTGGACTGAATTTGATTAAACTTGACAGGAATGATCCTTGGGTCAACCTTCACAAAAGTTCCTAAAATAAACTTGATCCATATAGAACTTTGGTTGCAATGGCTACAAAAAGAAAAAAAATGAAAACTTTAAAAATCATCTTCTTCAAAACTACTGGCCTTGGGTCAACCTATTTATCTCAGGTGAGCGATTTAGGGCCATCATGGGCCTCTTGTTTATTTTTGGCATGTAGCATGATCTTATGACTCTCTAACAAGATTGTTAAAATTATGACCCTGGGGTCAAAATTGGCCCAACCCCAGGGGTCACTTGATTTAACATAGGCTAATATAGGAAAAAAACTTGAAAAATCTTTTTCTCAGAAACCACAAGGCATAGAGTTAAGATATTTAGAGTGCAGCATTGTCGAGTGGATCTCCACCAAGTTTGTTCAAATCATGACCCTGGGGTCAAAATTGGCCCCGCCCCAGGGGTCACTTGATTTAACATAGGAAAAAAACTTGAAAAATCTTCCCCTCAGAAACCACAAGGCATAGAGTTAAGATATTTGGTGTGTAGCATTCTCTAGTGGATCTCTACCAAGTTTGTTCAAATCATGACCCTGGGGTCAAAATTGGCCCCGCCCCAGTGGTCACTTGATTTAACATAGGCTAATATAGGAAAAACGTGAAAAATCTTCTCGGAAACCACAAGGCCTAGCCGTTTGATTTTTGGTATGTAGCATGATCTTATGACTCTCTACCATGTTTGTCCAAATTATGACCCTGGGGTCAAAATTGGCCCTGCCCCACAGCTCACTTGATTTAACATAGGCTAGTATAGGAAAAACTTGAAAAAATCTTCTTCTCCAAAACCACAAGGCCTAGTTTTTTGATTTTTGGTATATAGCATGATCTTATGACTCTCTACCAAATTTGTCCAAATTATGACCCTGGGGTTTAGATATTTGGTGTGCAGCATTTTCTAATAGATCACTACCAAGTTTGCTCAAATCATGGCCCTGGGGTCAAATTTGGCTCCGCATTGGGGGTCAACTGATTTTACATAGGCTAATATAAGAAAAAAACTTGAAAAATCTTCTCAGAAACCACTAGGCCTGGTGTTTAGATATTTGGTATGTAGCATTGTCTAGTGGATCTCTTCTAAGTTTGTTGAAATCATGGCCCTGGGGTTAAAATTGGCCCCACCCCAGGGGTCACTTGATTTAACATAGACTAATATAGGAGAAACCTGAAAAATCTTCTTCTCAGAAATCACAAAGCCTGGAGTTTAGATATTTGGTATGTAACATGGGCTAATAGACCTCTACCAAGTTTGTTCAAATCCTGAATCATGCATTGTCTAGTGGATCTATACTTAGTTTGTTCAAATCATGGCTCTGGGGTCAAATTTGGCCCCGCCATTGGGGTCACCTGATTTTACATAGGCTAATATAGAAATAACTTGAAAATTCTTCTTTTTAGAAAAGTAGAAAACACATGGCCTGGCTTTGGAAAATTGGCCCCCCCCGGGATCTTTTAACATGGGCTAAAAGAGCTCTACCATGTTTGTTCAAATCATGACTCTGGGGTCAAAATTGGCTCTGCCCCAGGGGTGACTTGATTTTACATAGCCTAATGATACCAGAGAAATTTTGTATCTATTTTTCTCAAAAACAAAACTTTTTAAGTGTTGACTTTTTAGCTCACCTGAGCACTTGTGCTCGGGTGAGCTTTTGTGATCGCCTTTTGTGTGTCGTGCGTCGTCAGTTGTCCGTCGTCAACAATTCCTTGTGAACACTCTAGAGGCCACAGTTTTGGCCCAATCTTCATGAAACTTGGTCAGGATGTTTGTCTATATGATATCTCGAATGAGTTCGAAATTGGGTCATGTGGGGTCAAAAACTAGGTCACTAGGTCAAATCTTAGAAAAACCTTGTGAACACTCTAGAGGCCACCACTTTGGCCCAATCTTCATGAAACTTAATCAGGATGTTTGTCTACATGATATCTCAGATGAGTTTGAAATTGGGTAATGTGAGGTCAAAAACTATGTCACCAGGTCAAATCTAAGAAAAACCTTGTGAACACTAGAGGCCTGCATTTTTGTCCGTCTTCATTAAACTTAATATGAATGATGAAGAAACCTTTAAACAACATCTCCTCTGAAACCACTGGACAGAATTTGATTAAACTTGGCAGGGATGATCCTTGGGTCAACCTTCACAAAAGTTGCTAAAATAAACTTGATCCATATAGAACTCTGGTTGCCATGGCAACAAAAAAGAAAACTTTAAAAATCATCTTCTTCAAAACTACTGGCCAGATTTTAAAGTAAGTTGGTACAGATGTTCCTTGGGCCAACCTCTATCAAAATTGCTAAAATTATTCCTTTCCGTAAAAAAACATGGCCACCAGGGGCATGGCAACAAAAAAAAACAAAAAAAAGAAAACTTTAAAAATCATCTTCTTCAAAACTACTGGCCAGATTTTAAAGTAAATTGGTACAGATGTTCCTTGGGTCAACCTATTTATCTCAGGTGAGCGATTTAGGGCCATCATGGGCCTCTTGTTTATTTTTCTAACCCTTTTTTGTGAACGGCATAGCTCCGAGGTGAGAAAAGCCACATCTATGAAACTTTTATCAGTAATAACCACGTCCTTGAAGATGATCCTAACGTCGAGATAATTTTCATTTTTGTTTTGATTTTCCCGCCAGGGGGCGTTTTATATGAAAATGTTTAATAAGCAATATCTCAATTATTTGAGGTCCGATTCAAATGCGGTTTTTGCATAATGTTCCTTGTAAATAGCCCAAAAAAATATGATAGGTTCCAAAAATTTGCGTATATAAAACTTTCGTGCTACAGGAGGCTGAAAGTTCGAATCTCGCAAAAACTGTGAAATAAGGGTAGGTCTACCAAAAACGTGCCCATTTTATTCAGAGATGAGATAGAAGAATTTTGTTTGTTGCATATGATTCGCAAGACATATACGCACAAAATATATGGTGTGGCGATTTTGAGAAATGCATGGTTTGTCCACAGTACGCGGTCAAACATAACCAATATTTTCGAAAAATCAACATTTTAAAAGCATGACTTTTTAGGTTATTTGCAGCTCCTGACTTTATTTTTTGTTCAATCTTCATCATTTTTTCATTGTTAATGCATTTTTATAAAACAAATAAAATCATAGAAAAAAAATCACCCATAATATGCAACGGTCAAGGTCATATACCAATTATTAATATTTATATCGGCATAAAATAGCTCCAAATCTAAAAATATTTTATAGAAAGTATATGAACAAAAGTTTTAGTTTGTGAGGAGATCTTTCCATTGGTGTTTAGTTTTTGAAGATCGGACTTCATTTGATCAAATGACCACAGTCCAAAGTTTGATCTTCTTATCAAACAATTGTATATCTATATGTTTCCTTTTTTTTTGCTACTCCTGACTTTATTTTTTGTTCAATCTTCATCATTATTTCACTGTTTATGCATTTTTATTAAACAAATAAAATCATAGAAAAAAACAAGCATAATATGCAAAGGTCAAGGTCATATACCAATTATTATTATTTTTATCGTTATAAAATAGCTCCAAATCTAAAAATATTTTATAGAAAGTATATGAACAAAAGTTTTAGTCTGTGAAGAGATCTTTCCATTGGTGTTTAGTTTTTGAAGATCGGACTTCATTTGATCAAATTACCACAGTCCAAAGTTTGATCCTTTTATCAAACAATTGTAAATCCGTATGTTTCCTCTTTTTTGCAGCTCCTGACTTTATTTTTTGTTCAATCTTCATCATTATTTCACTGTTTATGCATTTAAATAATACAAACAAACTCATAGTAAATAACGATGAAAATATGCAAAGGTCAAGGTAATAATACCGATTATTGTTATTTTTATCGGCACAAAATAGCTTCAAATCTAAAAATATTTTAAAGAAGGTATATGAATAAATGTTTTAGTTTGTGAAGAGATCTTTCCATTGGTGTTTAGTTTTTGAAGATCGGACTTCATTTGATCAAATAACTACAGTCGAAAGTTTGATCCTTTTATCAAACAATTGTAAATCCATATGTTGCTTCTTTTTTGCAGCTCCTGACTTTCTTTTTGTTCAGTCTTCATCATTTTTTCACTGTTTAT
>CM037784.1:27657774-27707774 GCA_021229015.1 Solen grandis
ACTAATTGATCATAAACAATTATCCTTTAACTTCAAGTTATCTCCTTATTACTTTTAATGTAGTACACCATTCTTAAATCTCTAATCCAATATTTGTCAGAGGTAATAAATCATAAAAAAGTTCATAAACTACTGGTACATGATTTGCTTTTTTACCTTTTTCAAAACAAGCTTATTTATATTATATATATATATTTTTTTTTTTTTTGCTAGATAAGGATTATCTGTACTAGAATCTGGGCCAAATTACTTTAAGTTAAAGTCCCTGTAATGGTTATGCGCCGTCTTGGACCACTTAACTGTAGCAAGATAACCAAGGAACCCTAATGAAACATTAGGAAACCTTGGTTATCTCCGTGAAAGGTCATGAGGTCCAAAATGTAGCGGAATCCTAACAGGGACTTTACCTTAATCCTAGTACTTCACAGTAATAAATCAACATATTAATGGTTGTTCAAGCAATTTCTCAAACTGAGATTTAAGAATATTTCTCTAAGCATATTTCTGGTACAACAGGTCAGTAGTTTATCCTCTACCACTAGTGAGCCATCTATGAAATGGTCCATACAACCAGTATAAAACCAGATCAACCTGCAGTCAACCAGTCTGATCAGGTATTAAACTGCTTGCTACTCATCAACGCCATGAAGATGAGGAAGAAGCATTAAACTTTCCTTTTAACATATAATGCTTTCAGTATGGGTACACCATGTTGTAAAATGGCGCCACTGAGTGTAACGGTTAAAGTGCCCAACTGAGCTAGTGTTACCATGCGCTTGTAACATACCTGTACTTGGTGACAACAAGACATTCCTATCTAGACCACATCACAACAACAACATAAGTTTCAGCATTGCCCACGGACATAAGTTAAGGCCATATTAATTTCACACAATATGTGTGTATCTTTGTACGTGTCTATATAATTGTCTGTATGTGAATGTATGTGTGTTAATATGTCTGCATATATGTATGTATGCATTTTGGTATATATATATATTATTTCAATATGTAAAAATGCATGTGTGTGTATGCACGACTGCAGTTAATAAAGCACATATTATTTAATCAATCAACTCTATCATACACGAGTTATTTATTAGACGCTTTATGGTGATTAACATGTGAGGTAGAACCTGCGATCAGTGGTCTAAAAAACTACAAACACAAGGAGCCCCCTGGACATGACGTTAAATATCACCAACTTGCACACGCCAGAGCCTATCCTCCTTGATGAAAGAAATGCATGAGATAGCCATGTATACTGGTGTTGTGGAGAAAATAATGTGGGATCCTAGTTGCGTTTGGTGAGTGGAGATATCCTATACATGTGTATATTCTATATATTCTGTATGCTGGACATGAAGAAGACCACATCATGACAACCAGGACAAAACATCCCTTCCCCACCTTTTTTTTTTTGCTTTTTCATTTTTTCTTGACATTTCCTTTATTTTTCAAAGATACATAACTGAGCCAATTCCTTTTTCCCTCTTTACTCAAGACAGACTTGGCATTGGCAAGATAATACTGATATTGTATGAAGATGAAAACTTTTTTAAAATATGATCAAATTATCAATATTTTTAGACTCATCTAGGCCTAAAACTAATTTTGGCAGTATATTTTTCCATAAATCTTTTGAAAAATGTATATATTTGGCTTAATATTACATTTATTTGTGTCTTGGAGGAAAACCAGTGGAAGGAAAGACATTTTTTTCTGCTTACTGATATCAAACAGTTTGACATATCTAATTCAAAGAGGATAGTTTAAAGTTAAACCTATCAGTTCAGTACAAAAAATTATATCAATGCATAGTACACTTGTTTCTTTGAATCTTTGACACAATATTAATGCAAGGCAACTACAGATTCTAACAAGCAGAATAAGATAGACAGGAAAAAAAATCAATATTAAACTCAAATTAATACATCATTTCACAACCAACCAAATAATTTAAAAATAAATTAACATAAATAAATATTACACATTTTGATATAACAAGATCTACTTTGTACATTTCTGATATCACATGCATCACAAAACATCTAGGCCAATGGCACAAGATTAGATATAAATAAATGACAAATTTCAGAGAAGGATTCAGAGCCAGAGCTTAAAAATTTAACTCTCATTTTAACTATCAAATATGTGTGCTCTTTAAAACATGGTTGAATAAATTCAACCTACCCTATCCACTATACTAGACCCTAATAAAAACAGACTGTCCATTTTTGTTACATCATTTAAGTTACTCAAGACTTTGAGAAATTTTCACTCTGAGTAATAACACAGTGGTCTTGATCTTAGTCAACAGTGTTTATCTAGGTCTGCCTTCATTATTTCCACTGTACTGTTCATATTTTTCATAAAAAGATCTATAATGGTAGATATTTGTCCCCTTCAGCTGGTAAATTAGCTGGTAACTTTGTGATATTAACATTCAAGTACTTCAGATTTTTTTAGTTTTCACCAAAGATGTTTCATGGATGCAGCCTTTGATTTTAAACTGATGACACCTGGGTCAATTCCCATCTATCATGTGACAAAGATTTGAGACAAATTAATTCAATATAATGCTTGTCACATTCCTGTTTTTCCTTTTTAGTATATAAAAGAAGTAAAATTTAATGAAGAACAAATAACTGAAAGTAAAATGAAGCCTATCTTGGGCAATCCACTGAATTCAACAAATTTAAATATGTATATCTGTTCAGAATTGAAAACATATGGATCAGTAATATAAATTTGTTCAATGAAAATGAGAACATTGTCACCTGGCCCTGATCATTCATTTCCTGGGTTTGAAATCTTTCTCATTAATATGAAAGTCAAGCCTTGTAGCTAAGACTTTCTTGGTGTAATAATATCTAAACAAGCTACTCTGAAGATTTTCTGCTGTGCCTGTTAAATTACTTTTACCACCACTACTACAACTAAACTGTTATGTCTGAATCTACTGCTAGTGTAAACCTCCAACTGGTCTAAATAATTAATGCATTTTTTTTTAAATGTTCACTAAGAAATTCCTAAAAAGGCATATAGCATATCATTCATAAATCCATATTATTTTTCTTTTCCTGTATTGATGTCATTTCTGTTGACCATATATACAATTTTAACTAATACATTATTAACTAATAATATTTAAAGTAATCTTTTTACCAGAATAACCAAAGATGTTTTTCACATTAATCTCAATGAAGCCCCAAAATAAACACTTCTTCATTTCATCACTGACTACAAAAAAACTGGTTTCTGTATTGGTTCCCTTCTACTAATTATCTATTCCTACCCATATTTTTGGAAATCTAATCAGTTTGCAATAGTTAGGAGATGTTCAACATAGTTGTGGTTAAGACGAGGGTACAAAAGTGTTAATTTTTTTCAAACATGATCACAGATGGCTTGATTCTGACATGACTAGAATCCTTTTGCAAATCAGATTGAAATGTGGCAGATCAGTTTTTACATAGTCAACATGTTGGTATGACACATATCCTTATTCTGCTGTTTGCTTGCTTGCTGATTTTGGTTTTACACTGTATGTTAATGACAATGGATGTGGTTTTGCCTTTTATGGAGTTGAGTCTTACTTTCACTTTCTTTTCTACTTTTACTCTTAGTCTTTTATTATATTATATTTACATACTGAGCTCTAGAGGATTTGACCCGCCCCCAAAAAATATTTAAGACAAATAAACAAAATATTGGTACACAATAACAAAATAAACAATGAAAATTTTAAAACAAAAAGCAACAATAAAGACAGTCATTCAGAACTGTATAACCAAAGTTTTAATTACCAGGTTGAAAAACCAACCAGATGAAACAAGTATTATCAAGGAAAACACCTATGTGACCAGTATAAAATCAGATAATAATATACTTTCTGCTACCCCTCCATATTAACTTGTAAATGCCAATATCTTGTGTTGCCCATTTGCATTAAATTCAAAATTCTGACCTGTATGAAGTGGAGCATTAGTAATTCTAACACCATTAATAATAATAATTAACTCATATAAAACATCTGTACTGCAAGAGAAATTCAGCAGCACAGTTGCATTGTTTGAAACATAAATTTTGCCCCACTCCATAAGTAGTAAGATATAGGGGGTGAACTGGACTATTTCGGTAACTACTTATGAAGACCCAAAACAAAACCTATCAGAATATCACCTTTTTAAAATAAATTTTGCCCCACTCCATAAGTAGTAAGAAATAGGGGGTGAACTGGACTATTTCAGTAACTACCTATGAAGACCCAAAACAAAACCTATCAGAATATCACCTTTATAAAATAAATTTTGCCCCACTCCATAAGTAGTAAGAAATAGGGGTGAACTGGACTATTTCAGTAATACCTATGAAGACCAAAAAAAACCTATCAGAAAATCACCTTTTTAAAATAAATTTTGCCCCACTCCATAAGTAGTAAGAAATAAGGGGTGAACTGGACTATTTCAGTAAATACCTATGAAGACCTAAAATAAAACCTATCAGAAAATAACTGTAAATAAATTTTGCCCCACTCCATTTTTAGTAAGAAATAGGGGGTGAACTGGACTATTGTTTGGTATTTCAGCTTAGTGTAAAACAGTATATCTAAATGTCAGAGTGTTAAAACCACAACCACAGACACCAAAACAGTTTAACCATGACAGAAAATAAGTAACAGCTGTTGAAAGTTGTATCTTAAGTGACTTATTAATTTTTGCTGAGAAAACTTAAGCCAAGCCTCAACCAACTGTTGAGAGATTATTTTTTACAGGTCAAATGCTCATGAATAGTATCACTAACTTATGATCTTCTTGTGTAAACCAGGTCAACAACTGACCACATGGTATCCCAGTGTAGCTTGTGGATATTAGAACAGATCTGTATGCATTGGAAAGGCCCAATAAATTAGCCTACTAAATGAATAACTTTCTACTCTAAGATAATAGTTTACTATTTAAATGTATCTTTATCTATCCGAATTTAGAAAATAATGTTAGATTTATGGACTAAAGTACATTTGCTTACAGTACATTAATGCAACAACAAAATTGGCACAATAATTAGTTGAATTTCATGAATGATACAAAACAATTATGTCCCTAAAGGTAAGGTTTCCAGTTACATTACTGTTAAATATTGCTGTACAAGTCATTGGATTATCAGCAGATTGACCCATATTATTAACTTTTTATCAACTTATAATGAACACTAAAAACAACAAAAACATACTTATTATCATAGGCACATATTTTAAGATTAACAATCACTGTTTTAGGTAATATTGCTCATACTAGGATGTGACTGTAAAAAACAAATCCGAAAAACTGAAGTTAGATATACTGGTGCAAGGACAATTTTAAGAACATTTGATCAATACAGTGCAGGAATTGAATGTAACAGTCAATTAATTCAATAAGCTGGTGACCATCTTTCTAATCATGGTGATTTTATGGATTTGAGTTTCCATTGCATATGTTTGAATGCATAGCTAGATAGGTAAATGAAAATGTGGTACAAGATGTATGGATAATCTATAAAGCCAAACTGGAGTGGGGGAAGAGCTGTATGCTTACAAAAACAGGGTGACGGAAGCAGTGTGGTCTGGGTTTATTCAAAGTCCAGAAAATATGAATAATGCAATATAATTAATGACTTACAAGTGAACAACATACAAGTTTTATCTATGGTACCATTTGATTTCTTGTCAAATCTGGGATTACATGTTCCAGTTTAATTATTTGATGATATATACACTTAAAATCACGCTTTGACAAACCATACTACATTTCTGCGGATAAATTAAAAAATAACAACATAAAAAACCATCATAACTGACCATTGGCTTCATAAAAAATAACAACAAATAGTTAAAACTATCACAGCCTTTCACAGCACTTCAATGTGCACAATCTCAAAGTGTTACCCCACTCAGTCTATTTTGCCATGGTAACTTAAATCACAAAATCATTTCCTCTTTTTTTTTTTTTTACAGTCCTGCCTATTTCAACACTAAAATAAATAAAACATGTCTGTATACTGTAACTTTTTTCTCTTAATTTAACAAAAAAAAGTATTATTATGACAAAGCTTTCTTTGTACACTATATTTTGTTTTTCAAATCAAACCAAAAACAAGCAATTTCATTTTGCTTTTTTGAACAAATAAAAAGAATATACTTCTTCCAAAAACAGTTTTGTAACGTTTCCATGGCAACCCAGTAGTACAGATGAGTCAGTCTAGGTGACTACAGTGATTGTCAGGTCTGTTGAGTCTGTTGTTTGCCTGGAGTGGGTGGTCCCGGGGTGGGAGGACCTTGGTGAGAGGGCGGGGCATGGGAGGGGCCAGCTGTCTGCCCCGCGCCCCCGCTACCCGTGTTGTTGTTACTGCTGTTGCTGCTGCTACCCGACTGTTCCATCCCGTCTGAGTTGTGGATCACAGGAAACAGACGCTCTGATAAAACAAGTGCAGGCAAACAATGAAAAGATAACTTTTATAATGTTAACATGCATGTTAATATAGAGAACAATGATTCTGACAATGCAGCCATGTATGAAAATTTTCTTTCTTTTTAAGTCAATTTACACCAGTAGGAACACTAACACCAGCTCGGTTAAGTACATTCCTAGCATAACAACAATATGGATGAAAACAGAAATATATAAATTAATATCATAGAGCTGAACAGAAAATTATCTGAACTTTTCCAAGCAAAGCAATTTCTGTTCTTTCTTCTTTTTTTTTTAATAGAAAAATACAATTGTACAACTTTGAAATTATAAACCTAAAATATACTCTTAGATAACAAAAACATATTTTGACATTCCATATCCTATTCCTAGAATAAACTATTTGCAAAAAATATATTTACTGCCACATGAGGATATAATAAAACTTGGGACTTTACATTCCAAAGGAGTTAAATACAAGTGTTTCCATGGCAACATGTTACAACCTACCTTCATTCATTAATGGCTCGTCTGGGTTAACATGCATCATTGAAGCCAGCATATTGTTGTAGTCCATATTATCATCAAGAGGTATTCCAAATGGCGTTGTCCAGCGCGGTATGGGCGTGGACCTAGGCGTGGTGCGCGGCGTTGCCACGGGAGATGAGATAAGACTCAGCGTCGTGGGACTGATCACCCCACTGAATGCATTGACTGGACTAAGGCTGGGATATGAGAATAACTGCAAGTAGAAAAGATACAGCAATAAGCATGTTACAGACAAAAATAAGACAACATTCTACTCAACAACTGTATCTGTTAATATTTTTTGTGTTACATATTTTTATATTTCTTGACAGTTCTTGAGTTGTATCACTTGCTTCTGGAAAGAGGATCAAATTCCCAATCTCAAGAGCACTTGACACATAACCCTTTCCCTCATAGAGGAAACCATGAAAAGACCTATGCGACAACATAAAACCAGATCAGCCTGCGAGTAACTCGCAGGCTGATCTGGTTTTATGTTGTTCGCTGCTCCTCAGTGGTCTGGAAATGAGGACTTTATAATTAAATTTGGTAAGGTTTAACTGTGGTTTTCTGCAGATCAGGCTTTATGTGGTACCTACTGAGGGCGTCATAATGAGTCTATATGAGGGAAAGGGTTAACATGTGAAGTGGAAATATAACTAACCAATCACCATGAAAGCTTTCAATCTACCCACAGAAAGCTTTAAATAAACAAAAATGGGAAATCAAACCTCTATCCTTTGTTTAAATATTGGGGAACTTAATTTATGTGAAATGCCCAAGAAATTATGTGTATTAGCCCTTAATCTCATGAATATTCATGAACAAATCTATGACTTGATGAATAAAAATTTACTCAAGTTTAAATGGTATATGAATCTAAGGAGACCCAGATCAGATAGTTCCTAAGCAGAATCTATGAGGTAAAGGGTTTAAATAGCATAAGCTAGTTATCCAATGAAACATTCCTACAGAGTTTGTTTGTTTTGTTTCATGTCCCATAGACAGTATTGAAGTCATATGGACACCGTCTACTTGAGACAGATATAATGCTGCCATACTGCAATATCACGCCATAGACATGTGTCATGATACCACAACCAGTCACATTATCCTGACACCGTGACAAACAGTCTTGAAACTAACCTTAATATGCTCAGCAGCGCAAGGGAGTTGTACAGAATTAAGAAGGAAACAGACGTCTGGATGTACACAGGAAGTGTTGAGACTCACCTGGTGGCCCTGCGGGTGTATGTGTGGGAAGCCGTGTTCAGGCCGAGACAGGACTGAGAAAGGACTAGACATGATAGATCGGTTGGCGGGTGGTGTTCCCGGTGAGTTGCTCACAGCTTGGCTGCTACTGGTTATTGTGGAACCTACAATAGATGTATAAACTTCAGTTGCAGTCAACCCTTACGATCATAAACTATGCTGAAAAACCTTAAACACATAAATCTACAGACATAGTGTCTGGGTCTGGAAAAACATAGTGATAAGAAAAGATTTTTGTTAGTTTTTACAATTTGTCCATGTACATGTATTTGTGTGGAAGTAACTTTCAAGTACAAATCTAGAAACCATGCCTTTCTTTTGTATTAGAAAACTTAATTTTATAAGCTTATTTCTGGAACTTTATATACAGAAGATCAAAGAGATAAATACCAAGACATAACCTGTTCTTTTGTTAGGCAGGAAATATTATCACAGGTTTGTAATTAAGAAGACAGATATAAATCTATGCCTGAACTTAATGAACTTTATTTTTAACATACAACATGAGAAAGGAGAGGCTGTATACATGGGTCATAAACAGTACAGTACAGACCCAGTATTACATACTCTGAGACGAGCATATCAGTTAAACACAGTTCACACCAAGGTCATTAAGCTGTCACTGTATTTGTATTTTGACAACATGGACATAAGCCTGGACCCCCAAAATAGTATTATAACAGTTATGCACTGTACTGAAGTGCAGCAGGCCTGCCACTCACTGGAGAGAGAGGTGGAGTTGTTACTGCTGATGACAGTTCCATCTGAGGTCCGCAGTATGGCCACAGGTCTGGCCAGCTGTGGGGGTGGAGGCGGTGGGGGCAGCATCCCCGGGGTGTAGTAGGTCATCTTCCCAGACCCCTTCCCCAGGGGGGACGGAGGGTTTGACTGAAATAAACATACAGAAGAAACTTTTGATAGATCAGTTAATTTCTCTTTCATTCAGAAACATGAAAAAAATTACTTCTAGATATTTCCTGAATTTGATGTATTGTTTAAGAACTGTATATTAGTTTGAATTGTTTGTGATAATCAAACTTAAAGGGCAGACAAGCATCCAAACACTCAGGTCCAGAAAGAAACAGTACTGGAGATGGAGGGTATATAAGAAACTGACAGTTTTATCACTTGGCTGTGGAAAATCACAGAGGCTGTAAATAGTCTTAATACCTGGACCTTCAGGTGGATTAAATGCCCAACTGTGTCATTGAAGCCAGCCATTTTACTGAGATGATTTTCTATAAAACTGTTTGGATGCTTGGTTTTTATGTCCTATAACAATATATCAGACATTTTGGGACTTTCTCTACATGAGAATTTGCAGTCCCAATACCAGAACGGAAATATACTCATGTCATTTTTTGACAAAATGTTATAGCCAGGGATCATACCAAAGACTTCCTGATTACTAGGTGAAGGCCCTAACTACTAACTGTAAGAACTTGTGGTGACCCTCTGTAGAGAGACCACAACCTACCTGGCCCTGTTGTGAGGGGTTGTTGGCCTCCTGACAGACCAGGGACACAAAGTCGGAGAATGTGTCGCTGTTCTGGGGACCCCCCGTCTGATCGTGGTATTTGATGGTGTGGTGCCCGTGGCTTGAGTTTAACGACATGGGCTGCATCCCTGCAAGTATACAGCACACACTGTGAAATCTCTGCTTACAGACCACCCCTCCAGAAAAGTCGCTACATCGGGCTACATGCCCTCCCTTACACTGCAGTACAATCTCAAGCCTAACTTTAGAAACCTAACTCAAACCTATAATCACCATAATGTGACATTTTTTTCATCTAAAACAAAAGGAAACAGTTCAATCATAGTTTTACTTTCTTCATTACACTTAAAACCTCACTCAATACATATGCCCATTCCATACAAATCCCATAACAACTGCTAATGTGTGTATTCATATTGATCAATAACACTTGAGTGATGTATGATATATACAGATAAAAGTCCCTCTAACTTGACTGTTGTTAAAGTTATAAACGTTCATTGATGAAATTTAAGGGACTAATTATTGCACAATTCCTTTTCTATAAACCTGTTGTCATTACTGGAACACAATAGAAATTGTTTTCATAATACTGCATTCCCCAACCCTTTTACATACTACACACAACCCAATAAGTATCAAAGCAAAGCAGTTTATACATTCTCATGTTTAATATATATATATATAAATACATTCTTATAAAACACTTGAACACAAATATAAGTTATACAATATCATAGCATTTTTAAGCTTTTCTTCCCCATTTTTTTTATACTTTATATTGTTATTTTGAGCTTTTCAATGATTTATTAGTTTCTTTAAGGTATCCAGGTGTACAACTGGGTCAAATTTTGATGTCTGACAAGGGACACCCCAACATTTCTATCTTGGTTAACTTTTCAAATAGCTATTACAATATGGATATCTAATAACTCAAGATATATAGATATAGACCCAAGCTGATTAGTGTGAACTGTGCAGTCTTATACAATAGAATTGCAAGAAAAATATAATATACAAAATGCTAACATCACATACAAAGCAACTGACCATAGACCAACACATTTTGCTAAAGGAAAAAAAACACATGCAATAAATATGAGAGATAAGCAATTAAAGTAAGCCTTTTGTCTGCTGTGTTATATAAGTGCAAGATGATAAAATATATCATGGTGATAATGAGAAAATAAAGTGAATTTTCATGAGAGAATAAATGAAAAGAATGACAGATGGGTAATATGAAGGAAAAAAATGAGATGAGAATGGCACTAATCAGTGACTTTTTCCGATTATATTTGAGTGTATACAGCCTTGTATGGTCAAGGACAGAGGGCGCTTCTGTCAGGAGTGCAGATGACGCCCCACCCACCTCCATAAGGAGTGGGGCCTGTTAGACAAGCAGAGTGGTTAGTTTTTTGTTTTACAGGGAAGGACTTCCTTGTTAAGATTAGGTTTCTGGTGTACGATGTCCCTTCATAGAAATATCATTAACTGTCTAGATAACCCTTACAGGCTTTCTTAAACAAAGGTGGTTAATACGTTCAGTTGGATCTTTATTATTTTTCAGCTACAACTTATACAATAAACTTTGTTTGGGAAAAAAAAATACTGACAACTGGTAATAAGTTTCATGACAAGAAATGTTATAACATGTTTCTTCAAAACATATTTACTCTTTAATTTCCTAAGTCTTGCTGTCATTTCATTTTTTCCCTATATTAATTATCTATATATTAAACAAATGAGATGTCTAACAAAATGTAATTTTTATCAATCTACCCATTTAAATGTTACAGTGTAGAAATACTGAATCTGAAAGTCTTCACCTGATTTTGTTTCTATTTGAACTGCAAAACATTTTTTTGGCAGGAAAATGTAACTGCAAACTTAAAAGCTGTTTATATGATGTCATTCATGGGTACATGACTCCTGTAACCCTTCAGACTTAAAGACAGACTCACAGGTAAGACTAGGGGTCAGTACATTATAATGATATATGTAGCGTGTGTTTATGTTTTGGATGTCATTAAGCATAACACAATAACTTGTAGCAGAAAAAAGCTTTCTCAAGCAGAGGGAGAAATAAATCATAATGAAAATAAGGAAGATACTGGCAATGTTTATTGGGCTTTTATATCTGTATTTTTAAAAAAAATAATAATTCTGGGGGGGGGGGGGGGGGGGGAGAGAGAGAGAGAGAGAGAAGGGGATAATGGAAGACAGAAAATAAAGAAGGTCTACATCTATAGGGTCAAGAGCTAGGGCACATGACGGGGTAGATTCGTATGGTTACAACACTCAGTGTACGGAAGGAGAGGGGAGGGCAATGCTTCACATACATGGCAGAAGTGTCACGAGACTTGGTCACTGTACAAGTGTATAAAAGATGGTTTGAAAGGACATACTATGCACCAGGATATATAAATAACTCAGGTTTAAATCTTGCACCAAATATTCTTGGAAATGGACAGATTTTTATATTCAATATAATGCTGTAAATCACATGAAGTAGAAATTAAGAAAAAGATCATGAGTGCGGTATTAAAACTCATAAAAAAACTTTTAAAAATGCAATTTAAAACAAGAAATATATCCATCAAAGATGCCCCATTATATTTTTTCCAAAATACTAAAGATTAGGGCCATGAGCATGGACAGAAACTGTGAAGTCAATGGTATCTACATACATGAGATACGCATATTTAACACATTTAACTTTTTTTAACTTTTAGAGAGAGAATAACTGAATCTTAAGTGCACTTGTCAATTCAGATATAGCATAGGTTATTTCAAACTAAGATTCTAATTTCAGCAAATCATCTTGCTCTTCTTAATTTATTAACAGTCATATTCTTTTTTGTTGTTCATTTATTACTTTTATTATGGTCACCTATATTAGAACATTCGTAGAAGTCATTAATATGACATTAATATGACATTTTTGAATAATGTAGCCTACATAAGCCAACTGGCTGGGTGGGGAATATTTGGCTCAAGACAAAACCCTGTCCCTCCAGGACCTGTACAACAGAATGATCAGGTATGACAAAAGGGCCTTCGTGAAGATATATCACACTTTGTACACTTAACACCAACACTCCTACCCCAAGTTACCCCACCCACTTAAATCCCTCCTAAAGGTATGAATCATGAGAAAAGTACAAGTAACAAGAATGAAAAACTCTTTGCAAGTAAGGGATTGGGACTGACTGGGTACAAGAATGTATGACTCCACATACAAGCAAGTGTCCAAAAGAGTGGACTCTACATGAGAACCAAGGAGTAAAGTACTCCACATGAGAAAGTGACTGAACAGGACTGTACTCCATATATAAATGATATGAACTTATCATTCTTATCATTTTTGTATGACTTTAGTATGTCCACACGGTGATTAAAAGACACCAGTTGACCAATTTGTTACCCACCCCCTCCCCCTTACATTTTTTAAACATTAACACCAATGCAGAGGGTTCCTAAGAATTCCTCTTTTTCAAAATTCTTTACTGGTTTCTACAAGAGCTTCCCACAATATTTTTCTAAAAAGTTCTCTTTAGAAAATAATGCCTATTTCATCTTTTTACACAACCATAGGAATCCCCCTCCCCATCTCCTCAAAAAAAGATATACTTTAAATGTTCCATCATTTGCAGAAATTTAAGTCCACAAATCCAGATTTGATTTAATCCTTTTTTCATCACATAAATTAATGTTGTGACAATTCAAGAAATATCGTTATCTGCCAATGTGTGTGATATAACTACACTAGACAAGGCCAAGACAGAACACCTTAGCCCCAACTGGATATGGTAACTGTGGCGTACCGACAAGTCTGGTGAAGACCGGCTGAAAACTGTGAGAAACGGGTGAGCTGATAACGGATGTTTGACGCGGGCTGGGCACCGTGTCTCTGTCCTCATCCGTGTCCGAGATCTCTACACATGATGGAGCGATGAAAAAGGAACACATGAATGAATGATGAGAGCATGGAAAAACAATGAATGAGATGGATGGAATGGAGGAAGAGGATTCATTTCTACAACCAAATGATTGTAGCACGGCAGTGTAAAACTAACATTGCTCAAATGACCTTATTCCAAAATTTTAGTTATCACACTACTCCAACGATTTTAAAAATGCAATGGAATAAACAAACTTCTGATTATATCGATGGGCTAATTTCAAAGGAAGTAACTCTAGGTGATGAAATTAAATATAATCATGATTTGTTCCAGTAACTGTCCCTTAATAACATACTACAGCGTTGCCAATGTGAACCTAGGTCACACTGAGAATAACTTTCCAGATGATCTTGGATTCCACTGGTCTCAAATAGTCATAAAAATCTTGCTCAAGTTTTAAGTAAATTGGTTGAGACTCTCCTCCATTCCATGTACATGATTCTAGACAAACTCAGACATGAAAACATGATCTTAATACAGTGCACCTTCAAATGATTTCTTCATACAGAACACAACATATAAACATGTACCGGAACTCAGTTTCTGATATTGCCTTGATACCATCATGACGGGTGACAATACTGCTGCAACTACCTCAGTCATTGCTTCACTTGATACAACAATACAGCGTGGGCAGCCTGAACTCAGCCATACCAAGACCTACTTATTCTGTTACAACATATCTCTATATTTCAATGTCAACACATTCTTTTCTTGACCTTCTCTGTTTTCTTTTCAACAGTTCTATGACAGAACCAGTACCGTGAAATTGAGAAATCCTGTAATAACATTGTTTGAGGCAAAAGCCACCAGATTCAGGAGGCAGGATTACACAGGTTTCCACTATGTAACCATAATTCATGCTATAAAAATTTTTTTAAAACTGGACGTAACATATTGCCTTCAATATCTTTGGATTGGAATCAAATACCAATATGCAATGTTTTTCCCATGAAAGTTTGTTATCTCTAATTGTTAAAGACAAAAAATAAAAAGAAAAAAAAAAAAAAAAAAAGAACTAAGCTTCACATACAGCTGACTATGGTCCTCAACCATCAAATGACATTTCATAAATACATATATGATTTTTTTAAAAGTGATTCTAATTGCTTTAACCCTTTCCCTCATAGAGGACACCATGAAAAGACCTATGTGAACAGCATAAAACCAGATCAGCCTACGAGTAACTCGCAGGCTGATCAGGTTTTATGCTGTTCGCTGCTCCTCAGTGGTCTGGAAATGAGGATTTTGTAATTAAATTTGGTAAGGTTTAACTGTGGATCAGGCTTTATGTGATACCTATTGAGTGCGTCAAAATGAGTATATATGAGGGAAAGGGTTAAACAATGTGTAAACTTTTACTTGTCTTTCAATTAATGATAATGATGATGTTGTCACATATGAAAGAACAAAATAGGTTAGATAATGACAATGATCACAATGAAGGGTTGCTATAGAAACCAGTCTCAAATAAACATAGTTCTACATCACACAGCACCATTATACCTGCGTTAGTAACAGGACAGATCACTACAATCATTTGTAATCATTTCTCTCAATCAAGCACAGCCATTTTGCATGAAATAATCAGTCATGCCTTTATTGTTAAAAAATACAATCTTATTATTATTTCTGTGGCCAAAAATAATATTCAATATCATGATTAAAATAAACAGGGCTCGAATTTAGCACTCGCAAACTCGCAAAATGCGAGTGGGAAATGAATTTTGCGAGTTCATTTTGTAGCTGCTCACATTTTTTTGCGAGTATAAAGTTTTAAATCCAATCAAGGTCGCTATCGTGTTTTCTTTATCGGGACAAGTAAAAAGTAAAATCTTTTGCAGGGAGGCATAATTTAAACCTACGCGTACCTTCTAGACTGGCACCCAGTGTTTTCTTGTAGTCGTCATTACCCATTAACTGCATATGGTGCACAGACTGTTTACTTTCTTCACTATATGCAGCCAATTTGTAACAAACTAAATATCAAAGCGTTATTCACAACATATTTTTTTTTCCTCTTTGAAAAAAAAAGAACAATAATAATCAAATTACCAGACATTATTGATATATTTACAATTTTTGTTCTATTTTTATAAAGTATTTGTTAATAATATAACCTGGGCGTCTCACACTGAGAAGAGTTTGCCTTCATAAAACATACACCATTCATGAAATTGCAAGTGAACAATAAATTTTGCAAGTTGAAATTTCAGCTACTCTCAAAAGTTTGCAAGTGGCAAGAAAAGTTAAATTCGAGCCCTGATAAACCAAATTTCTTTGAAACAGTACAAAAATGTCCTCCTTGATGCTTGTATTCCATCAAGTTAATATATAAATACTGATTAATGATCCATGATTTCAGTTAAAAAACATAAAAACGTTGATCATAATTATGAAGAGTTCATGACAGAAGTTTAGATGTTGCTCACATGGAAATGATGACTTAGTTGACTTGACAAGGGACTCTTTACTAGAGGGATAATTAACCTGAAACAGTTACACCCATCTCTAAAGAGACTTTTCCAGTGAGGCATCCTATCACAATTTAAATTGCAGGTTCAAGATGTTGAAATATTACTTTTCAGGGGGTGGCAATGCTATACAAAGTAAACAATAACATATTTATAAATACTAGTTCTGACTATGATCATGTGTTGATGACGAAAAAATTTCATCTCTGTATGAATAACAGCAATTGTGGCCCAGGATGGCAAAAATGGACATCCCATGCCATAGACATGACATGGTAAATGAGGGTAACAACATCAGTGAAAGTGAGAGATGAAATTCACCTGTGGCTGCCAGCGATGGGGGCGAGGTTTGAGAGTCGTGGTTATTCACAGGTCCCAGATGGTTATTCAGCGACCGAGGAGGGGTTGGCACGTGATTTCGAACTTCCTGTCCAGAGTGATGAGGATTGACGAGTGTGAATCCGCGACCCTCTGCCTCGGATTTCAATGTGTGAATGATATGGGGAGAATGCATCTCAGAGGTGGCATGGGTCAGTCCTAAACAGGGCGAGATGATGAGATAGCTGGGCTGGGCCCCTCAACACATACACTATAGCAGGGCTGTGCCCATACAGATACATAGCAGGGCTGCGTCTATACACAAATATATAATTCCTGGGCTGCGCACCATATAAAGTGAGTTAATAAATCTGTGACTATTGTGGCCATTATATCATGCTGCTACACATTGATACAGTGTTTTCACAATAACGATTTATTTAAATCAAGCACAATTATCAACTATGTAGTACATGTAAGTCTGTGAAATAAACAAGTTCAAACCTTCAAATTGAAGATTATGTTAAATATCATTATGCTTATTTCTGCCTGTTTTTTTTTTCTCACAAAGATTTAAAGTTAATTCCTCCTAAAAGTAGAGCTGAAGAAGTTATGTTCAAATGCATAGATACAAATTCATCTTTCAGGCTAAACCCTTTACCTCAAGAATATTCATGGGCATAGTTTTTTTTATACATAGCTGTTATTACTATCTATTCACTGTTGTTTTTTTTTGTTTTGTTTTTTTCAACATGGAGAGACAGTGATGGTGACCAATGTCCCTACAATTCTGCTTGTCACTATAAATGCCATATAAAACTTCCGAAAGCACATTAATGCTTCTTCATAAACAGTATATAATGACTGTTATTTCATTGTTACATTGTTTTATTATTATCAATCTATCTGTAAGAACATTTTCAAGATGTCTTTATTGCTAATATATCTGGTTATTCCTTCTCTGTGTAAAGACCCATCATTGAAAATAATGAATACCAAAACAATGCACCTCTGTCATAGTTCTCACCACAATGTCCAACTTAGCTATCAATACCATTTTTCTATTTTTAGAAACAGTGACCTCATGACCTTAACCCAACCAAACCCTAACAAATTCCTATTTTCAGTCTACCTTTAGTGAAAGTCAAGAACTGTTTTTGTGATATGAAGCAACAATGTGATTTCAGAGTAGCCTCCACTTCATAAAGTAAAGCCCAGGTGTTATTAGTTAATAAGATCGTAACCATGGCTGACTGATACACAACAATAACACCAGTATGCAGTATCTGTACATGCAGTTGGTAGCAACTAACAGCACCGACACATACACCAAGATTAGGATGTTATTTCCAGTCTCACCTCACTGTAAAGTTCCACAGCATTCATAATGAGTGTTGTTACTCAAGTTAATTTATGCAACACAATACAGTGATTCAACTTCAATAACTCTACTTGACCCTTGACAATGACCAATTCCACCTATTGGATCTAACCTAAATCCATGACCTCTAATCTCAATTAGATCAATCTGTGATTCATAGATGTTACATAAATTACCTTCAACTTACACAACCTTTGTTACTAAACCATGACCCTTTCATGTGACATTTAGTCCTCAAGTTATACAAGACCTTGACCCTTAAAAATGACCTGTAACCTTCATGTAAACTGATGTTGACTTACCTAGATCTACCTTTCATTACCTTTCAACAATGACTTCTAACCCCTATCAATTTTTACAAACCATGACCCCTATCCTTGACCCCTGACACTTACCTGGGTCCATCTGCTGGTCCTGCCAGGACTGACCGGTCATCCCCCCAGGGGACTTGTAGTAGCTGGACATTTGTTCAGCATCGTCTCCAACACTCTCCACGTCGTCTTCAGTGGAGGAGATTGAGCTCATAGTCGTTCGCTTCATTCGCTTGTGGGGGTTACCTGCACAGATAAAACCAGTCAGTAATTTGTTACCATGCGCTCCCTTATCATTTAACCCTTTCCTCATATATACTCATTTTGACGCACTCAATAGGTATCACATAAAGCCTGATCTGCAGAAAACTACAGTTAAACCTCACCAAATTTAATTATAAAATCCTCATTTCCAGACAACTGAGGAGCAGCGAACAGCATAAAACCTGATCAGCCTGCGAGTTACTCGCAGGCTGATCTGGTTTTATGCTGTTTGCATAGGTCTTTTCATGGTGTCCTCTATGAGGGAAAGGGTTTATCTAATTCAACTATGGACTCAAAATATATCATTTGTTTCTTGTCAAATAGACACTGTAGGGACACATATTATGAGGGGTAAATGATATTGCAATTTTCATAAACCATTCAATAATTAAAAATAGCATCACATACCCATTATCTCAATAGGAAGATACATACAGCCCCATATTCAGTTACCCTTGAAAGTCTATAACATTAGCATTTGTATCCCTGTTGTATCACAACATATAGTGTAAGCCGGGGACCAAATCCATAACAGTCACGAGCATTGTAGTTAACTGAACCCAGCCAATGTTCAATACTGGTTAGCCTAGAGTTTTCTTGAAATATAAATTATGAAAATAAGTGATTGATACTTTAAGAACAATCTAACTTTCATACAAAATGTTGACTTCAAACTACAGTATGCGCTGCCCCTGGGATATCAATCTCAGTAACAATATATACAACATACACCCTGACAAGTCTGACGACTCCAACAATACCTGAGGGACTGAGCTGTGACTGACCGTTGGGCATGCTGTGGTGGGATGTCATGGCAACCATGTGCTGCTGACTGGGGTCCTGAGGGTGGGGGCTGTAGTTGTAGTAGCTGGGACTGTCGATCCTGGGTGGGGGTAACATTGGGTGGGTGCCGTTCGGGGGCATCATGATGGAAGCTGCCAAACAGAAAAGTAAGGTACATTAATAATAATGATCAGCTGCTATGATACCAATTGTATCAGGCCCTGTGTTCTCAAGAATTACTTGGTTTGAACCCTCCAAGGTACTGATGAGTGGCAGAAAGACTTCTCTGCTTTCATACTGCATAAACAATTTACTAATTACTGAACTAATTGAGTGTGATTTACTACTTATCATTTATTACAGAAACTGTATCATAAACAACACCATTACTCATGGTAAAAATTATGAGGCAACCAGTACAGTCAGGTGTGTACAGAACAGAAAAAAAAAACTTGTTTGATATGGTCGTCTGCTCTAGGCCACCTTTAAATCTTTTTCAGTGTTTAAAGGAAGAATATCTGTCTGTGATTTGTTTGTTTGGGAATATTTTGTTCCTGTCAATGGTCAAAATAAGCATCCACCCGCAAGCATAAGACTACTGAAAAGTCTGCTGATCTTGTTTGGTTTTGTTACCTTTTTAGCTGAGCTTACAACCTTTTACCTCATTCAGACCTGTTTTGACACCATGGCAACAAGAACAGAACCAATTCAGACATCTCCTACCAGGGTATGACATGATATTTCCTTACACCTACCAGAGCTGTCTGATCAGCGTCTCCTTTGTTTGCTCATACAGTATTTGAGCTCAGATTCTGTAGAGTCTGTATTGTAAAAAAGAACCCATTGTCTCATATTCCAATTAAAGTCCAGTAAACTGATGTTCATGAAGTCATAAATTATGTACATGAATATTCATGAGGTAAAGGGTTAACAAATATAAAAAAATTATAAGGATTTCGGCTTGATTTCAATGCATATACTGTGTTCATCATATGACATATTAATATCTAAATCAAGTTTGTCATCTGTTTCTTAATCATCTGCTTTAATGTGGGCTTTTTCAGTATCTTTTGTCTTTACAATCTTCCACATATTATTTATATATCAAACTTTCTCTGGAAATAACAGAAAACAATTAAACTGCATAAAAAGCAGACAGTCAGCCAACCTGTAAGCACAATAACAATATTCATCCAATAATGAGCTAACTTTCGAAAAAGATATGTCTCTTGGCACTAGATAAGTAATTTGCCAACTTTTTTTTCCCAGGAAAATAAGAAACTAACTGCAGGAATGACAGTTAGATTTATTTAGAATTTAAAGGCATTAATTTTCATACCAAGACAACAGTTTTGATTTATTCCTCCATTTAAGATGATTACTTTTAGATATCAACCTGTGCAAGAGGAGAAAAAAAAAAGGACAAAAAAAAAATAGAAAAAAAAATGCATATCTCCGATGACATTATGAAACCACTCTGGACAGTGTTGAAACTAGTCTGTTGTATTTCCTTTATCGAAGTCTGTCAGTAGAGGAACCAGACTGTATCCAAGTGAGCCTGCAACGTACCGCTGTGCTGTGTCTGGGTTAGTGCAGTACCAAAGGTTTCCCATTTCAAAACTTGCTTGATGTTAATCATCGATACCGACCCATCTCACCGCCACACTTCGATCATCTTCCCGTTCCACACCCGGACTTGCGGTTACCTCCAGAACATTCTCACAACAGATCGGTGAATCCCCCCTATCCCATCCCACCCTGGAAAAGTGTGAACCCATATTTCTGTATTCTCCATAAAGACTCGCCTTCCTGGCAGACGTGACAGAGACTTGGCAGTGTCTTCCTCAGATTCAATCTTAAACCAACTGTTCAGGACTTTTTTTTTTTCTTTCGAGAGTGCAATTTCAATTAACCCAGGTTTTTCTGACTGATGTTCGGGTTTCCACTGTGACAAGAGGAACCGGGATATAAAATAAGCCAACAACAGATGAACATAACTCTTCATATGCAGAAAGCGTTCTCCAACATTTGATAGACAGCATTGCAAAACCTATTAGATCCTATTTTATTCACTATTTATTCTAATATATACATCATAACACTTAATTCACGTCCGTAATGTTATAAAAACTGAATGTTTACATTACCAAAAACTAAGCCAATATGATGTCATATCTGATTTTTATGACACACACAGTCATTAATTCAAGCATGTAAGCCATAAAGATTGATTAAACACTTAAAAATAGTGTCAGTTTTATTGTGGCTTCACAATTTGAAAGTAATAATTATAAATAATATGTCTCCATAAGCCATATCCATAATCCAAAAAAGAATACGCCCAAGACTTAAACCAATGTTGTTATCCCGAGCTTCAGGTAAATCTTTATTTTATATGAAGATACAACAAGAACTATCATCTGAACCCTTTACCTTATGAATATTCATGTCCACATAACATAATCTGACACTTTAGCTCATGAATATTCATGTCCACATAATGTGATCTGAACCCTTTACATTATGAATATTAATGTCCACATAACATGATCTGACCCTTTAGCTCATGAATATTCAAGTCCACATAATGTAATCTGAGCCCTTTACCTTATGAATATTCATGTCCACATAACGTGACCCAATTAAAATTTATTTACTGTACTTAAATTGGTATATGAAAGAGCTGTGTAGAATACTGTGTAGAATCTGAGCTACAATAGCATATGAGAAAACAAAGGAGACCCAGATCAGACAGCTCCTGAAGGATTGGAGCTGTTTGATCTGGGTCTGCACTGTTTGCCATGGCAACAAACCACATGTATAGGAGGTAACGGGTTATCTAAACAGATCTTTAGCACATGATAACTATCATGAAGATGCTGCTAGTCCAGAACTGAAACGCCATACCTGATATCAACTGGGATTGTAAAACCAATTAAGTCTAGAGATTAATTATTTTCAGTCTGTCAGATCTGGGTTTCTTATAGAAAACATGGAGTAGTGTAAAACAGTGAGTATACAAGTGGTATAGTGTAAGACATATATTGTACATCTAACTACATAAAGCCATGTGCCAATACATCATTCTATACTTAGTATTTCCACCACCACCATCTCATTCACAGCCTTCCACATAGTAACAGCCAAAACAACATAAAAACTTCACATCTTTGTTATCATTAAAGGTCCTGCAGCCATATACAGAAATTGTTTGTAAAGACAAGAAAAAAAACATTATCTAAAAAATACTTCTATTTCTTACATTTTCTTCCTCTAAATATTCTACTATATATTTTGTTTCTTTTTTCGTTTCATTTACAATTGTGATAATTCTTTGCATCTCCTAAGAAAGATGGCTACGGTTACTATGTGGTTACCTGGAATGCTCCTTCCCCAACATGCATGTGTTCCCTGACTGGATAGAATGAAAGCATGCAATATGTTATCCTCAGTCCTTATCCATTTCAAACTGTTAACAGTTCTTACTCTTCTTTGCCATTTCCCCCCCGCCCTTTCCTTTTTTTTTTTTTTTTTTTTTTTTTTTTTTTTTTTTTTTTTAAATATTACCAATTTTCAATTCTGTAAAAGATTTTTTGTTACTCATATTGTTTCAATAACCTAAATAGCAGGGTTTTTCTTAAGTGGACGCCCACTTGCCCGCGCCAGGTGAAAATCACTGCGGGCAAGTGATAGCCTGGCGGGCAAGTTTATTTATGTAAATGAAATCTTTCGGGGTTTTTTTATTGTCTATAGTATATCAGAGGTAAAATCCATAAAAATTGTCTTTGATACATGTTAACTAAAATCCATCTTAATACTGCACATATTTAGTTTTAAACATTAACAAACACCAACTAGCTTCTAGATCGGGCAACCTGTTTTCACTGGGGGCTAGTAGATATTCAAAGTAACTTGCCCCCTGGACAAGTGAAAGTCAAATCCTTAAGTAAACCAGTTTCCAAAGGGTAAAACTGATGAAAGAGTGACACTGGATAGGGACTGATTCAATGAATTCATGATGGATCAAGTAAATGAGGGGTGATCAAAATGTACCCACCCTCTGAGTCAATATGGAGATCTTCTGGCCCATCCTCAAACCTTGCTACAATGGAAACACATGAGATGAAATGATGTGAAACATTCAAATGAAAGTTGTTAAAAACTCTGCACTCCATAAAAATACAACAGCTCAATGACCTACACAACCAGCTAAAAAAATATCTTAAAACAGTTCAGAGGCTGTCAGGGACCAAAAGTTCTTAAAAACATTTAAGGAAGATCTAAAAACTATAGAATCTAATGACAATATTATGAGCTTGAGCAAATCCTACATTAGTATGATGTTAGTCATGAGAAGACCAGATCAGGTCTCTGATAATGAATGAAAAATATTGCAATAATATAAATAATATTGCAAATTACTTTTACTGTTGATCAAGAGCACTTCTACATTGATGTGTACCACTGTAAAACCTTATCCGACTGAAAATGCACTGCAGGTTGATCTGGGTTTGACATGTTGCTGGTGTGTTTCTATGGAGACCAGATACGATGATAATGCAAGTGACACGACCCTCTCAGACCAGTCATAACCACATATACACTCGCACCCACCAAACTAGAAAGGACTGTGTGTGTGTGTGTAAGTGTTGTGATGCTTCTGTGTTCATTTATTGGTATTATCACAAGAACTATTATCACGTGATGATTTGTGAAAACAATTAGTGTTATCTTTGGCTGACATTAGAATAACTACAGTATCAAACTGAGTTTTTACAAAACATAAACCAATATTATCATACCAAGAATGAGACAAACTGTTTGGTTTTAAATACTTCAGACCATACGGTAACCTTGACAACCATATGGGCCTTCTAACCTCAATAAACCAGTCTCAACTAAACTAAGACATTATTTGTATATGGCATCTCTATCTTATTTCAGGTTTACACTTGACATAACAATACCCATTGAGTCTTCAATGCAAATTTGAGTTAAGCATTAATTACAAGACATGTTGATTTAATCTTTAAGAGTGACTATGAACCTCTGCATGCCGCCTTTATCTTAACCCTCTCCCTCATAGAGGACACCATGAAAAGACCTATACGAACAGCATAAAACCAGATCAGCCTGCGAGTAACTCGCAGGCTGATCAGGTTTTATGCTGTTCGCTGCTCCTTAGTGGTCTGGAAATGAGGATTTTGTAATTAAATTTGGTAAGGTTTAACTGTAGTTTTCTGCAGATCAGGCTTTATGTGATGCCTATTGAGGGCATCAAAATGAGTATATATGAGGGAAAGGGTTAATGTGACTCACTTTTTATTAAGTTCATGACAACTTTAATTGACAAACAATATTTGTTAGAAAATAAAATATTTGGGAACAAGAATGATGAACTTTACCCCTGAGTATTTCCAAAGTATATATTATATGGTGAATCTGAACCAGTTTGTTATGCATACAATTTCTCTTTACAGGAAATAATGAAAGTTAAGGAAGGAAAGACAGGCAGACATATAGTGTTGATAATGATAACATTCATCTTGCTAAAAGTATTTTATGAGTAAAAGCCAAATATAGTAGGTTAATTTAACATAGAGTGAAAGGCCCTTTGATATTGCCTTTAACCTTTCTAAGTTTCTTTAGTTATATAATCATTTGTCTGAGTGCAGATGTTCATACAGACTCACTTGGGACTGTTTTTATTATCTTTTACAGTTCAGCTTTGTCGTTGAGGATTAGCTTTTCTCTTTTTAATAGCTTTGGCTGCAATATTTGCATACATGCTTCTATGCATATTCATGACTGTTGGAAAGAAACCAATAATTATAATGATGGCAAAAAAAAAAAAAAAAAAATCTTATTCCTGTGACACTTTTGATGTTTTAAAATGTTGATTCCTTGATAGGTTAGAGACAGTAACTACTTAAACAAACAGGGAAAAAATCCTTTTGTTCTTTCCTTTTTTAAATTTTAAAAAACTCAGAATCAAAACTATAAATATCTTTCAAAACTTTAAAGGAAAGACACAAGTTATGTATTTTGTAAAGACATTTAAATTGTTGCAAACTAAACATCATTTATATAATATATTACTCCGTTTTGAAAATGAATTACAATTCTAGGGGACAAAACTCTTGCTGGTCACTATCCGTAATTATGAAAGGCTAAGCTCCCTTAATCAGTAAATTAGAAATTCTACTATATTTATGTATAAACCATACTTAGAGATCTCATTTAAGTTTCACTTCTACAAAAATTTAAATACATTAATGATCTGTATGTATATAATTTTCAGTGATCAAATCAGTGTCAGCAGACAACCTGGTGTTTATATTAACACTCAGTATTGGGTAATTTACTCAAAGATTATCTTATTAATGAAGTCATGCATTTGAGTGAATGCCATTTTTCCCTCTGCAGACTGAGCCAATGTAGATAGTGTAATTAACAGTATAAACATAAGACACTTGCGCTATCCACCTGGTTAACCATCTCAGTATACCACTGCACTCTCTGTATAACATTGCACTCCTTCCTAAAAGCATCTTGACATTTCCCATAATGCAATTTTAAATAAACCCATAGTATCAGCTGGATCATCATTCAATACAGGTGAACCTTCTTTTAACATCAATGTAGAAATTCTATGCATATGGTCTCCCATAAACTGAGCTTGAAGATGCATTCCATGAATTCAAAGTAACAGTATACTATTTTCCACTACTGATGAATTTCCTAATGAGTTGCCATAAATAATTTAAGAATTCCAAAGACATACAGGAATTTTCTTGTAAAAATTCCTTTAAGTCTAAAACTATTTTCTTTTGGAAAAAAACTTCACATAACAAAATGTATCAATAACTATAAAATATATAAACATATATATTCCTTTTTATTATCATTATTTCTTGTATGAACTTATTTTATATAACTTATATTAATTTATTATGAAAAAATATATAATAAAACTAATCAAAATATTTACAAATTAATTACAAACACTTTCACAGCTTCGCTACACGTCACTAGAACTAGAACATCTGGACCCTCCTGGGTTTCCCACTATGGTTCCATGCTTCAACTATAGCAGCCCTATACATGAACATGTGGAGCCTGGAACCAGACTCTAGTGGATTATTGAGATGATGCATGATTTATGAAACAGACTGATACCCTCGGCAGTGACACCATTATATCCCAGGCATTCCCCTTACATGTGAACCTGTGTATATGTATGACCAACCTCTCACCCTATTCTATCATAATATCAAATGTGCAAAACATGCAGATCAGTCTGCACGGTTATTTTCATTCTTTTAACCCCTACAATCCTGTGGACACTTATGATTGCCTTTGCGACCAGTGCAGACCAAGATCAGCCTGCATATCTGTGCAGTCTGATCATGGTCTGCACTGTTTGCTATTCAGTCAATAAATTTTCAGCAAGCATACCCATAAACAACTAATGGTACAGTCCAAAATGAAGAAAGGTCAAGTCCAAATAAGAACTTAAGCATGGTAAGGGTTAAACGAATATACAGTGCATTCTGTCCATGACAAACATTCCTTTACCACATGAGGTTTGCCAGAAAATTAATCTATGCAACTAACAAGAACAAAGCAACCATGTTCATAAATGCAGGTTGATCTGGTGGGAAGTTGTTTTTTTACTTTGTTTTTCTGTTTTCTAACAACAAGCTAAAGCACAGTATTCACTATAATCTGGGTGAATACTTGCTTTCAATTCTTTAACATGGCTTAAAACATCAAGTCCATGTGGTAAAAGATCTAAACACAGAGGTTGATCTATATCTACATAGGCTGCACATATGATACAATTCAAGCCAGGGTTAAAACTGGAAGTGTGTCTTGACACAACAACATGCTTCATTCCAAAACCATGTCAGACATGCCATGTGGTAGTCAGCCCTTCAATGTAACCTATCTCCACATGTTTCCAGACCATCAAGCAGGCGTTCTGCCACCTAGGATGAACCGCCCAGGTAAAATGCTACCAAATGTACAAAAAACAAATTCGAGAACAAATGTTTTAACAGCATGGGTTTCATTCCAGTCAGCTGTCTCGTTTATGTAAAGCTGTAATTAGATTTTGGTTTCTATACTTAATTTTGTCTATTTTTTAAAAGCTTTTCAAAAAAAAAAGTATAAGCTGAAAAATCCCATTAGACTGTAAGCCAAACTGAAAAATCATACCCTAGCAGCTATTTTGAATTCATAATCATCTTCAATTGTCTAATATTATAGAAATATTTTTACCTCCTTGTTTCAAATGTTTTATGTTTATTTCTTTTATTTACTGTCGATACCAAATATCTTACATTACTAAATAAAAAAAGTGTCTATGCTAATTTTCTTATATTGATGAAGCATTTTATTGCAAAAACGCAGCTTCATGTAATTAACTTTGATCTGCCTTATTGCATAACAGGAAACACTGTGAAATACAACATGGTCATTCCTGACAACACACCTAATCATTCGTGTTGTGCACACTCCACACGTCTACCCACAGGACAATTTATACAGGTATAACTGATATATACACTGGGACGCAAGTTGCGTCATCATGCATGTATACTTACGCCGAGTGACCCGCATTAATTCCCGAGCACTGAATACCCCTGTGGCCATAATGCTGTCATTGCCTGACACCCCAGAATGAATATTCCCGGGCACTGAAAATATTAACATGCCACTATGAAGTTAGGCGGATGAAAATGAGCGACAAAACAGCTAGAGAAATGGTATAATCTAGCTTTGGGGGTCTTTATTTCTATCTAATGATCAGGGAAAGGAGTACCTGCAACAAAATGAACAAAAAATAAGTTAAATGAAACTGGTCACACAGCCAATCAAAGTCCTGAAAATACAAGTCCTCTCTTTACCATGACCTGAAACATATACTAGGTCTTGTAAGATACTAAACAAAATTTAATGTTAGACTATAATTTTACCTCTGCGACTTAGTACCAAGACAGACTGACTTTGTCAACTGAAAAAATAATCAGCAAAAGCAGGTGAAATGAGCATCTTTTTTTCTTTCCATTTTTTATATATATATATACATATTCTATTATTTTTTTTCATCAAGCCTACCCACATTAAGAACAGCTTCAAGCATCCTATCACATACACTTGTGTAAAAATAAACGTTTGACATACTCTTGTATTTGTGTCTTTAGATATATTCAGGACAAGTTCTTAGATTAATACTGCATCATTTTCAACAATTTTCAGGGAAAAATGTCTAAGAATCACCTTTTGCCTAAAAGCAAAGTAGAGCAAGTGAGTAACTCAAAACACTGATCACTGATCACTAGGCCCCAATCCACAATTTTTCTAAATTTTTTACACCGACTGACCTAAAAAGAAAAACTTTGCAAATTACTACAGCATGACCAAATATTCATTAGAGAAAAAAAATCATATTTTGAAGATTGTCTGACCTTGAAAAAGGTCATATCTCTAACATCTGTGTGAACTTTTCATATACTTTTGTAAGAATTTGACTTTGGAAAGGTCAAAATGAAGGTCAAGGTCACATTTAAAAAAAAAATGCACACACACAACCTGTAATTGTCACAGTGACACTGGCAGTGACAGTAAGTAATGAGTATTTATGTAGAGCATTAAGCCCGTGAGCTGAAGGTTCATACCTATCTGTTATTCTCGTAATTCCAATATTCATGTCAGACAAGGTATTACGTTGAATGACAAAAGTATATCCTCATCATTTTTGATGAACAATAAGGATCTCCAGAATTGAACCTTCCAGTTATGGTAAGCAGTGCTAAGCACTATACATATACTTATTATAATGGAGCATCCATCCAATTTATGTAAAAGAAGGTTTCAACTGTTTTAACACATTTTTAACCACACAACACTTGATCACTCAGTCTGCTTTCATGCTGTAATAATTTTTTTTTCTTATTTTGCATGTGTATAATTGTTGGTTAAATTGGATAATTTATATAAGTATTTTTTAATTGAATTTGCATGTAAAGTATGAGTAATGATACCACATGGGTCTAATGACCTTCTAGTTTATTGAAATAAAAATCTTGAATCTTGAATCTTATAATCATTCATCCTAAAATATGTATACTATCTCATTATGAAATTAATCCACATTATTTATTTTTTCTTTGAGGTAAGTAGGTGGGGAAAGGTTCATGACATATCTTGTGCTTCAGATGATAAACCCCACCTACCCCATTAGCTGCTACCCCTGTGTCTCCCTATCAGCTGACTCCCCACCCCCAACCCTCACCCCCTAAGTCCACCTAGGGCACCTGAGTGTACTGTTTCTGTAGCACCTGAGATTACTGTACAACATAAATAATCTATCTAGGCTACCAAATGCCTAATTTGCTTGCTGGTACATGTGTGGTTCATTACTGAGATAGCTGTGGGCTCAAATTCTCTACCCCCTCATCTCCTCCACTGCTCCATCCATCTTCCCTGTGTCTTGAATCTGGTTCAGTCCTGCACTACTGCAAGATGGGTATATATTCACAATACAGACATTTTTATGACAGGTAGAAAGACAGAAAAAACAGGAAAAGGATATGGAAAAACACATTGAAATTTACATTGATGGAGAGACTGAGTGGAAAAGGTTAGTCCAAAAGAGACATGTAGAATATCAAACCACGGAAGAAAAATAGAGAGACAAAACATTATGGATACGGAGACAAATATAAATAGAACAGGGCCATTAGAAAGACAGGTCTATGAAGAAAAATAGAGACAGATAAATGAGGATAGGTCAGACCAAAAGAGGGATAGAGAGACAGAAGGGTATAGCAGGGCAGATCAATGTTGAACTGAACCAAGAAGACAGACCAACAGTAACATATCAACAAACTGAAAGAGATAGAGGGAGACAGAATAATGGTAGAAAGAAAGAGAGACAAACTGATAAAGATTGAAAGACAACCCAATAATGACAAATAGCATGACAGATACAGGAGACAGATTTGGCAACAGACAGATCATGAAGACTGGCAGACACAGGTTGAGAACAATAACAAATGGGGAACGCATCTACAGGAGTGGGGAGAGTTTCGCAGCAAAACAAAATTAAAATTAACAACTCAAACCCACAATATTTTAAGAGCATCCATAAGAGAACAGACAGATACTTTGGTAGCTCTTACAAGAGCAACTGTCAAACCACTAGGATGATGGTATCTTGATCAAAGCATTGTTTTTATAGTTCAACTTAGGTTCAAACTTGCAGCTGTTTCTTGAAAGAGAACAATTTACCAGATACACTGATTGCAGACAGGTTTAATTACAGTAACACAGACAAAACCAATAAATGACTCTTAAATATTCTGCTTTTTTTTTTTTTTTTTTTTTTTTAAATCATTACACAAAGCCTTAAAAGTTTGTCTTGTTGAATGACAGAGAGTATCCAAAGAAGACTACAGTATCAGCAGTAAAGGGGGGGGGTAAATAATTGATGAGGAAAGACAAATATAATCATCAAAATTGAAATTATGAAACTAACTCGATTCTTTCCATATATTTCATATATCATAATGAAGTCTAGATTATCACACGTTTATAAAGTGTACCAAACTCTTGGCTCTTTTCAATAAGGTATTATAATTCAATTAGGGCCACCATTTTGGTCCTAAATCAGTATTTTAAACAACTCTTTTTATTTATTACTTCACCATTGACTCAGACAAAGCTATTTGCATATATTATCATATTAAATCAGTATTAACTTAATCAGGATACACACTTTATCATCTGGAAATGTTCACCCAAATCAGTTAACCCCCAAACACCCAAATACCTAGAAATGAATTTCCAAAAGATAAAGAGCTGAAATCAAAAAGAAGCCTCTCTAATCAAACCTTGGTCTGGTGTAAATTCATTTTTGATGGCACCATTCATCATGTCAATTTAAATTATCTTATTATAGCAGTGTCTAGATAAGGGGGAGATAATCCATGCATGTGAGAACACATCAAGGCAATGAGGCATGGGTGTTCTGCTGCTTGTACAATCTCCTCCAGTTGTCCGGGTCAACAGTAGTAGGTCAGCTATGCTTAATGGTTAATTTCAACTGGGTATGCTATTGTCAAAGTAGGATAATAATGTGTACTGGAATCTGTAGGTCAAGCACCTGTCACTGGGTCAAGCCTTACACTTCAGGTTCTGCAACTTTTACAGATGATAATGATGGTAGCTTGAGTAAAACAATGTTAATCCATTTTCTTCCAATCTAGATGTCTGGGAATAATTTTCTTACTATCATTTGTTATAAATTTCTTAATTTGACATATTAGTCCAACCATTTAACAATCATGCCAGTCTTCAGGCTCAGTGGAGAAGACTTCATTGTGCTTAAACACACTGAGTACATATTTTGTACTCCCAGATAAAGTGACATGAACATATACCTGTAGGTGATTCATGACCCTACAATGTACCCTGACTCAGTACCTTACAGAGTTTGTGAGGCAATGTGATGGCACGTAATGCAATTTGCACCCTTCCCCCTTTTTTTGTTAAATTACTCATTTTACATCAACTTTGGAAAAACAAGGTCTTACTAGGACTAATCCTTCTTGCAAATTTCTGGGTCAGTCCAGCACTGGTGGGGAGATCATGACATATTTTTGTGCCCCCAGTGTGGTTCAAACCCACAGCCTTGAAATCCCGTCATAAGTATACCCTACCTCTGGACTAGCCAGTCCTCTCTCCTTATGAAATATAAAATGTAAAGTGGAAGCAAAATTAAATTTACTGACAGTTAATACAAGACAAGATTTTATCCTAAAATGATTTTGGTATTCAACTGTTTATCAAATAGTTTATTATAATTAATATACATATATTACCATACAGTATAATCTTCTCTCTACCTGTTAAGTTTGAAAAACTGATCCAATAACTATACCTGAAATATTACACTTGAAATATATCTTTCCAGATGAGCTTTCAACACATCAGCATTCATCAAAAAGATAAAAAAAAAGAGAAAGAAGAAAAACTGAGTGATACAACAGATCACAGAGTATTTACTTTTCTTGTAACGTATGTGTAGTGCCTGTAGATATTCTCCTATACTTATATCTGTATTTGCCTCATTATGAGTAAAGTTGCGTTTTCCTTCTGTTTTCTTTTCTACTTTACATAAGAACTGCTGATAAAAGCGCAGAATAATTAGCAAGTATCATAAGAGTCAAAATAAGCATAGAAAATGCTGGCATATGATAGGCCAGAAGGCAAATTAGAAATGTCAGCCAACTTTATAAGAAACAACTATTACAGGAGTATATATCAGTGACCAACATGCATGGTGGGAAAAAACGGGAGTTATTTGCAGGCTGGTCAAGCTTTACTTTGGTCACACTAGTGTTTTCCTCCATATGTCTCATGTGGTACACACCTGGACACACCATTCTACACCATGGTACAACAGTTTGAAACACAGATAACAATAACAGCAATTCTCAGTCTGAACTGGTTTTACCATGTTACCAGTACCACACAGCTGGCATTTTTTTCCAGGCTGATTTGGCTTTATACTGGTCACATTTCATTTCCTGAGAGCTATTGCGTGGTTAACAGTTTAAGAAATAGCCTAAGTCATACTTATTAACAAATACATTTTAACCAAGTTACCTCCCTTGAGTTGTAGATATTAATTTTCAGGAATTCTAAGAGAAACATAACTTTATCAATTTCATTTATCTTGTACAAAAATTCCATGATATACTTTAAGATTATGTTTTTGAACTTCATTCTTATTCAACCATAAAATGATCCAGAAAAAAAAATTCCAAGAGGAGATATTTTTCATCCTCTAGCTGTAACAGTTTTTATGATACAAAAAAAGGAAAATGTATCAACAGAATTATAAGTAATTATAAATGTCAGATATAATCACTTATCACATTTGCATGGAGATACATATTTCCTCATTTTTTTCACATTTTATTAGACACTGACAGATAAGTACTTTAATGAATTATAACAAGTGAATAGGAACGTCTGAGGTCAAATGCTTCCCCTGTGTACTTATAACAATGTGTATGTCTCACCATGCTTGTTTCCTAGACTAGCACCCTATGGCATTTAGGGTCATCCTTAAACTGTGCTATACTGTAAGCTGAAGCATGGCCAGCTAGATCACACTGACATCCAGCCAAGTTGATCAGGTTTTACAGGCATGCCCACACCCTCCATGCACACCAAATGACTGGGAAGGGGCCTTACTATATAACAACATATGTTTAGGGAAAACTGCTGTTTTCTTTACACTTGAGAAGAAAAAACATCTAGAGGTATTAAACATATTTGGGGAAAACTGAAGACATTTTCAATAGGGAAGACAACTATGAACTGGCCGCTGATAAAGAAGGGGGAAAAGCCCTGACAGTGTTTAACCTGCTCATCTTCAAGGTACTTATGAGAACAAACAGGTGCCAAACTTGATCAGCCTGTCTGTAGTTCAATCACTCTTTTGGCTTTGATTAGACCTCATGATTTGTATCCCTATAATCTGATTTGAACCCACAACCTGGTTGACCTTCAGTTAATATAAGAGAGAGAGACCCATCACCATGCTATGACCATGAAAATGAGAAAGGAAAGGAAGAGTTTGATGAAGCTGTATGCATGATCTTCTAATAACTCCTATATGACTATAATCATCTCAAATCAGGGGAACCAGCATATAATCAATTAACATGCTGTGAGATATCGGAGGTTCTGCAGACAACGTATGCCTGATAAATGATCCAGATACCAGAAAAATGCGCTTCAGGTCTTCCTTCAGGTCTTCCTACAGAAAATGTAAAACATTTGTGAAAGTGATGAGGATGAATCCCTTTCTGCATGAAATGGGCTTTTTATGGGTTGAGGCCTTATTGTAAATGTAGAGAGAGATACAGAAACAAAGAATGATCAACATTCAGAGAATGTGGTCTTAAGGTGATCTTCATAGACACCTACAGTGTTTGACTGTATCTTCCTCACCTGCTGTAATGCAAGGGTCTAAGGCTAGACTGATATGAGCCTCTTGTCATTTTTAAGATTGAATGAAACTGGAGTAAATATGACGAAGTATAAGAACTTTTGAGAGAACAATGAATATAAGGAAGAGGAAGATCATGGTTATTATCTTGATAAGTCTACAGTTGAGATGAGGATGATCAAGAATAAGATGATGATGATGATGATGATGATGATGATGATGATGATGAGTAGACACAAATTTATAGACAGCACAACCATAGACTATATCAATACTCAGAAAAATGACAGAAACCATATAAGGGATATGTAGGTCAAATGTCTGTATTCAATAAAATGATAAACTTAGTGTGTCTGTCATTTGATGAATAAAGATGACAAATAGAGATCCAGAGACTGCAGATAATGGCACTTTGTGCTGGGTTCACCACCTTAACTGTATGGGGAAAATCCTTAGAATTAAAGTGAATGCAAGAATGCAAAGTGAATATATATATATATACTGTGAGACTCATTGTAACCTCTTATCTGAACAATATAAAACCTAATCAACCAGAAAAACATTGCCTGTCTGATTGCAGTTTCCATTTTAAGTGGCAGTAAAAAGTAACATAAAACATTTATATTCTGTTACTTTTTTTAATTGCCACATAAAATGGAACTCTATAGCAAGCCTTTGTTTTTACTTTGTGTCTTTCAAAACATGTTTTTATTACAAAAATGGATTTACTCCTTTTCAAAGGACACACAAATCAACAGTAGACCAAAGTGATCAACACTCGCATTCACACTCAAATGCACACACACACCCACATGTTCCTGAAATGAATAAGGTAATCCAACCTCCATCCCAGAATCCAAACAGTGAACCATCTGAACAGTGAACTCACCCACACTGTAAGCTTGTAGTCAATTATGATAATGTTTACCTGTGGAACAATTACGTAAAGACATAAACATGTGTTCTTATCCAGCCAGCACAGCTGTGGTGCCTGCGGAAACCCTACAGATATCCTATATTGCTTCTATAAGGACTCCCAAGTCCATCATTTCCAAGCCTTTGATCATTGGCGAGAGAGAGGGGGCACTGTCAGTTTGTGTTTATTGCACTGTGGACTGTACATACCTCCAAAATAGTCAATGTCAAGTCATATGATCAAACATAAACTCATGCAACAGCAGTCTATTAGAAAGATCATATTTTTTTTCACTTTCTATTTTTGATCAAAATACTGATAGCTTAACAGCATTGTTGTAGATCTAGATGCAATTTCCAGATAAAATCAGACCAGACAATTTACGACCAAGGATAAAAAAAAGAATGAATAAGTCCCATTAATTCTAGTACCAAATCTTAAATCCAGCTATGGCAATTTAAGTCCCGCTCCACACTTTCTTAAGGTATTAATGGCAATTAAAATCATAGAAATGTGCACAGCTTCAAATCCAAACACTTATGTCAATTACAACCGAATACATTTACATCAACTTCAATTAATTATTCTTTGACAGATCCTTAGGTGTGGTTATAGTGGATCTGGCAGTCAGTCAATGCCTATACATGCATTGCACTTCTCAAAATGTTCATAACATTCAATGCACAAGGGCAGCCATTTTTAAAAGCAATCTCATTAAAATCAGCTCTTTGTTTTAGCTCTGATACTCTACACTACGAAGATATTACAACATCCTGTGAAACAAGCATTTTGAAGTCAATGATTTGATTGGCTAATCAAAAGTCAATTTGAGGCGACCTTTGATGTGATGTCATCAGATCCTACCTAGCAAGTGTTAATTTAGTATATGGTTTTAATGAGATTGCCATTTAAGATATTTATTAACTTTGATATAATTTCATTAATCCTTAATATATACATACAATATACAAGATGCTTTACTGTAAGTCACGTGCATACAAACAGTAAACATTAGCTATACAGCTATTTTCTGACACAACAAAGCTCTTAAAGTAAATAAAACAAATATCCTATAATAAAAGTAAAAAGAAGCAAAGGTAAAAAAAAAAAAAAAAATTACATGAATATTTAATAAAACAACCAAACTTATAGCAAGCAGAAATTACTCAAAAGTAAAACAGCCAGAATTCAATCATATCACAACATCTTAAGTCAACCATGAACATTACCCACAGACTGTACTTGATTTTAATTAATCAATGCAATTCTAAATACTGAACACATGAGACTGTTTTTACTTTCATTTCATCCCCTAGTCAGTTTTTCACTCAACACTTTGCAGTTGTTCCCCTAACATTGCCTTGAGGAAAATGATTCATTTACCATATCAGCACGATGCAGATTTATCTAACTGCATTTTCGTTAAAGACTAGATCTATCACTTTTTATTATAAGCTTCCAGGAATTTGTAAATGACTTGGAAGGAATATATGCATCTCTTCATCAAGCACGAATTAGGATGTAAAAAAGTATTTAAAAGAAATGAACATATGCTCTAGTGCTTTTAATGAAGGTTTTTTTTAATACATTCCTACAAATGTGGTGGCTGTCACAGTCAATTTAAATTAGGATTTTCAGGTGCAAGCTCATATCCATTTTTGTTTTGTGTTATGAAATTTACAATGAGCCTGGCTGTATGAAATAACAATTTAAACAAACCTGATGATCATGTTTTTGGACTTGCAGGTTTGTGCTAATTTTCTACCACAGCTACCGTATACACCGGCAGATTAGGCGCACTTTTTTCCCAATTAATTCAAGTTTATAGAGGGGATGCGCCTTATAGGATGATATACAGCTTTTCAGGTTTCTTTTTTCAATCACCGAGAAGTGAAATTTACCTGTATACGATCTCAGAAAATGGATATACTGAAAGCCAATGAATACGATAATATGCAACAAAGTCTATATGAAACCATGATAAACAATACCATATTATTGCTTTTGTTCTTCTTAGTTATCCTACTGGTATATTTCATGATAAAATGATCGTGAGAAACTGAAACAACTTGATGGAAGCCATTTTCAATATAAACAAATAAGTTTATTTTACGGGACCTAATGATGTATAGGAGAAACTTGACAGGTGGCAATTGTTACGTAATGTTTGTTAGTTGGGAGAATTTTGACAGGTGACAATGGTCCCCAGTGTTAGAATGCGGGACACGGTTGAGTAATGTCATGTTATGAAAATGTGTCACCTTTATCCTACCCGTTGTTAATGTGACGGTCTAATGGTAATCTTATGCCATGTGTAAATAAAACGGTTCACCGTATGATTAGCCCGGTGACGTACGGATAGCTTTCAGTCTGTCAAAATGTACGATGGCACGAATTTCAAAACAAGATTTTGCTGCATGCGATACGATGTGATTTTTTTTTTCAAATAAGTTACCCTGAAAGTTAGGATGCGCCTTATACGTAGCTGCGCCTAATCTGACCTTGTATACGGTATGTGGTACACACAAGAACTTAATTAACCCTCCAACTCTAGATATATCTTGACACCTGGCCTGGAAGGAGCTGCCTTATCAGGGGTAGAAATTGCTCTTACAAAATGAATTTGTCATTAATATAAATGAATTTTCATTAGATAAAGGGTTTAAACAATTAAAAAAACAAACAAACAGGACTTGAATGTAACACTCGCAAACTTGCAAAATGCGAATGAGAAATGAATTTTGCGAGTTCATTTCATTCATAGCTGCTTGCAATTTTTTGTGAGTGCAAACTTTTAAATTCCATCAAAATCGGCATTGTGTTTTCTCTGTCTGGACAAGTAAAATCTATTGCAAGGAGCTGTAACTTAAACCTATGCGCACCTGCTAGACTGACACCAAATGTTTTTTGTATACTAGTCATTACCTGATAACTACATACGGTGCACAGTCTGTTTACGTTTATCATTTTATGCAAAGCCGGTATGTAACAAACAAAATGTCAAAGTGTTACGCAACAAGTTTTTTACCTCTTCAGAAAATAAAAAGAATAACAGGAATAATCAAATAACCAGACATTGTTGATATATTGACAATAATTATACTTTTTCTTAAAAAGTATTTGTTAATGATTTAACTCAAGGATCTCGCACTGAGAGAAGAAAATGATTTGTCAGTTTGCCTTCATAATATATATACCATTCATGAAACTGAAATTGTAAGTGAATGATAAATTTTGAGAGTTGAAATTTCATCTACTTGTGAATGGCAAGAAAGGTTAAATTTGAGCCTTGATCAATCCGCAGACACTGAATATTTCTGTCATTTTCTTTCTCCATTATAATTGTATCTGATGTTTTTGTTATATAATTCTCAGGTCCTTAGCCTTAATCTTTCCTGTCCACTCTAAATGCTTCTAATAACTATCAGAATATGAACCCCCCCCCCCCCCCCCCCCCCCCCCAATTGCCCAAAAATTTCTATATGTAACCAGTATGAAGTATAAAATAAGATCATCCAGCAAGCAACACACAGACCTATGAATTTGACTGTTCACTCAGATATCTTAAGACATAATACTGTCTGCTACACACTGAGAATGTTACACAGTAAAATCACCTTTGAAATAAGGATAGTTTTCATCCTGATCAAAGTTGTCAATTTGTGTCAGGGATGAAAATGGTGTATCCTCAGAGGCATAATTTTAAGGAATTCAGATTAATTCAGGAAACCCTCCAATCTGTCAAGAACCTACAACATACTCTGAATCTACTAGCTTATCTTCAACTTTCATTTCTTATATGCTCAATTCATATCAGAAGATATTTATAGATTCACTGCTGCACTTCAAGTGCAGATCCAAACACCTATTTTTAGATTACCGCTATAAAACTAAAGCAAGAATCATTTCTGCACATCAACAGATTTATCATTTAGGTTTGAAAATAAATCATTTTCAAAGACATGCAATTTGATTATTTGAGCTGAAGTTAAAATATTACTGTTTATTCCTGTTCACAGCAATTTAACACTAAACCATTCCGAAATACAATATTACATCATGGCATGCCAACTCAAACTGGAGGCAAATTTCCATGTGAAAAGGTTTAATGGTGTCACCTGTTCATCTCAATTTTGATACTGAAGAGAAGCAAACAGCATGGAAACTGGTAAGCTTGCATGTGTAAGCCACTCGCTGACCTGGTTTAGTTCTAATGACAAATTTAAAAGGTCACACTGGTCCCTTGATAGTGCCTATAAAACACATGCTATTTAAACTTATACCATAATAAATCTGCAAAAAAATATGCTCACATACATTAACCCTTTCCCTCATATAGACTCATTTTGACGCACTCAATAGGTACCACATAAAGCCTGATCTGCAGAAAACCACAGTTAAACCTTTCCCTCATATAGATCATTTTGACGCACTCAATAGGTACCACATAAAGCCTGATCTGCAGAAAACCACAGTTAAACCTTTCCCTCATATAGACTCATTTTGACGCACTCAATAGGTACCACATAAAGCCTGATCTGCAGAAAACCACAGTTAAACCCACTCAATAGGTACCACATAAAGCCTGATCTGCAGAAAACCACAGTTAAACCTTACCAAAATTAATTACAAAATCCTCATTTCCAAACCACTGAGGAGCAGCGAACAGCATAAAACCTGATCAGCCTGCGAGTTACTCGCAGGCTGATCTGGTTTTATGCTGTTCGCATAGGTCTTTTCATGGTTTCCTCTATGAGGGAAAGAGTTTTATCAGCTGTAGTTTTATCTAACATGAAATCATAATATGACTGAATCTTCACATCGCTATTAAATATAATTATGTGCAGGTGTATTTTATATCATTAATTGTTTCATTTCATTTTCAAATTTGCATAATTTATATATACGCACCCATAGCTTACATAATGTTTTGTGATTATTCAGCTGCATACATAAAGCTAAAGATTTGGGAGAAAAACATCCTTAACCCTTTCCCTCACAGACTCATTTTGACGCACTCAATAGGTACCACATAAACCTGATCTGCAGAAAACCACAGTTAAACCTTACCAAATTTAATTGTAAAATCCTCATTACCAGACCACTGAGGAGCAACAAACAGCATAAAACCTGATCAGCCTGCAAGTTACTCGCAGGCTGATCTGGTTTTATGCTGTTCGCATAGGTCTTTTCATGGTGTCCTCTATGAGGGAAAGGGTTAATACTTCAATCAAGGATTTGTCTGTTCATATAAAAGAAACAATATATAAACTTTCTTTCCCCATCCCCGCCATAAGGAAGAACAACCCAGAACCAATACACAAATTTACACAAACTAACTTTGAGTTTCTACTTGACCTTAATGACCTCTAACTCCATTTTAACTTGCTCCGTTATAACATGAAATCCAATATAGCACTGTCCTACACTGGACCCAAAATCTTGAATTATTTTACAAGTGCAAATTCCAGAGTTATAGTGCAGGACAATATAGTGTGGTATCTAGATAAATGATATTACAATAATAATGGAGTTGAACTATTTGGTATATATACGGGTACCTGGTATATCTTTTAACCCTTTTCCTCATAGAGGAAACCATGAAAAGACCTATGCGAACAACATAAAACCAGATCAGCCTGCGAGTAACTCGCAGGCTGATCAGGTTTTATGCTGTTCGCTGCTCCTCAGTGGTCTGGAAATGAGGACTTTATAATTAAATTTGGTAAGGTTTAACTGTGGTTTTCTGTAGATCAGGATTTATGTGGTACCTATTGAGTGCGTCAAAATGAGTCTATATGAGGGAAAGGGTTAATTTACATCATCAAATCAAAGCTTAGTTTTAACCTGCCATATATACAAAACCAATAAAAATGACAGACATGAATGCTATGTACGTTATTCGAGAAAATGATGTTATGCTAGAGATTTCAGACTTATCAGAAGTCTGTCTATACTGTATGTAACGATAACTGACAAATTATAGCACAGACAATTCAACATGAAATAACTGCTCGGACCAGCGATCATCTCTCATCTATTTGGAAATAAATTCTTTGGGCCCTGACCGGTCGATTACATCGAACATTGCCGTCTCAACAGTTACTGCTTCAGAAATATGTTTCTGTCTTCTTCTTTTTTTCTGCTGTGGAATTTTTACGACTAAATCATGACATAAATGGGACTATAAACCTTCATGAATAAATGCAATAGATACTGGTTAGGGTGGATTTGCCGTTCTGGACAAGCCAAAATTATATAATCTCCAATTATATTTGAATCAAAATCATATTTGTCTTTGGATTTCCGGCCATACTATTTCATTCCGACTGGTTTTAGGGACTTAAGAGTTTTCCTAATTGTTTCTGTAATTGTAATAAATATCTGTATGTCCTGTTTGCCATAAAAACTAAACAATCTCTAGGATTTCCTGATGAAGTCAAATTGCAAATATTCATACAGGACTGTCTATAAAAACAATAGAAAAATATCTCATGTCTTATGCCCTGCCAAAACCCTAACCAGAAAAAATGTGGCTTTGGAATAAGCCATAGCTTAAACACGAAATATATTCCAAGAATATGATATGACAACCCAGAATTAGAATTCAATCTGCAGCTGTTAATGACAAAATCTCTGGAAATATCAGGCACATGGCAGAAGAGCCACCTTTCCATGCAAACAGGGATTATAGTTATCACTGGGGAATACCAAGATTGGTGGGGATCCAAACACCTAATCGCGGACCATGAATATTTTGCGGACAGACTCACAGGTCAAGATGGGCATCAGACTCAGATCAATACAAACAACTGGTCAAATATTTTGGACATAATCAGACCCCCTCCATTCAACAACGCAAAATAAAAAATAAATCAATTGAAAAAAAATTCATTTTTCTCTACAATGATTAAAATATATATCTTTTTCATATCTACATTTATTCTCTATAAGGATAAAGGAACCCAAAATAAACAATCTAACAATCATAAAATGGATATTCTGTATAGCCAACTGTTGAATTTATGGTTTAAGACAAAAACAATGCATCTGCACATCTATCCAAATGGCCTATATCTAAGACAGAGATATACTCATGAAAATGAAACCACATCATACCCATCAATGATAAGGTTTTATCATTTTCATAACAATAAATGTTTCCGGTTTGTCTATCTTAACAAAACATTGCACTGAACAAGCTAAGGTAAAAAAATAAGAACATTAAATGATGTCAAATGGATAACAAAGATACATAACATGGAATGTTTGAGGCTCTCCATGACCAGTGAGTTTTTTCAGACACAAACATATGAGAGACAGAAGAATTGAAAGGATATTAACAAAATAGAAGAAATAGGGCATATTTATTGATTCATCTGTTCAATTCTTTTTCACTCATGGTTATACATTATTCAAATTTTAAGGATGAGTCAAATGATCTTTATTTTTTTGTATATATATATATATATAACAATGAGCACTATGCATATTAAAACATAAATCATTATATGACCAGTAGTAAAATAAAAAGAGAATAATTGTTTGTTTTGGTGTAAGATCGATTAATAATTTCACTGAATGAACATCAAAAGTGGTATTTTCACAAGTGGCAAAGCCACAAGAGAAAATGCATCTTTTTATGTTCATGAATGAAATTATACATTGATCTTTCACCAATGCAAACAATTTTTCCTTTAATTAATGTTTTAAAGGCCAGAAATTAGCTGTTCTATTCACAAAAACCGTCAAAATTGGCGGGATTATGTCGCATGCATGACATTTATGACATCATTTCTTGCGTAAAACACGACACAATATATTGACACTCCGATCAGTTTATAATGTAGGGTCGGGTTCAAGTTCCCGATAATCTACTGTTATTTCCCTAAAATCCACCGCAAAGCATGAAATAAATGCTATGTTGTTGAATTCAACAAATATCATCTACACAGTAACATTTCAAACGATAGAGTCCCAATTGATTTTAACCCTTTCCCTCATAGAGGAAACCATGAAAAGACCTATGCGAACAGCATAAAACCAGATCAGCCTGCAAGTAACTCGCAGGCTGATCAGGTTTTATGCTGTTTGCTGCTGCTCAGTGGTCTGGAAATGAGGATTTTGTAATTAAATTTGGTAAGGTTTAACTGTGGTTTTCTGCAGATCAAGCTTTATGTGGTACCTACTGAGTGCATCAAAATGAGTCTATATGAGGGAAAAGGATAGTGAAATAAGATGCTATCTACCACTATCAACCAAGTCAACATCTACCGGGGTTATTTCATCTCTCCAGCTACAGGCGATGATACGGGATCATGAGATCGACAGAGATCACTCGGAAGCTGGAAAGCACCATTACAACTATACTACCTCTGCAACCCAGCACAGTTCAGTTCTCACACTTGTTATGCTTGGAATGTAACAAAACCTGCAAGTCTTTGAAGCCTTAAAATTCTTTCGGAGATTGCTAATTTTGCTACCGTCAAAACAACCGCCATGCTTTTTCCATGTAGCCAGGTGAACCCAGACTGACATTAAGCTGTAGCTGATTTCGAAAAGCAGCCTGTAAGAGAACAGAACTGATATCTTCCAATAACAGTTAAAGACAAAAAAAAATCACTTCCTGCATTGTTTATTCTACATTCTGATTCCATTTGAAGTCTAATGAAAAAAAGCTTTAACATTAATGATTGAAAAAATGACAAAGGTAGAAAATGGGGAAAAAAACTGATATAATTAACAAATAAGTACCTCAGATGAGAGATTCTTGAACTCAAGTGAGATTCCTGTCAATTTAGGGGATGTATTGCAGATTCTGAGGTAAAAAACACTCTGCAGAGAGTGAAAGGGAATGCTGTGACAATCCAGTGGGTTAACAGAAACTGTCACATATCACTATACAGACCAGTCCACAAAACTGCCTAATCACCTGGGATATAGGGTAGATACACCAGTAAAAATATTGAGGATGCTGGTAGGATGAGGCAGGGTATGTAACTGACAGTTTCTTGCATCAAGTAGACTTATAATATAAGGTGAGACAGGTAACAATTACACTGTAAAACCTTACATCCACCTTTCAGTCTACGTTACTATTTGAATTAATGTGTTACCCTGATGACCTATCTGCACGTATAATATCAGCACAATCACCTTGACATGATCTAACCTTGACTATCAACTTATGCATGTCAACATACAGAAATCTCTGTTGTATGTCATTTGTATTTATACATGTAATTACTCCATACTGTACAATAATCTTGTAGTTGGAGGAATACAGTTCTTTTCGGTTTTGTTCTTCAGCAACTTAAAGCCATCGTGACCACAGACAGTAACTGAAATAACTTCCTTAATCCAGATTTCCTCCAAAACATTCTTCCAATACAGATACTTTATCACAAAGTTGTTAAGCCAATTAACAAAAGATGTGTATGCTTCACAGTAAGACAGGGAAATGTAACACATTTCAAAGTAACATATTAAACATGTGTGGGACAGTGTGCACAGGAAACATCAAGACATATTTTGTACATCATCATCTGTTAGCACTCCAAAAAAAATCAGCCATTTATCAACAAATGCACAGCAAGTAAATACCCTAGATCCACAATAAACATGTGAATGCACCTTACTAAATAATTTTTTGTCTAACTGGTTTTGCCCTTTAAAAAAATTATAGGAAGTGTATTCACTGGTAACACATGCAGTTTCTTGAGCACCCAAGAGAGCTGAAATTTAGTGCAAAACCAGCAATATTTTGTATGCTATTTCTACAGAACTTGGAATGATCTTGAACTTATTGTGAAGAAGTATCATCATAAGGCATGTCTAGCCCTAAAGTCATGTGAATGATGAAGTAAGCGACAGTAATAGATTACACATGCAATGTAGCATATAACCAGGTGATAATTACCGTAATGACAGTTTCTTGATCTCGTCAATGTTAAGTCACACATGATATGCCAGCAAGTATTTCTTGATTTACTCTGGATTCCTGCAATTCATACAGGCACTGAAGAGGAGGACTATGATGGAAACCCCGAACATACTATGCTAATAATGCTCTTTTATGTTCAAGGAAAGGTCAAGGTTACCAAAGGTAAATTAAAAAGACTTTTATGACACTCGATCTTGAATAGTTGTGTGAATAAAAATTCCATTATTTATGTGTGTAAATGTCGAGGTCTGACTGCAAACTGTTCTAAATGTACATAAATATAGAACAAGATGAAATAGTTTTGCAAAATGTGGATACCAGATGTATCAAATAGTTTCATACGAGGTCTGTCACTTCCTTGACTAAGTCTACTATTGCCATTGAAGGAAATCTGAGATCTATATATACAGTAAATGCTGACTAGCAGTTCTACTTTGTTTCCCGGCAATAATACCAACTACTGAAAAAGGTACTTACAATAAATGATTATGAATCTAAAACCAAAGTTCAATTAACCCTAAGCCTTTACCTTATATAAACGTGTTTTGACACCACAGCTTCTTCCAGGGGGAGTCTGATCAGGATCTCCCTGTTTTGACACCACAGCTACTTCCAGAGGGAGTCTGATCAGGATCTCCTTGTGCTCACACAATATTTAACTCAGATTCTACACAGTCTGCACAGCAGAGGAAATCCATGGTTTTATATATCAATAAATGTTCAGCAAATTAAGTCATAAATTTATACATGAATATTCATGAATTAAAGAGTTAAATTATTCACCATGTGTTGTCAGACCTATATGGAAAAAAGACCTAAAGAACCAGACTGAAACCAGATCAGCCTGTGGCGAGACATAGGAGTTTAATATTCACTCATCGGTACCTTAGATATGAGAGAAGTACAATTAATTGAGTGTACAGAATAAGATTAACTAAGATATCAGACTGATCTGGCCTTTCAATGGTATAAGAAGGTGTAAAAAAGTTCTCCAGACAAAATATAGCTCCCCTATTGCTAAAATTAATAGAAACAAAATAAAATTTCAATATTTCAAGGCCTCTGATCAAGTTACTGTAGAATTGATGATGTTGGCGCTCGAGTTAATGAAACCATCTAGAATTGCTAGTATGGAATGTAACTAAACCTTTGACAATGTTGGCTCTAGAATTAACATTATTCATACTGAATTTGATAAAACCCTATTAATGTTGGCACTTCATCTGCTGATATGGATGAAATTAAACTGAAGATATTAGATCTATACCTAACCATAAGAAACTCACTGAGACACTGGACACCGTTAGAGCATGCCAGACACAAAACTCCACAGAAAGTATGAGACGTGAAACCATATAATGAACAGTTATGAAAAATATGATGTTTGGTAGCATGGGAAATGAGGACTAGTCAGAAGCACACTGCATCACGACCCAGTGAGGGACCCTGGAGAAGCAACAGTTACCTTTCACGTCCTGGTCATGGTGATTCATAGGGATCTCTTGAAATTCAGCCCTGGGGTCGCGGGGATCAGGCACTGAAATGAAGTTTAAACGTGTCAATAGATTAGCCACTATCAATTTCAACCTGTATCTTTTTTTTCTTTTTATTCAAGCATTTATGAAAACAATATTTCATTTTTGAAAATAACAATTCAAAATCAATTTTAAACCTTCATAAATACCCCATATATATCTTGACCTTCAATGACTCCTCCTAAGCCCTCCAAAAATAAATTCATATCTTTTGTACCTTCAACCTTTTAAAACTTAAATGTTTTCACTTCTATTCATGTGCCTGTCCACTATTTTTAACATATCAACCTCACATCATTAATTAAGTCACTGAAAGCTTCTGGGAAACCTCCCCTCAAAGTATCACTGAATCAAAGTGTTACCATAATCATAGGTTTATAGTCAGCCAGTCCCAAAAGCTCATGAAAGATAACTTCCTAATGAACCACCATTTTGTGGTTCTTCTGCTTCTGAAGCACAGCCACCGGTCGTGATGAAGTCATTTTAATGGTCACACACACAGACATACATCTAAGTCACATTACTAAATAACACCATGTAATGCTGCACTGCTTACTCAACAAATCATTTTCACACAATGATATTGATGACATAATATCTTGCACCTATCCATATTTTACACTTAAAGCTTGATACTGGGGTCAGGCACACCTAGAGGGTTCAGAAAATCAAGATTTGGGTCTAAATGCCAGCCAGTTAGACATATCAACTTTAACCCAGTGTAGAAATCTTAAGTCCAGTGTATGAGGAAGCTGCAGTATATTAACCCTTTCCCTCATATAGACTCATTTTGACGCACTCAATAGGTAACACATAAAGCCTGATCTGCAGAAAGCCAAACTCAAATCTTACCAAATTTAATTGCAAAATCCTCATTACCAGACCACTGAGGAGCAGCGAACAGCATAAAACCTGATCAGCCTGCGAGCTCGCAGGCTGATCTGGTTTTATGCTGTTCGCATAGGTCTTTTCATGGTATCCTCTATGAGGGAAAGGGTTAAACAGAAACCTGATCAGACTGGAAGTCATGTTACATTTACAATCTTAACACTAACAATGTAGAACCAGATCAGCCTGCAAGTGGATTGCAGGTCAGTCTTATTTTACAATGACCATCCTAAACTGTGAGCTCTCCAGTAGTAAAGAAACTTTATATATAACTTTCTTGCCTGCTGCTCATAAAGAAATGCAGCAAAGTTTTTCTCCTCATCAGTCTTACCAGAAAAATAAAAATCTTACTTATCGGTAAATTAAGTTTTCTATGTCCTCTACATGCACCCAGACCCCAACCCTTGTGGAACAATACAATGATCTCAAACAAAGAATGACATAAAACTAAATTCCATAAGTCATGCCAACCAAACAATTTTAATACAAACATATACAAATAATAAAATTGCAGCAAAGTAATGTAATGTGTTTATTTTGAATGGCCTAAATATTAATTTTTTACTGCTGACAAGCCTTCTATCAGCTGCCAGCCTGTGTGTGTAACATTTACCAATCAATCACTGTTTTACTGGTCTTACTGACAGATATTTAACAGTTTAAGGATGTACTTTGATTATATGCATCTCTTTACATTCCTGGTTTATAAAAAAGCCCAGTTATAATACTAATGGCTTATTATTGACTCAGAGGAACTTGAAAATCAGAAATGAATCTTGTACAATAGTGCAGTCTCATTAAATCTTTTGCTGCTTCATAATAAGTAACAAATCAGAGGAATCCAAAAAACTAACAACCCATGTCATGCAAAAACATACAAATGATAAATTGCAACTTTCATTAATCAACATGAAAGGCAACACTGACATAGTTCATAAATCTGCAATTAGAAGGTAATTTGTAAAGCAAACATTCTTAGTTAAAATGTTGAGTACTTAAGTTAACTTGAACAGAAATGGGTCTCTCCTGGGATTTTAACTTTGATCCTTATAATACCTCCTACATCCATCCAAGGATCTTTAAATGAATAGAAAGAAAAACATTACCACTGATAAAAGTCATTCATTGTACCCGCCAGTCAAGTAATTTGTGATGAGGATACTGCTACAGATGGGTAACAAATTAATAATATCTAGCAATGCAAGGTCACAGTAAGGTCAAGGTCACATGGAAACAAGGTCACAGTTATGTTATGCCAATATTGTGAATGAAATGCTTAAATAAAATGTGTGGGTATATGAACTATTTAATTAATGATAGCAATTAAAAATAAATAATATTGTTTGCATATAGTTTATTTTATTACTAGGTGATGAAAACAATTAATGTCCCCAGGCTATTCTAGTTATCAAAATTTTATTTATCAATTTACCATTCAATAGAAATATAATTATTTTATAATTAAGTGGACTCATTTGGATCAGAACACTGATCTATACATGGTGGTATTTGTATACCATTTGGTATAGAAATACAAACCATAAACACATGCTGGATAAGTATAGTAGCCCAATTTTCCAGACAATGAACTTCTGTCAAAGACGTTCCGATAAAACAAACTGATTACATATTCCTGCTATGATGAGAAAGATTGGCCATTGTCTCTTTCATCTCATAAAATGTCATAAATCCATTTGAGAAAGGCCTTGCCAGTATCATTTTACATACTATCTATAGAAAGAGCATATCACCTTTCAAAATTCACACTTCCATAAATTGAAACAAAACCCAGGCTTATGATAACATATACCTATGCCCAATCCCTTTCTCTGCCCATGTATGACAAAGACCACTTTTGGGAAACAGACACCCCAAATTACTCTGAATTGACCGACCCAAGCATTTATGAAGCCGTGAAATGAGGTCTTCATTGATTAGTTTATATCCACACAAATTATCCACACTAACTTATAATGTGGAAATTAATGTTCCCCAATAGAGCACTCATATCTCCGATAGATGTCAAGCATATTGCATCTCCAATAACCTATGACGTTATCCAATACAGGACCAGAACAGGGACGGATATTGCCCACTATTTCAGCATCCTTAACGGCTCCTATAACATTAGTTCCGGTAATAGAGACTGCCTCTGCAAATATTAGACAAGAAATGGAGTCCTTTATTTAAACATGGGATAATAATGAAGTTACTGAAGTCAGTGTGATATGAAATTGACCAATGCATTATTTACATTTTGTTCTTTTTTTTCTTTTTCTTAAATAATATGCTTCAAATATACCCTTAAGAAAGTATTTCCATTATAATAAAAAAATAGCTGATTATTTCAGGATATAGATTTCATTCTTTACATCTGAAATATATACATGATTTAAAAACACCTGCCTAGCAGCTGGTTTCTTTAATAGCACATTTTTAGCACA
>CM037784.1:27707874-27757874 GCA_021229015.1 Solen grandis
TTAGCTGGGAATTGGATTTCATGATTTTTATAATTTAAGTATGAAACAAAGTGTAAGTTGAATACCCAGCTACAGCCGTATAACCAGCCAGCTTGGAATTGGTTATTCGCGAATACCCAGCTACAGCCGAATAACCAGCTAGCTGGGAATGGGGAATTCATGATTTTTATATTTTTCCCGCCAAATAACCAGCCAGCTGGGAATTGGTTATTCCCGAATACCCAGGTAGAATCGAATAACCAGCCAGCTGGAAATTGGTTATTCGCGAATACCCAGCTACAGCCGAATAACCAGCTAGCTTGGAAATGGGAATTCATGATTTTTATAATTTAAGTATAAAAGTACAAGTGCACAAATCACGGAAAATTAAACAAGCTACTCAGAAAGAGTGTGGCAGGGTCATTCGGATTTTCATGTAAGGAAGCATTCCAGCTGGCTGGCAGGTCTGTGAAGTTGGCTGGGAATTGGGAATTGGGTATTCAATATCCAGCTACAACCGATTTCCCAGCCAGCTGGAAATTGATTATTCGCGAATATCCAGCTACAGCCGTATTCCCAGCCAGCTGGGAATTGGGTATTCAAAATCCAGATACAGCCGAATAAACAGCCAGCTGGGAATTGGTTATTCGCGAATTCCCAGGTAGAACCGAATAACCAGCCTGCTGGAAATTGGTTATTCGCGAATACCCAGCTACAGCCGAATAACCAGCTAGCTGGGAATGGGGAATTCATGATTTTTATAATTTAAGTATAAAACATAGTTTAAGTTGATTTCCGAGCTACAGCCAAATAACCAGCCAGCTGGGAATTGGTTATTCCCGAATACCCAGGTAGAATCGAATAACCAGCCAGCTGGAAATTGGTTATTCGCGAATACCCAGCTACAGCCGAATAACCAGCTAGCTTGGAAATGGGAATTCATGATTTTTATAATTTAAGTATAAAAGTACAAGTGCACAAATCACGGAAAATTAAACAAGCTACTCAGAAAGAGTGTGGCAGGGTCATTCGGATTTTCATGTAAGGAAGCATTCCAGCTGGCTGGCAGGTCTGTGAAGTTGGCTGGGAATTGGGAATTGGGTATTCAATATCCAGCTACAACCGATTTCCCAGCCAGCTGGAAATTGATTATTCGCGAATATCCAGCTACAGCCGTATTCCCACCGAATAAACAGCCAGCTGGGAATTGGTTATTCGCGAATTCCCAGGTAGAACCGAATAACCAGCCTGCTGGGAATTAGTTATTTGCGAATACCCAGCTACGGCCGAATAACCAGCTAGCTGGGAATTGGGAATTCATGATTTTAAAATTTAAGTATAAAACAAAGTATAGGTTGAATACCCAGCTACAGCCGAATAACCAGCCCGCTGGAAATTGGTCATTCGCGAACATCCCGCTACAGCCGAATAACCAGCTAGCTGGGAATTGGAAATTCATGATTTTTATATTTTAAGTATAACCAAAGTGTAATGTTGTATTGCATAATATTATAGCCCACTGTGTATGTATACGGGTACGACTGACATTACACACTGGTGGCACTTTAAATCCAAAGACCCCTTCGATTAAACCGTGTCCTTTAAGTAATGATGTTATTCATCAATTTTGTAATTTATGGACATACCAAATAATAATCAAATGGACTCGAAATTCAACTATCTCAAATATACGGATGTGATAAACCTAAATGCACACTACATTATGAAACAAAATAATAACATTTTATTTTCGATTGTACTAAAATGAGATCACATTTGTTACAGTGCTTTAAAAACCAGAATTTAACTGAATTTCCATTGAATCTTAAACTTTCTTTAAGTCATGGAAGGAAAATTATTCAAATAGAGATAGAAAATTATCGTCTTTGTAATTTACAAGAATGTTTTGATAATTTAACGGTTATGTGCGATAAATGTACCACTTGGCACCACAGATCCTGTATAAATGCCCACTTGATATTTCAACGAGTGATCAAGGATAACATGTGATTGTGCTAATCATGTCAGGATAATCATTCCAGTCTGTGTCCGCTTGTTGTGTATATCTATATTCTTCATAATATCAATATATCATGTTACACATCGTCCGCTTTTTCGTTTTATATTACATATCGTCCGTGTTTTCATTATGTAATACATATCCTCCGCTTTTTTTCTCTTCTTTGATTATAGTGTACGCGCGTTGCGTCATTTGATTATATCTTTCCTCTTCATAATAATTATATACCATCAAAATATTATCAAAATACAGAGTCGGGGTTTTCCTTATATGTAACATATCGTCCGGGTTTTCCATATATGTTACATATCGTCCGGGTTTTCCTTACATGTTACATATCGTCCATGTTTTCCTTATATGTATGTTACGTATCGTCCGCGTTGTATCTCTATGACTATGGTGTACGCGTTTACAGTCTATGCATTTCTATTGCGTCCGCTTGTGCCTCTTATTTGTGTTTTTATTTTTTGTAATATCAATATATACTGAAAATAATAATGAGTCGAAACAATCTTAATTTCGGAAATGAGCGTCATACCCCACCCCCATCCGCGATATATATTCAATCGTATTCTTAAAGGTCCAGGGAAACATTGACAAGCGTTTTGAAGATTAACATTTGAACACCTGTGGTGTACCTTTCATTCTTCCTCTGGAAGCAGAGTTAACTTTTATCTAATTCCAAAAATATTCAATATAAATGTTATTAATGCAAATAACATAAATTTATTAATATCATTACCTTTAATAATAATCATCAACGTTTGCAGACCACACTTTATTATATTTATATTGAAAAAAAAAAATGAATTTCTAATTCCCAGCTAGCTGGTTATTCGGCTGTAGCTGGGTATTCAACCTACACTTTGTTTTATAATTAAATTATAAAAATCATGAATTCACAATTCTCAGCTAGCTAATTATTCGGCTGTAGCTGGGTATTCGCGAATAACCAATTCCCAGCTGACTGGTTATTCAGCTGTAGCTGGGAATTCGAATTAAACTTTATTTTATACTTAAATTATAAAAATCATGAATTCCCAATTCCCAGATAGCTGGTTATTCGGCTGTAGCTGGGTATTCGCGAATAACCAATTCCCAGCTGGCTGGTTATTCGGCTGTAGCTGGGTATTCGCGAATAACCAATTCCCAGCTGGCTGTGTATTCGGCTGTATCTGGATTTTGAATACCCAATTCCCAGCTGGCTGGGAATACGGTTGTACGTGGAAATTCGCGGATAACCAATTTCCAGCTAGCTGGTTATTCGGCTGTAGCTGGGTATTCAACCTACACTTTGTTTTATGCTTAAATTATAAAAATCATGAATTCCCAATTCCCATCTAGCTGGTTATTCGGCTGTGGCTGGGTATTCGCGAATAACCAATTCCCAGCTGGCTGGTTAATCGGCTGTAGCTGGGTATTCAACCTACACTTTGTTTTATACTTAAAGTATAAAAATCATGAATTCCCAATTCCCAGCTAGCTGGTTATTCGGCTGTAGCTGGGTATTCGCGAATAACCAATTCCCAGCTGGCTGGTTATTTGGCTGTAGCTGGGTATTCAACCTACACTTTGTTTTATGCTTAAATTATAAAAATCATGAATTCCCAATTCCCAGCTAGCTGGTTATTCGGCTGTAGCTGGGTATTCGCGAATAACCAATTCCCAGCTGGCTGTGTATTCGGCTAACCCAGCTGGCTGGGAATACGGTTGTAGGTGAAAATTCGCGAATAACCAATTTCCAGCTGGCTGGGAATTCGGTTGTAGCTGGATATTGAATACCCAATACCCAATTCCCAATTCCCATCTAACTTCACAGACCTACTGAAGGTTCATTACTATACTTAATCAAAGCGCTGAAGCCAATGAAGTTGTGTGTGTCTTTAGTGGAAGATGGTTTAACGAGCTGAAGATATGCGGGGTAACTTAGTTTTTGCCAAATATTAAACTTATATTAAAATAATAAACGATTATCCATTGTAGGCTATAGAAATACGGAGAGTAACCGTGGCGAAGTGCTAATTGTTAACAGTCTGTTGAAACAAATGGTGCGTTCATCTTTAATTTCTTGTAATGACCATGTTAACGCAACGATAAAATGGGGTTATAGGCATTGTGCGAACATTTGACCCCCGTTTATTAAATTTACTTTGATAAACAAAAGAAATACGACAACACTATCAGCGCTTGGATTTGTTCTTTTCGAGTTTCTATTTATAGATGCAAATCAGTGGCTCCTTACTGTGTCCTTAGGTATCAGCCATTCTATAGAGCAACAAATAACCCCTGATGTATCTGAGGTAGCTTGATGTTTTTATTAGTAAGTTACACGGATTTGTTTTGAAATTCAATATTTCTATATAGACCATTGTAACACCACTTAATAACCGAAACCTGCACATCCACCATCCAAATTCAGGCACGAGCAACCTTTGCTGAAACTATACTCCTCCGCATGGTAAAGTGAAGGTTACGCAACATCACAGGGAAAATAGTTCTTTTGTGCTTTTATTCTACATACAATTACTGTGCCCCGTAAATATGTTGAGTTTTCAACACTTTGGCTGAATCTTAGCATACCTGTATTGTAGAATTCTGTTCAATCGGTCGATCATTCATAAAAAATATAGAGGTAATTTGGTTTTAAATGTAGAGAATAGGACCCCCAGAATGTAGGTACTTTTGTTGTGAGTGACGTGACTAAAATGTTTCTATAAGCTCTGCCAAAGCAAAGTATATACTCCCACCCAAGCCCGATCTCTAGCATCTGTACGAGTTTTTCCCCACGGCATGATGTCATGTAGTGAAACGGAATAAGACATCCGTGAGTTTCCGACGATGATCCTCCCAAATCTCAATGTCTTTTTGATAAGAATTATTAGTTATTACCTACCTTGTCTATAATGTTTGAGTCGAGGTGATGAGCTATCTATAGCCATCAGTAATAGCTCTCGTAGATCATTATGTCAGTTATTAAACTACTTGTAACATATCGATCCAGTATTCAGAACGTTATGTTCAAGTAGTTCCTTAAATGTGATTTAAATAAAATAAAAGAAATCACTCACATTTTAGTTCAGAAAATGCGTGTGAGAATAAAGAGTATACACTTCTAAAGAAGAAAGGAAAAAAATGAAAATATGTGAGATGAAGATGAATTTCAAGGAGGCTGTGGTAGTTTACACACATATCAAAAGAATTAAATCCATCACATTTGCATAAACATTCTATCTAATTAGAATTTCTTGACACATTATTCATGAGTAGTCATTGTTACACTAAGTAGCTGCATGGTTTATCAAATCACAAATTATTTAAATTTATTCTAATTTATAGTTTAAAGACCTCGTGTTGATTTCCCTCGGCGTCAAATATTTTCAAGAACAAACCATTAGAAAAAAAAACCTGAATAAACTTAATATGATAATATCCGTCCCGATTATATACGCAGCTTCCACGGGAGACTGAGTTTTACTTGGTATAGCCTTACTATGCATTGTCGGAACTTCACAAACAAAACTTGAAATCTGCAACATTGTCGTTATTTCGCCTTTCGCGTTTCGGGGCAAAGACACGAAGACACGACAAACAAAGGGCGCCAACACGAAAGGTTTCGACCCGCGGACACGAAACATTCAAAGGCGAAACTTTTCGTCCTTTCGCCTGTTAAAATTTCGTTATTTCGCCTGAATGTTTCGTGTTGTCTGTCTTGGTTTTCTTTTTCGCCTTTCGCCTTTCGGGGCGAAGACACGACAACACGAAATGGCAGAAATCAGCCACCATAAAATCGAAATATCATAAATGGCGTATATTGTTGTTTTAAATCGTATTGTCAAAGCAGCAATCCTAAACTGATATGGAAGCGTTAAATTTTCATTACTGTGTTACGTTTCATATTTAAACTAAAAAGGAAACCTGTTATATCAAGTAGAAAGATATATACAACCTGAAACCCCCATTTCAAGTTGGAATATCCTAAAATAATTTATACAAGCCAATGATAGCATTGCATTTACTCTGACTTGATTTGCATACCAACATTTGATTGGTTCAAGAAGTAGGCGAACTGCTGTTCGAAGAGATATAGCGCAGCGGGGATATGAAATTACTGATCGTTGACCGCTATAGGCAGGTGACCATTGTTTACAGTGTGACCGTTGTTCCAAGGTGACCATTGGAACAGGTTTGACTGTATTAGCAAAAAATGTATAGTTTAAAATACCACTCTGATACTAGCGTTGCAGAGACGAGCGTACTCTATGTAAAAAGTGACAGACGTATTTATCCAATAATAATTTTATGTTAGGGCTGCAAACGTATCTTTTCAAAATGAAAACACCTAGCGAGGAAACCTTTTATATGTCAATTACATTTTTGTACCATCATATTAAGTGTGTTTGAATACCAATCATTTGAAACCGTCACAGACAGCCATGAAGAACATACAAGACCTGTGACACAAGGTATCACTGCGGGCCTACAAACAAAGCAGTTAGGTAAATATTTTCAGGGTATACAATTGCAAGTGTTTATTTCTGATGATTTGCGCAGCTCTAGACGTCACAAAAAATGTTAACCGTCTTTGTCCTTCTACCAGTCTAATTGGTGAAAAAACCCATGTGTGAGGGAAAAATAATTTATAAACAAGAGGCCCAAGGGCCATAAACGCTCACCAGTGTAAATCAGCATATTCAAGATGATTTTTTCTATAAGGAAATCAAATGACAAACCAGAGATCAACTTCATTTTAGCAATCATGGCAGACATTCATGAAATCAATCCTGACCATTAATTTCATGGAAGTAAAATTCTGAAATTTATTAATTGAAGATAATATAATATATTGTATTATCAGTTGCAGTTACACGATGTGAATGGTGTTCGAAAAATAAACTAGCAGAATTTATCATGATAGTTTGAAAGACACAGGGCTTTTTGTATGGGAAGAAAATGAAAGCAGTTCGTTAAAATGGTTGATTTAACTTTTGCATAACATGATTAAACTTTTAAATAACAATCTGTAACAAAATATTTCGAAAATTCTTTAATATCGTTTCAGATTCCTTTTATTTACAAGTTGTCAAAAGAAAAAAACCAAAACATTTAGAAATGCAAAGCTTTTTTGGTTATTAATTTTATTTACATGGTCAGAGAAAATTGTGAATCTATTTTGCAAAATATTTTTACGGATGGGAATGGGGCCAAATTTCGGCCCCAAATTGGCCTTTGCACAGAAAAAGTATTTTGATGTTTTCTATAAAGAGTATATAAGGAAATTAGCCAACCCCCTAGGGGCCTCATTTTTCAAGGGATCAACGTTATTTTAGCAATTATGGTAGACATTCATGAGGTGAATATTTGTGCCAAAGGAAAATAAATTCTGACCATTTGTTTAAGAGGAGATGATTTTCAAAGTTTTCAATTATTTTTTCTATTTGTTGCCATGGCAACCAGAGTTCTTCATGGATCAACTTTATTTGAGCAAGTTTTGTAGAGAACCACCCAAGGATCATACATGCCAAGTTTTATCAAATTCTGTCCAGCGGTTTCAGAGGAGATGATTTTCAGATTTTTCAATTATTTTTTCTATTTGTTGCCATGACAACCAGAGTTCTTCATGGATCAACTTTATTTGAGCAATTTTTGTAGAGGCCCACCCAATGATCATACATGCCAAGTTTTATCAAATTCTGTCCAGCGGTTTCAGAGGAGATGATTTTCAAATTTTTCAATTATTTTTTCTATTTGTTGCCATGGCAACCAGAGTTCTTCATGGATCAACTTTATTTGAGCAATTTTTGTAGAGGCCCACCCAAGGATCATACATGCCAAGTTTTATCAAATTCTGTCCAGCGGTTTCAGAGGAGATGATTTTCAAAGTTTTCAATTATTTTTTTCTATTTGTTGCCATGGCAACCAGAGTTCTTCATGGATCAACTTTATTTGAGCAATTTTTGTAGAGATCATACATGCCAAGTTTTAACAAATTCTGTCCAGCGGTTTCAGAGGAGATGTCTTTTAAAGCAAATTGTTGACGACGGACGACGTACGACGACGGACGACGGACGAAGGGTGATCCCAATAGCTCACCCTGAGCACATCGTGCTCTGGTGAGCTAAAAATCGATGCTTTAAACTAAGTTGCTTAACTCATCTTTTCAGAGGTATCAACTAAACTAAAACAATATATCTCCCTCATAACAAGTAATATCTTTAACCCCTGCACCTTCAACAAAAATAAATAAATGAAAAAAAAAATAAAAAGCAAACCTATTTAAGCTTTATTTATTACAAGGAAATGTGTCTCTGCGATACTGATGGCCTACTGAAATATATGTTACAGCAATAAAATTGCATAAATATTAAATAGTTCATATCATGCGTGATTAGCATACGTACCAAGTTTCATGCAGATGTGAATGGTCATCACCATAGAAAAAAAGCTTAAACACAAAGGAAAACCTGAAGCAGAACAACCAATTTCCCCATATTCATTCAAACGTGAAATATACGCCACAGACATAAAATTGCATAAATATTAGGTAGTTGATATCATGATCTACATGTGTACCAAGTTTCGTGAAGATGTGAAGTCATCTTCAAAGAAAAAAGCTTAAACGCAAAGATAAACCTAAAGTGTGACAGATGGACGAAAGGACGAACGAATGTACCAACGAACGAAAGCACATAACGGAAATCTATATACTCCGCAATGTAGTTAGCGGGGCATAAAAAAGTTACATTTCAAATATGCAACAACACTAATTTTTATGCAAAGTATCAAAGACGTCGCGGATGTTTTTGAAGCACGATTTAAATAATTCAAAGCCATTCAGAATATTTCATAACATTTGCATGCATCATTTACAAACAGCGGGTCTAAATACTGTATTTCCCAATAGGCAATGATACATACCATTTTGACAAATATCCTCAGCTGTAGGCCGTTTGGTTCAGAGATTTCTGAAGTGTGTTATAAAAAGTAGGAGTATGACATTCTTTTTGCATTGATAAAATTAAATTTATATTTACAACATGAGCTACAATGTTCAATTAAATCCACCCATTTCAAGCACTATACATAGTGGGACCGCAGGTTGGGCCTGGAGCCGTAAATTAGACATGTCCGAAACGGCCATAAATGTAGTGTTTTTACCCTTTCTACATTTTGTTGTAATATTTATTATTAAACTGCGGTTTCACTGATTTTTTTTTTTTTTTTTTTTTTTTTTTTTTTTTTTTTTTTTCAAACATCAATAATGCATCAATACGAAAAACAGCCATCTGTGTTTAAACTACTATATCGTCTGTGGTTTAAATAAAACTAGTAAAATGTATCTGTCGATATATTTTGGAGTTGTAAATATGTTAGTCATGTAAGAAAATGTAAATCTGAGTGTTATTCATGTTTAAAAATTGCTAATTGACATTCATGTAGGAAGAATTGGTTGTGAAGTTCATTAACAAAATAGTGGAATATGACTAACAAAAGATTGACTGTGTCCCGAATTTTCGAATTAAAAGAATGCGTTTTAAAAAGAAAAAATCTACATATATGCATTTATTCTATTAATCTGCAAAAAAAATGACGAAAAAAGAATTGTGTGTTACGAGGTTTTTTTAATTAAATATATATTCGACTTCGTAAAATTTTAGTATCCATCTGCTTTCTATCAATAACATTGACAACTTGAATCAAGTATACAACCGCTTCTCTGTAAAATTGCTGGAACTCTTTGGCAGAAAATCATTTTTCATGAAGAAATCGACAAGCTGCCAAAAAAGCCGCGAGTACATGTTATCTTTGTTAGGGTGGCACTGTGGCGATTGTAAACAACAACTGCCACAAAAACTTACAAACATACCATAAGTAGCTCATCTCCTTCGCGTATCTGATTTTGCCAAGCAGTTAATATAGAAGTACATCTGTCACTGTATCAAGTATCATTGGGGACCAGTTTCAATCTACCGAGGTCTACAGAAAACATTAAACATACTGTCCATTGGCACCTCCTGTGGGCTCCATGTATAATTACGTTAATTTGTCAGACCGAGAGAGAGTTCCAGGCGGTAAAATATTGACCAAACTGTGAACGTTAATTTAGGTCTTTTCTCTCGTTTCATTAGAATAGTCTAGAGATATCAATGGTATGAATGCATTTTATATAACTGTTGCACAAGGACTTTTCAATATCAACTTTAAGATTGTGTAACAGGTAGTATAATAAAGAAGTACATGTACATTTGGTCCTAAGACGTTTGGCGTGCAAATAACATGACATGATAATAGAGGCGATATAAACTGTGATACACGTCGAAATTATAAAATATTGACAAAATGGGGGCATTCATTAACGGGTTTCGACGTCAAAATCAGTGATTTGACAAAACTTGTTATAGCTGTTGTTTAAGGTGTTTTCAGTGTTTAACTATTCTGTAGTACGAATGAACTTAGAAATTAAACGATATGATATTAGAAGCAAATCAATAAACCAAAATGTCTAGCTTGCAAAAGATGGGCAGTTTCTGTGCATTCGCTATAGGACTGAAATAATCTCGTAGCGACGGTAAACTCCAACTCAAAAAACAACTCATTATTCAATACCTACTTACTATATGTAGTTCCTTGTCATATAAAAGCATTTCTTCAAAATGATGACAATATCTAAAATGAATAGTTCGTATCGGTAGATTTTTGTGTGATATGATTTAAAGCTGGGATATTAACACACATAGAAGCCTCTGGATTCAATGTATACGACACACCTTCATGATATAGACTACTATTGTGTAGAGGTTTTTATCATCATAGATTCCAGTGACATCTGACACATATATACAATGCCCAAAATGGCTATGAAGAGGGATATTAAACCTTTCCCTCATAGAGGACACCATGAAAAGACCTATGCGAACAGCATAAAACCAGATCAGCCTGCGAGTAACTCGCAGGCTGATCAGGTTTTATGCTGTTCGCTGCTCCTCAGTGGTCTGGTAATGAGGATTTTATAATTAAATTTTGTAAGGTTTAACTGTGGTTTTCTGCAGATCAGGCTTTATGTGGTACATATTGAGTGCGTCAAAATGAGTCTATATGAGGGAAAGGGTTAAACACAAGCAAACAGACATACAGCTAGCCATACATAAAATGCGTCACGGATGACGTTTAACTCTAAACAAATATATTCGTGCCCCAAATACTAATTGTTTCTGTATGGTTATGGCTTGTTTGTTTGTTGGGTTTGGTTTAAACGTCCTGTCTAAATACCTAAACATTTATGGTATGAGGTCATAATGTTATCATCAGCCAAAAACAAAACTTAATTCTGAACAAGAATATAAACAAGAACATTCATTGAAAATTATTAAGACCCCTAGATACTACTTTGTCAGACCATGCCATATAAGAAACACACCAGCTTAGAAAAGTTCACCACATTGAGACGATGTGTTGTGATTGAGACATGGGTTTGTATCTCAAATGTCAATGTAACAATCTGGGGTCAAAGGTGAAAAAGCGGAACAATCTGTCGTGTCCGGGCTCTAACTCCATCATGCTTAAATTTTATCATGCATATGTATTTACGTTTATTTCTTGATATTATTTTCATACGTGTGTTCATTACATTATTAAAGAATCATTACATGATGTAATAAAATTACCCATACTCGGTTTTGCTTGCATTTAGGGATACAATATGATAAGAAACCAAAATAAACGTCAATAATTGTCTCATTTGGAACTCCTTGCCCATATCTTCGAACTAACTAATATATCTAACGGTTTAGGCCGGGGATTGCCGAGTTAATACGATTAGTGTCTGACTGTCTCTAATTTTGTGACCGAGAAAAAAAAAACACGTTTATATCAGTCAAAGATCGTGTTATTTAGCCCTAGCTATTGACTGCAATGTCAATATTTTGGATAGTTTTCACCCAAATCGGAAAGATTTCTGTGTTACTATTCATAACGTAGATAAAGTTCACCTTTGTTTATGTGCATAATATTGCTGAACTATAATTTAAATATTTATTTTCAAGCAAACTGCCAACTATTCAATGCAATGCTGAGGTTTTAGAGGGCTATGAAAGAAATGTAAATGGAGACAGGAAAAGGCGATGTCGATTGGCCGAGTAAAGGATATTAATGACTGGAAAGTCTGCTATAAATTTGTATGATTACATACGTTTTAGTGCATTATTTTTTATCTAAACACATAATGAAATAAATGTATATAAGATTCAGTTGTTTATTTCTTCTCTTTTCTTAATAACAGAGAGAAAGAGAGAGACTTACTCAAGTAAAAATAATTTTATACATACAAGAAATAAATCAACAACAACATATAACTCATAATAATGCACACACTATTATATTGATAATGCAATGCATTAAAGGAGAAAGAAAGATGAGGGAATACTTCAACATGCACACACTCTTTTATAAAAAATGTATCAATAAATGAATCATTATTTTTACACTATCATGAAAATCAAAAGTAAGTTATTTTATTAGGATACCGTTTCATGAAGAGACCACTTTAATAATTTCCCATGGGCGTTCGCTTAAAACAAGTTTAACCATAGCAAGGAAAGACTCTGATTCATGGGATCATGACCTTGACTCTATTAATTCACAAGATTAGTTTCGTAACATTTCACCTCTTGTAACCCTCGGTATATCCACGGTGTTCTTAAATATAAGAGACATAGCAGCTCACAAAGTTAAGTGAAGTTGATTGATCTGTTACTGCATGTTTCATAGAGCATTTGAAAGAAGATCTTAGGCAACTCAATATATGCTAGTAGATCTGCATGATTTGAGGTAGCATTTCGAAAGAAGATCTTAGGCAACTCAATATACGTTAGTAATTTGGTTAAGTTTAAATTTCCGCAGTTGAGCTAGCTTTCCTTGAGGTGAAGTTACTTGATTTATTCCCAATTTTCCTTTGGGATAATATAGGCAGAGGCAGTATCATGAAACTTGCTGGTATCGTTATGGGGGGGGGGGGGACAGATAAACTCTCTGCAGGGCCACAAGTTTGAAATGGTCCCAGCTTCACAAAGATAAAAGGGCGAGAACTGTAATTATACAGTCAGGTTTCTTGCTGTGTCTGGATGTGTAAGCCACCACATATTTAACAGCAGGTCTATAAATATCCGTTTTTAAAATTTCAAAAATGCACTGACAGGAACTTTTGGTAGGCTCAAACGTGTGTGTCATAACAGCTGTACATGCAGAGGGGTCGATTTGATGTGACCATGTAGTACATCAAGACCCCATGTCACGTGTATAGTACTTTCCGAGTCTTCTAAACGGTATAACGTAATGATCTCCATTCAGAGGTATTTGTACAAACAGGTAACAAATAACAAGTTGAGATATAGTCTTGTCATATGTGAAGGACTGATTGTTTTTCGAACTGATTCCCTTCCCTACTTGCAATGTCTCAAGAAGTCTAAATGTAAGTAAAACATACTGTCGATATTTTAAGAGAGAAAAAAGTATACCTATATGTATTGATCAGACCTCTCCACAGTATTTAAGGTAAAGTCCATGTAATGGTTCCGCTACATTTAGGACCTCGTGATATTTCACGGAGATAACCAAGGTTTCCTAATGTGTCATTAGGGTACCTTGGTAATCTTGCTAGAGATTAATTGGTCCAAGACGAAGTGGAACCATTACAGGGACTTTACCTAAAGTAGCAGAAACGACCCAGACTCTCTCTCAGAAAAGCCGCACAATGAGATGAGTTTTTGGCAATAATAATAGTAACGCAGTCTACATTTCTGCACATCTGCATTGTAAACAATCAGAATCTGAATAAAAAAATATGTCGCACATAACAATCTTTATTGGGGTTCAACAGTCATACTGGGTAAGGCATTGGTCATGCTATTTTTTAATTTGTGTCGAATATTAGCTCATTTATCAATTTCACTTAAACTTCAACATGTCAACTTCGATTCTACTTATGTATACATTCCCATTCTGATCGAAACAAACACTTTTTGATACAAAATCCATAAAACAGAGGTAAATTATTCTGCTTACCTGTAAAAGTCATGTAGTAATATCATAATACAAGGGCGATGTCTTAATGACTTCTTTAGCTCACTAGAGCACAGCGTGCTCAATGTCAGCCTTTAATTATCACCTTGTATCCGTCGTCCGTTTCGTGAGTCGTCAACAATTTACATTTATTGACATCCTACCTGGTTAGAACTTAATAACATAATTATGTCAATAAAGTTATGTTATGTTAGAACTTAATGGACCTTTGCATAAATGTTCCTTCGGAGGCCCTTCACAAAAAACACAAAAGAAAATATGATCCATGCAGAACTTCATTTACAGACAACATAATTTTAATCAAAGAATTATAAGAATCTTCTTCCCAGATACCAATGGCCAGAGTTTGATTTCATTTGGCATAAATTGTCACCTTACGGCCCTTTGCTACAATGGCTTTAATGATGTTGGTGCTACAATAATTGCTAAACTAAAGTAGATCCCTTGTGGGGATCATCTTGTTTTCTTTTGTACTCTCTATGGATAAGTGCATAATAATTCTCCTCTGAAGGCCATGTACAGAAAAAAGCCTTATTTTGCACTAATGATAACCTCATGATCCTTCACCGTAGTTTAATCCTTAAAAATATGAGGCCAACATATGGTTGACCCATTTTCTAATATAATCTAAATGTATAAAAACTTTTATTTTATAATTGTTTGTATCTGAAATTTGAATCTGGTTGCTGCTGATTAATCAAATCTTTCAAATCAATCAAATCAAGTCCATGGTACACTGTCGAGTGATCTACGGCCACTTCTGCCTTCTTGTATAAAGGAGCCAACTTGTGTTATATGACCCGGGCTTGGCATGCAAATATGGGACATTTGGTCAGCTGCAGGAAGCCGGAAGTAGTAAGCCATGGTCAAAAGTGATATAAAAAGTGTTGAAGAGGCAAGAGTAGCAAATGTGATTCATTTAGGAAGTCAAAGAATTTGCATATGTTTGACTGTACCAGGGCGAAAACTGACATGGTCACAGTCGTGGGACCTAGAACCGGTACTTATAAATTTTTTCGCTTAATAGCATGAATGATGTCCTTCTAACCCCAACAGACCTTCAAATCTGGAAGCTCACCAAGCTCCATCTTGTCCAATTTGTGGGAAGAGAAGTACACTGAAGCACATCCTTTCATCTTACCAAGTTGCCGTCACCCAAGGATAGTACATGTTATGCGGCGGCACGACATAGTCCGCTAGCGCACAACATTGTTGTTGTTGTTGTTGTTGTTGTTGTTGTTGTTGTTGTTGTTGTTGTTGTTGCTGCTGCTGCTGCTGTTGTTGCTGTTGTTGTTGTTGTTGTTGTTGTTGTTTATAAGAAAGATTCCGTTTTGAAATCAACCAGACCCTCCATGCCATTCCAGACTAACAAATGGCTTCTTAAAAATGTTTAATGGGCATCTTATGTAAGTGTGCCACAGTAGTATATACAGTATGTAGATGCCATTAATATGATAGGCTCCTTATATCTAAAAACATTTTCCCCTCTATTAGGCCTTTACTCAGTAATATGAACACTCTGTCGTTCAAGGTGCTTATTTGAAAGACTGGCTCGTGAAGAAGAGACCAGCGCAAAGACTTGGAAGCTTTCATTCATTTGGACTGAGAAATAAAACCGGGCTCATACTATCATCATACTGAAATCGCTAATAAGACTAATGGGCATAGTTTGAGTTTGAGGGGGTATAATATGAGTTAGAGTATGAAAATCATTCTTAAATACCATTTTTAATTTTGAGAACACGCGGCCTTTCGTCACTTGAGGCATTCAATCTGTTTGACAAAAAAAAAAAAAAAAAAAAAAAAAAAGATAAACGTAGGTCTAGAAATTAGACATTGACTGGAGACTGGATATAATAATCTCCAAAGTATAAACTGTGCTGAAATATATGGTTTTGACTGATTGATTGTTTCATTTATTTATCTAATATTTAGATAAATCTTTCGGCATGTTGTTTGACTGTAAGTATTCTGTTCTTTTACGGTGATAAGAAACCGCAATGAATCTCCTTGTGTATAGTTCACAAGTCTTATATTTCCAATATATTATCAAACAATAAGTAAATATCGTTGATTTCCTTGTATTTGAAAGCTGGTTGTATAACTCAAGGTTGTAAAGATATTAAACAGAGACAGGAAAAGAAAGTGGAAATAGTGCCTAGGCACACAGATGATCATTGAAATTTGCAAGCTTTAAAAAAGTATGGAAAATTCTTTAGAGGAAAATGTAACCATTTTATAAAATAATTATTTTGTCTCTATTATTTTCAATTTGATTTATTTTCGAAAATCCGTTAAATTATGATTAAATTTCAGCATGTGTAGCAGAAAAACAACAAAATTTACGTGTTTTTTATGCTGGTATTTTTTCATTGTACATATTTTTTTCTTACTTGATTTATTTAAATAATAAGGTACATGAGTCATTTTTATGGTAATTCAACATTCTTTAGAGATATAATTTACTTTCACATATCTTCAATAGAATAGGAGATATTTGAAAATGTTACTTTGCAAAAATCGCACAATATGCTGATTGCTTTTGTGAGATTTAGACTAGATACCGATCTTTGTTTAAAAGGTTTTTGTTGGTTAGACTAGACAGTGATATTTTTTCAGGCATTCTATTTAATTTATAATATTACTGCCTTAAAATAAAAAGGGACAGGTTTACATATTCATTTGCTATCAAAAAAGGTCATAAAGCAATTTGTTTACTTAAAATGCCCTTTAGTCTAGTTCATATTTTTTTCAATTTTAAAACATTAAGGAAATTTGGGTGGTAGTATAAAAATATCACATCCCAAGGAGGGTGATAGCACGTAATATCAACCCGAGATTGGTAATGTCAATTTCCATATCGAGGATTGACACAACGTGCTATAACTCCCCATGAAATGTAAAATGTATTTTTATATCGAGCATCACATCAGACAGATTTATTCAGTGGCAACAATATTAACTTACATATAGACTAGATTTATTTTAGCTACACGCGATGATATCGAATGGGAAATCAAAAAATTGTCAAATGGCGCATAGACTAAATGACAAAATGACATTGGGAAAGTCGCTTTAGGTATAATAATGAGGTATATTCATGCCGAACGCATAAACAACATCTACACCTATATACAAACAGTGCCCTAGCAAGGCTTCGAAACGGTGGGGTTCTGTAAAGAGCACCATGCCGTAAAGTAGAGGAAAGAGGGAAGATCGCTTCGCAGTATTTTCTGGTCTCCCAAAGAGAAAATTAGCATCTAAATATGGCCACATGTGTGTATTATATAGTTTTGTAAATCGGTTTTTTTTTGTTTTTGTTTTTTTTAATTTTAGCAAAACGTACTTACGGATTGATACACACACTGAAATATGTGAGCATTACTAACTAAAATAGTTCTACATTAATAACTAAAACAGTTCTACATTACTTACAGAAATAATCAGGTCAATATTACTGACTGAATTATTAGTTGACCTATTCACCTATTTGATTGCGTACAGTTCACGTTCTTCGCTGAGTTAATGGTGATTATACTAATCTAAAAGGTAAACAATATTTACAGAATTCGTCGAGTCATTCACAGCAACACCGCTGTGGGTTCGAATCCCGGTAGGGACTTCGGATATTTATGTGAGGAAGCCTTCCAGCTGACTTGCGGTAGGTCGGTGGTTCTACCCGGGTGCCTCCGTGCATTCGGGGTCTTCCTCCACCTGTAATTAGCTGGACGTCGCTATATGATTGAAATACTATCAAAGCGACGGTAAACCCCAATACAACAACAACAACATTCACAGCAACTTTGGTGAACGGCACTCCTCTTTCAAATAGATGAGCATAATTCAACCTACATTGGGTTAGTATTGTTCACCTTTTTGAGTGAATAATGCTCATCTTATTCACTGTTATAAGTGCTCATCATTCACCATTGAGATGAGCAATAATCACCTATTCGAGTAATTAACGCTTATCTCAATATGTTGGCATCATTTACACAAGTAGGTGAGTATAACTTACTGAATTATGTAAGTACTGCCACCCAATTTGTTGAACAGTTCTTAATCAATAAGGTGAGTACTGTTCATCACTAACAACGAACATTAAGTGAGTATTAATAACCTTATTCAGTGAGTTATACTCACAATAAAGATGAGGATTAATCATCTAAAAAGGTGAAATCTCCGGTTTCTTCCCACAATAATGACCACATACGCCGCTACCAGAGCCATCGAGAGTTCTTAATATAAGTAGTGAGAACTTGTTTCGAAATCGTTGTAAAAGAAATAAGGTTTAAACTTTAGGGATGAATGAACACATACCATAAAGCGGAAATTTATTATGTAAATACAAATTTAAAGTAATCCCCAAACGTTTAATATTGTTGTTGTTGTTGTCTAATTCAATCAAAAACGCGTTAGCTCAGTGGGTAAGTAGAACGGTGATAATCGGTTACTCTTTTGACAAACATCGCGTGAGTTCAAATTCCACAGATGCCCCCTATTTTGAAGGTTTTGTTCATGTTATCATTTTTATTTATCGCTTTTGTAACATTAGCTTTTTTTCAAAAGGTTTGTTGAAATTGACTATATAAGTATTGCATACTTTCGTCAAAACCCAGTTGTTGTGTTACGATGCATAATTTTTGCAATAAAATATGTTTCAACTAAAGGTTTACTTATCTCTGTTGCTTCAGATGTTTTACCTACACAAAAACCTTTTCCCTGGAATATTATTCATGCAGACGTATAAACTATAATCTTCACTCTGAAATTCAGAGGCCATTTTCTATTTATGTCAGTCATGTTTGAAATTAATCACTCATTTACAAGATATATATACACTTTCAATGGCTTGACAAACTGATGAAAGCAAGAAAAACATGAATTTGATGATATTGAGTTATATCAAAACTGTCGAATAGGTTTACTTGGGCTGAATTGTTTAATCATTCATCCTTTTATTATAAGAGGGATTTGACGACTAAACTAAAAGGTCGGTAGGATTCGAACTTACATCCCTCGGATGACAAAAGTCATACTGCAGTATTTTGAACATTCTGTTTTTTCCCAATGGACCAGCGTGCCAGACACCCAATTACTTTGCTTTTATTTAGTTACTAAATTGACGCGTGGTTACGAAAACTCGCGAGCAGACACGATATCAAACGAGTGCCTATGATCATATACATATATTATTCTGACCTAGTATTATTCATGAATAAAGGTCAAGTAAAATGTCAAATTTGACGAGCAACGCGTATACTTAAACGGCAATAACATTGGAAGAAGTTAAATCAGCCATTTCTCGATTAAAGAAGAATAAAGCAGCGTGTCCGAGTGACAATCTATTGAATGAATATTTCATTCACTCTTTTGATATACTAGGCAGTCATATTACTGACATGTTCAATTTAGTTTTTAACGCGGGATACTTTCCACAGTCATGGTCAGTAGGTTACATTGTGCCCATTCATAAAAAGGGAGACAAGAAAGTACCGAATAACTATCGGGGGGTAACTCTGCTAAGTAACTTTGGTAAACTTTTCACTAGTGTTTTAACAAATAGAGTAGAAAACTGGTTCGAAGAAAACAATATGTTGTCAGACGTGCAATTCGGTTTTAGAAAAGGTAGCAGTACAGTAGATGCTATATTCGTTTTAAACAACCTCATTCAACATTACATCAATACTATATCCAGATTACCTTGCGCGTTTATTGACCTAAAAAAGGCGTTCGACTCAGTTGATAGGAATGCATTATGGTTAAAATTGTTTAATATGGCACTGGACGGAAAAATTCTGGTAATGTTTAAATCAATGTACGCAGTGGTTAAATCATGCGTCAAACACTGTAATAATTTTTCGGATTTCTTTAATATCTCTGTTGGTTTACGACAAGGCCAAAACAATTCGCCAGCATTTTTCTCTCTTTTTATTGATGATTTAGAACATTATTTACAAAACAGTGCTGACAGTGGGGTAGAAATATTTGATTTGTGTCTTATAATTCTCTTGTTTGCTGACGACATGGTGATAATTGGTAAATCTACTCAAGATCTGCAACATAATTTAAATAAATTATACGAATACTGCAACTTGTGGGGATTAGAAGTAAACACATCCAAAACTAAAGTTGTTGTGTTTCGTAAACGTGGCCCAGTCAGACTAAATGAATGTTGGTATTATAATAATGAAGAGCTAGAGGTGGTCGACAATTTCAATTATCTTGGTGTTGTCTTTAATTACACGGGTACATTTGTTTTAAATAATCAGTTTTTAATAGGCAAAGCACTGAAAGCGATGAACGTTTTATTTCAGATATGTAAAAAAATTACAGGTCAATCCAAAATTATCTGTACAATTATTTGACACTTTTGTTGGATCAACTTTAAATTATGCATCTCCTGTGTGGGGTTTTTCAAAATCCAAAGACATTGAACGAGTGCATTTAAAATACTGTAAAATGATACTTGGTGTGAGTCAAAAAGCATGCAATGCTGCTGTGTACGGAGAATTGGGAAGAGTGCCTTTGTATATCAATAGATATGTACAAATAATAAAATATTGGTTCAAAGTTATAAATACTGATAACGTTATTTTAAGGAATGTCTATAATTATGCACTCGCCAATAATAATACTCGTTGTAAAACTTGGCCTTATAAAGTAAAATACTTATTAGATATGTATGGTTTTTCGGATGTGTGGTTAAATCCTTTACCTATACATGCTCAGCCCTTTATTCAAACTTTCAAACAACGTGTTACTGATGCCTTCCGTCAAGAATGGTTAACAAATATTAATAATAATCAAGTTCTGAGCATTTTATACACCCATTTAAAGACTTCCTTTTCGTACGAACAATACTTATCTGATATAGTTTCGTGGAAATATAGACAGCTCATTACTAAGATACGAATTTCCTGTAATCAGTTACGAATAAATTCTGGTAGATATCTTGACAGATTACCGCGTAACGAGCGTACTTGTCAGATGTGTTCCTTAAATACAGACATTGAAGACGAGTATCATTTTGTGCTTAAATGTGAACGTTTTCAAGATTTACGTATTAAATATTTAAAAAGATTCTTTTATATTAGACCAAATATGTTTAAATTTGTTCAATTATTAAACTCCAAAAATAAAAATGTATTATTAAATCTCAGTAAGTTTATTAAACAGGCATTAGAAAGACGCAATGATGCATTACAAAATTTATAATCCACATGTATTATACTTATACTATTATGATGTTCTGTTAATGTTAATTAGATTATATGATTGGTTTTTGTTTCATCCACCATACTCCTTAACTTGATTTAACTCTTAATATTCTTTTCCAGTAGCTAAATTTGTCTTCTTTTATTTTTCAATACTATAGTATGATCAAATACTATGTTTAATGATTGTATGTGTGTGTATGTGTGTGTGTATAGAGAGAGAGAGTGAGAGAGATGGAGAGAGGGAAAGTAATTTAACAGTTTGTTTTCTCTTCTTTCACGTGTTATTTGTATATTATGTATTGTATGATGATGTACCATATTGTACAAGTCATTGATAATAAAACTTGAAACTTGAAACTTAAAAACAACAAACTTTTTCTTCTTTTTTTTTTAAAGAAATACCTCGATACCAGAAGATCATGGGATAACATGGCGAACAAAAGCATGTTTTAATACATTATTAGAAAGGCTGACAAAAAATACGCATAATGGTACAAATGTGGAATAATAATGACATACAGAAATAAAGAGAAGATAAGACTTCATTGATAATTTATTTCCGTTCCAGGCGTTAGTACCGCGATATGAGGGAACACCATCCTACTTTCTGCGGAGAGAATGATAGAACATTGGTCCTCAGTCCAATTTACAATCACTCAACCGCTGTGAGTTCAAAACTTCAGATTTTTCACATGGAGAAGATTTCAAGACTTGACTATTTGAGTTTACCGTCGCTTCGACAGTATTTCAGTCATATAGCGACGTCCAGCTAATTACAGGTGGAGGAAGACCCCGAAGGCACGGAGGCATCCGGGTAGATGCAACAGTTATTGTATGATATATATATTATGACGTATGAACATGGCGGATCGTGTTGCTCACGATAAACTGGATGCATAAAAAATAATCTTTTGTTGCACTTATTTGGATATTTTCGAATTAAAATTGTGAGGAATATCTCAAAATGAACCCGGGTGATGTGACAATGTCACAAATATTGGATATGTCTCAGCAAATGGAGGATGAAGACTTGTTTATTGAGTCACATTCGCAACACCAAAGTGATAATATGGCGGATATAGCAGGGGCCCCCGGGGACTCGCGAGTCACGAGCTCACAGTGGACAAAAGTTTTACCTGACAGTAAAAAGGCCAAGGCATAATACAGGTAGCGTGGACATAGATCAATTTGAACATTAGAACATAGATGACAAGTTGAATGCTTATTTAACAAGATACAAACTATCGAAAGGGTTCAGGCGACAGTGACCAGTGTACAAAATTTGGCAGAAAATACAAAATCAAGGGTGAATTTGCACGAACAAAAGTTGAAAAATCTAACATATAAAATGTTAAATCTAGAGATGAAAAATAAAAGTACAAATTAGTTTGTTTACGGAGTTGAAGAATATAGAAATTGCTCTGCATACGATGAGGTGACTGAGATATTGTCGGAGAAAATGGACATTGATACGGACCAGTTATATATTGAAAATGCCGAAAGATTAGGCCCCCAAAACCGCAACCGTTTTATTGTACAAAGGGGGCCAATTTTGGTCACTTTTAGGTACAAGAATGAAGTGGACCACGTTATGAGATATGCGAGGCGCCTAGCGGGGTCAAGGCTGGCCGTTGATAGAGATTACCCAGAAAATATAAGGGCGGCAAGGAAACGATGTTGGGTCCAACTGAAATCTTATCGCCAAAATTCTTATATATCGTGTCCAATTACGTTTTCCAGCATCACTTTATGTGAATGACCGTCTTGTAATGGACGAATTTCCAGGATGACAAGAAATCGTACATGGAGTGAGAGGCAAAATACCGTTCCATGCCCAACAACCCCAGACGGTTAACCAACCACAGACGACTAACCAACCGACGGAAAATCGCAGTACCCACGGTGCACCCCAATACAGAGAAAACATGCTTTCATCTTTTTCCAGTGCTATGAGTAATAACGGTCCCGTGCGATCTGGTAATAGTCAAACTGGACAAGGGGTACCACTTTCAAATATCAACAGTCAAAATAGCAGTGTTACAAGTAACCAAGTGTCAAATATTCAAACAACAGGTGACATTAACAATGACTCAACATTTACACCCCCGCAGCCAAAACAGAAACAATCGCAGCGTGGTAGGTCCAAGGCAAGGACAACACAACCAGCCAATCAGAAAAAGGCACGATCGGCCAGCGCTCGTGGCTCACGAGCAGTAAACAACTCTCAGCCCAGGGAAGTCACTCAGTCACAGCACGTGACAAATGACGGTAGTAAATAGGGGAGTTGTAGCAACTTTTGTATTAATAATGACATTGGTATTCGAGTTGCTATGTTGAATATTCAAGGGCTTATAAGCAAAGGTATAAATAAATTAAAATCACAAGACATTATCTCAAGTTTTGAAAATAATGATATTACATGTTTCACAGAAACATGGGGAAGTGATGATTTTGATTACGATTTTGATAATTTTCAGTATTTTGCATTACATAGGTCTGAAAAGTTGAAAGGCACAAAACGAAATTCTGGTGGTATTATCATTTATATTAGAGATGAACTCATTAAAAACGACACCTTAATCATAGAGATTCACATTTGTGGATTAAAATAGATAAGTCTTTTATCAATTTAGACGTAGATTTGTTTATTTGTCTTTGTTACATAGTACCTTCAACTCAAGTCGAAATCTACTTGTTGATGATAACATTTATGATATTATTTCAGACAATATGATACAAATTAGGAATGATTTTGGTGAGAATAGTGTATTTATGTTACTTGGTGACTTAAACTCTAGAATTGGAACATTACCAGATTATGTTGCAAATGATAACTTAACTTTTGGGAATAATGGTTTGTTGCCAGGTGATTATGAACCTGATAATATATTATTACGTAAAACAAAGATGTTACCGTTAATGCAAACGGTCGTTTATTGCTTGATTTCCTAATTCAAACAGGGTTAAGGATAGCGAATGGTCGTGTTGGTTCTGATGCGAACTGTGGAGATTATACTTTTGTAGGTAATAATGGCTCAAGCGTTATAGATTACTGTATAGTTAATGAAATTCTTTTATCAGCTTTTAATTCATTTATTGTTCACAGTCCGAATATACTATCTGATCACTGTCTGGTAGAATTTTCGCTGAAGGGTAGATTTGATATTAGAAATGAATATATCCCTTGTCAAAATGAAAGTAATACGTTGGAGTATAAATATGTTTGGAACAATGAGAATAAGGATGAATATTTACAGTCAATAAATAGTGAAAAAGTTATAGAATACATTAATCAATTAGAATCCGGGATAGAATTAGCAACTAACGCTGGAGATATAAATAAAAATATTAATGATTTTTTAAAAGGAGTAGAAGATGTATGTTTTCCACTGTTTTCTAAGAAAATGAATTGTAGAAACCACTGTGTAAATAAATCTGATAGGAGCAATAAATTGTTTAAAGAGGTTTGTGGTGATGAGCGACAATGCTTCTACAGGGCACTAAACAATTTTAGGATAAACAGATCGGATCATAACCGTCAAATATTAGTTCAGGCTAGAAGTAAATATAAAAATAGGGTAAGGAGTTTTAATTATCAACGAAAAAAGGAAAATACTATCAAGCTATTGAATTCAAGATTAAAAAATGCTAAACAATACTGGAAATGACTAAAAGAAAGTTCGTCGAAAAATAATCCCAAAAACATAACAATTGATGCATTCACATAGTATTTTAAAGCTATAAATAACCCAGATGATAGATATTTTCAACCAGATGATGATGTTTTGTATTTTAATAACACATTATTAAAAGAGGAACTTAACTGTATGTTTTCGGAATTAGATGATTTATTTTCCGTAGAAGAAATTCTTAAAGGAATTTCAAAACTTAATTTAGGTAAAAGTGCTGGTCCGGATATGATATTGAATAAATTTTTAATTCATGGAAAAGATAGATTTGTTCCATATTTATTTAAGTTATTTAATAAAATATTATCAGTCGGATATTTTCCTGAGAAGTGGGCAGAAGGTTTCATTATACCAATTCATAAAAAAGGCAGTTTAAATGATGTACGCAATTTTAGAGGTATCACTCTTTTAAGTGTGGTAGGCAAACTTTTTACTAATATTATAAATAACAGATTATCGTCATGGGCAGAAAATTATAATGTATAAGTTGAGGCTCAGGCGGATTTTTGGGCCAAAATGGGCACAATCGATAACATTTTCGTACTTCATGGTTTAATTAATCATTTCACAAATCAAAACAAACAACTGTTTTGTGTTTTTGTTGAAAAACAACAAAATTTACGTGCTTTTTATGCTGGTATTTTTTCATTGTACATATTTTTTATTACTTGACTTATTTAAATAATAAGGAACATGAGTCATTTTTATGGTAATTCAACATTCTTTAGAGATATAATTTACTTTCACATATCTTCAATAGAATAGGAGATATTTGAAAATGTTACTTTGCAAAAATCGCACAATATGCTGATTGCTGTTGTGAGATTTAGACTAGATGCCGATCTTTGTTTAAAAGGCCTTTGTGCAACATTAAGAAAATGGTGTATGTTGTCTTTGTTGGCTTAGACTAGACACGTGATATTTTTTCAGGCATTTTATTTAATTTATAATATTACTGCCTTAAAATAAAAAGGGACATGATTTACATATTCATTTGCTATCAATAAAGGTCATAAAGCTTTTTGTTTACTTAAAATGCCCTTTTTGTCTAGTTACATATTTTTTTACAATTTTGATTCTATACAGGAAATTTGGGTGGTAGTATAAAAATATCACATCCCATGGAGGGTGATAGCACGTAATATCAACCCGAGATTGGTGATGTCAATTTCCATATCGAGGGTTGACACTACGTGCTATAACTCCCCATGGAATGTAAAATGTATTTTTATATCGAGCATCACATCAGACAGATTTATTCAGTGGCAACAATGTTTACTTACATAAAGACTAGATGTATTTTAGCTACACGCGATGATATCGAATGGGAAATCAAAAAATTGTCAAATGGCGCATAACTAAATAACAAAATGACATGGGGAATGTCGCTTTAGGTATAATAATGAGGTATATTCATGCCGAACGCATAAACAACATCTACACCTATATACAAACAGTGCCCTAGCAAGGCTTCGAAACGACAGGGTTCTATATCGTTGTAAAGAGCACCATGACGTAAAGTAGAGGAAAGAGGGAAGACCGTCCCGCAGTATTTACTGGTCTCCCAAAGAGAAAATTAGCATCTAAATATGGCCACATGTGTGTATCATATAGTATTGTAAATCGTTTTTTTTTTTTTTTTTTTTTTTTTGTTTTTTTTTTAAATTTTAGCAAAACGTTCTTACGGATTTATACACACACTGAAATATGTGAGCATTACTAAAATAGTTCTACATTAATAACTAAAACAGTTCTACATTACTTACAGAAATAGGTAACATCAACTAAATAGATGAACATCTAACGGAATTAAGGCAAATAATATTCACGATGAGTGGTAAATAAGCGTATTTTTGAGACCCTCTTCAATGATTAATATTCAGAAAGGTGAACCTTATTAACTGAAACATGATTCACCTAATTCGGATAGTAATGCTCATCTAATCAGGTCAATATTACTGACTGAATTATTAGCTGACCTATTCACCTATTTGATTGCGTACAGTTCACGTTCTTCGCTGAGTTAATGGTGATTATACTAATCTAAAAGGTAAACAATATTTACAGAATTCGTCGAGTCATTCACAGCAACACCGCTGTGGGTTCGAATCCCGGTAGGGACTTCGGATTTTTCATGTGAGGAAGCCTTCCAGCTGGCTTGCGGTAGGTCGCTGGTTCTACCCGGGTACCTCTGTGTACTCGGGGTCTTCCTCCACCTGTAATTAGCTGGACGTCGCTATATGATTGAAATACTATCAAAGCGACGGTAAACCCCAATACAACAACAACAACATTCACAGCAACTTTGGTGAACGGCAGTCCTCTTTCAAATAGATGAGCATAATTCAACCTACATTGGGTTAGTATTGTTCACCTTTTTGAGTGAATAATGCTCATCTTATTTTATGGCAATACTCACCTATTCGAGTAAAAACGCTTATCTCAATATGTTGGCATCATTTACACAAGTAATTAATTCCCCCAATTTGTTAAAGTACTTAATCAATAAGGTGAGTACTGTTCATCACTAACGACGAACATTAAGTGAGTATTAATAACCTTATTCAGTGAGTTATACTCACAATAAAGATGAGGATTAATCATTTAAAAAGGTGAAATCTCCGGTTTCCTCCCACAATAATGACCACATACGCCGCTACCAGAGCCATCGAGAGTTCTTAATACAAGTAGTGAGAACTTGTTTCGAAATCGTTGTAAAAGAAATAAGGTTTAAACTTTAGGGATGAATGAACACATACCATAAAGCGGAAATTTATTATGTAAATACAAATTCAAAATAGACCCCAAACGTTTAATATTGTTGTTGTTGTCTAATTCAATCAAAAACGCGTTAGCTCAGTGGGTAAGTAGAACGGTGATACTCGGTTACTCCTTTGACAAACATCGCGTGAGTTCAAATTACACAGATGCCCCCTATTTTGAAGGTTTTGTTCATGTTACCTTTTTTTATTTATCGCTTTTGTAACATTAGCTTTTTTCAAAAGGTTTGTTGAAATTGACTATGTAAGTATTGCATACTTTCGTCAAAACCCAGTTGTTGTGTTATGATGCATAATTTTTGCAATAAAATATGTTTCAACTAAAGGTTTACTTATCTCAGTTGCTTCAGATGTTTTACCTACACAAAAACCTTTTCCCTGGAATTTTATTCATGCAGACGTATAAACTATAATCTTCACTCTTAATTTCAGAGGCCATTTTCTATTTATGTCAGTCATGTTTGAAATTAATCACTCATTTACAAGATATATATACACTTTCAATAGATTGACAAACTGATGAAAGCAAGAAAAAATGAATTTGATGATATTGAGTTATATCAAAACTGTCAAATAGGTTTACTTGGGCTGAATTGTTTAATCATTCATCATTTTATTAGTTTAATAGTTTAAACATATTTTTTTTTTCAAGTAACATGACAAATGGCAAGAACATAAATATATGCATGAAAAAGGATCGAAACGAAAGTTAAGATCTTATCGTGTTTCTTTCCAGTATAACGTTACAAGTTAAAATGGCCATTTAATGACAAAAACTTCAGAAATATAGAAAGAAATATAAACATAATAAAATGTTTTTAGGAAATATAAATAAAGAGAACAGAGGAAAAATCAAAAGTAAGACATTCAGTGATGAAAGGGCTAAATTAAGAGAAATAAAAAAAAAAAATAGATAAAATAAATCTGGTGTGATCAGTGTTGGGAGATGCTGAGAAAATATTTCATATATCAAAATAACCGAATTATCCCTCTTATCAGATTTTAAAACGCTTAGTAGATTTGATATACCCGTGAACTGCTTTAACTATCGCAATATTTTCATTATAACTTAAATTTTCGTCACAAAATAACAGAATATTTGTGTCAAGATTAGGAACAAAGGAGAGACGTTCGAAAAGAACTAATCTTTGTTGATCATATTTACGGCATTGAAAAAAAGATTGATCTACAGTTTCATTAATTCCACAAGTACATAAAGGAGATTCTAAAACATTTTTTAAATAAAGTGGATGATTAAGAGAGCTACAAATTGTACGTAACCTTGTATGAATTATTTGAGAACCCCGCTCCCCATATTGCAAATAACTAGGAGGTTTTATACAATTCACATTTAACAATCTTTTAAAAACAGATAAAGATCTAGCATTTCTTATTTCGACAGGGAGATCGTTCCAAGCCCTTAAAACAGATGGCAAGAATGAATAATAGTACGAATTAGTGTTACAATTAATACATTGAAAGTCGTCTGCATTTCTGAGATTATAACTTGACATATTACCAACACGTTCAGGTATTAGCTCACTTAAAAAATCAGGAGTAAGTCCATGAACAATTTAATAGAAAAGTATAAGTTTATGTTTATTTCTTCTTGATTGTAAAGATTCCCAACGTGTTTCAACTGATAAGTTTTCTAAAGATACTAATTTTGTAGTTCCAGTAACCATTCTGGCTGCTTCATATTGTATTTTATTAAGCTCATCTTTTTCATATGCTGGACAATTATCAAAAATAATATCTCCGTATTCTAGAAGAGGTCTAATGAAAGAAAAATAAATTGTTTTAAGAGTTGAACGATCCAATTGGTACTTTAATGATTTAAGGACATTAATACGTTTCCAAGCTTTAAGTTTTATTATATCAATGTGATTATGCCATGAAAGATCATTTGTCAGAACCAAACCTAAGTGTTTATGACTGTTAACTTCAGTTATAGGATGACCATTCATAACTAGAGGAGGATGATTAATTGTTTTTTTCTTACGAGAGAATAACATTGACTCAGTCTTTCTAGGGTTAAATGTAACAAGCCATTTTTCAGACCATTTGGAAATCTTTTCTAAATCATTGTTTAAAATCATCGAAGCATTAAGCGGATTTTCAACCAATATATATAATGCAGTATCATCAGCAAAAAGTCTAATGTTTGATTGAATGTCATCAGCAATATCATTAATATAGATCAAAAATAATAAAGGTCCTAATATTGAGCCTTGAGGAACACCTGCTTGTATATAAAGAGGATTAGATTTGACTCCTGGAAGGACAACACACTGTCTACGATTAGATAAATAATTTTCAAACCAACAAAGCAAATCACCTGTAATACCAGCAGCCTTAAGTTTAATTAATAAACCCGTATGCCAAACTCTATCAAAAGCTTTGCTGATATCACAAAACGTTGCTCTTACTTCTTTACCTGAATCAACCGCCTTATTTATATAATGATAAAGGTAGGCTAGTTGATTAATAGTTGAGTCACATGGTGTAAAACCTGACTGAAATGACGTTATTAAATTAGAACTGAGACAAAAATTATAAACATGTTTAAAAATGCATTTTTCAAACACCTTTTCAATCGTGCAGAGTAGAGATACAGGTCGATAATTAGAAACAAGTGATTTATCTCCAGATTTAAATATTGTACAAACATTTGCTTCTTTCCAGCTAGAAGGCACTTCACAACAGTTTAACGATTTATTAAAAAGTTTACATGATGGTTCAGACAATTCGTTTGCAAGTTCAACGAGTATATAATTACTTACTCATTTTATTATAAGAGGGATTTGACGACTAAATTAAAAGGTCGGTAGGATTCGAACTTACATCCCTCGGATGACAAAAGTCATGCCGCAGTCTTTTGAACATTCTGTTTTTTCCCAGTGGACCAGCGTGCCAGGCACCCAATTACTTTGCTTTTATTAAGTTACTAAATTGACGCGTGGTTACGAAAACTCGCGAGCAGACACGATATCAAACGAGTGCCTATGATCATATACATACATGTATATTATTCTGACCTAGTATTATTCATGAATAAAGGTCAAGTAAAATGTCAAATTTGACGAGCAACGCGTATACTTAAAAACAACAAACTTTTTCTTCTTTTTTTTTAAGAAATACCTCGATACCAGAGGATCATGGGATAACATGGCGAACAAAAGCATGTTTTAATACATTATTAGAAAGGCTGACAAAAAAATACACATAATGGTACAAAGGTGGAATAACAATGACATACAGATATAAAGAGAAGATAAGACTTCATTGATAATTTATTTCCGTTCCAGGCGTAAGTACCGCGTTATGAGGGAACACCATCCTACTTTCTGTGGAGAGTATTATAGAATATTGGTTCTCAGTCCAATTTACAATCACTCGTTGTGAGTTCAAACCTTCAGATTTTTCACATGGAGAAGATTTCAAGACTTGATTTGACTATTTGAGTTTACCACCGCTTCGACAGTATTTCAGTCATATAGCGACGTCCAGCTAATTACAGGTAGAGGAAGACCCAGAATGCACGGAGGCATCCGGGTAGATGCAACAGTTATTGTATGATATATATATTAAATTGTGTATGTTACATGTAATACCATTCGAATCTGCTATATACAATAAATTTGCAAATCAAAAAGCAGTGTGGATATAATACTGTGTTTAATTTTAGATATTATTGCAGAAAACCAAAAACATTTAAACGTAGCTCATTGCAATTAACTTGTGTTTCTTGCCTACGCATCTGTGCAGATTGTATAACATACTTTTTCATTACGATATACACGCTTTAATAGATATGTGTTGCCTACGCAATCCTCGATATAAGGAGGTTTCCATGACGTAGGTTAATTCTCATGACGTATTTAAATGCGGATCGAAGAAACATATTATGACTCAACAAATTACCGTATTAGTTCATGAAAGCGACCGCAGTGGTAACTAAAATCGTTATTTCATTAATTCAAACATATTTCAGCATATACTTCAGCTGAGTTGTCATTTTCAGTAGACTCTATCAACAATGCCTTCACTTGCTCTCCGTCAGTTTTGTATAAACTTTAGCGTGTTATGTGCGTGGTCAGGTATGGAAAAGGAATGTTTTTGAGTTGTTGCTCATACACTCTTTCTGACTTGACATGACTTGACTATTTGAGTTTACCGTCGCCTCGACAGTATTTCAGTCATATAGCAACGTCCAGCTTATTACAGGTGGAGGAAGACCCCGAATGCACGGAGACATCCGGGTAGAACCACCGACCTACCGCAAGCCAGCTGGAAGGCTTCCTCATATGAAAACCCGAATGACCCTGCCGGGATTCGAACCCACGCGGCTAGGGGCTGAGTGAGAGTTAAAGTCAACGACTTTACCCTCTCGGCCACGGAGGCCCCTGAAGGTTTCAAGCAGGTTATTGGAAGTATCTGCAATCCTGCGCGCATCAAGCCATTTACGGGTGGGGTGGGGGTCCGTGTCCGTGCTTTTTTCCATACTTACTAGTTTTAAGATTTTTATAGAGGGGGCGTGTGTCAAACAGTTCCGGTCGGATAGGGGGTTCTTTTATTTTTCATTCAAAGTATAATTAGTATAATAGCCAAATCCCTCTCTGGATCCGCGCATGACAATTCATACTTTACCTTAAACAATCTTAAAAACAATTCTTGCCTGGTGTATAATAATATTCGAGCTTCATCTGTTAACCCTTTCCCTCATAGAGAACACCATGAAAAGACCTATGCAAACAGCATAAAACCAGATCAGCCTGCGAGTAACTCGCAGGCTGATCAGGTTTTATGCTGTTCGCTGCTCCTCAGTGGTCTGGAAATGAGGATTTTATATTTAAATTTGGTAAGGTTTAACTGTGGTTTTCTGCAGATCAGGTTTTATGTGGTACCTATTGAGTGCGTCAAAATGAGTCTATATGAGGGAAAGGGTTAAGTTGATCGACAAGTACACCCATCTTTTAAGATTAGCTGGCGATGTCATAAAGAAAATCCTTTATGTTTTATTGCGTTTAACGTCCCGCCAATAACATTCCAGTCATTTGGAGACTATGTCTACTCGAGACAGACAAAGTGCTGCCACACTGCAGTATCATGCCGTAGACATGTAAAATGACACCACACCCAAGTCACATTATCCAGATATTGGGCCAACCAGTCCTGGAACTATCCTTATAAGCTGAGCGTAAAGCAAGATAGCTATACCAATACCATTTGTTACGACTTCGGTATGTAGCGGCCGGAGATCGAATCCACCCGATTTGAGACGGACGCCCTAACCAGAAAATTCTTAAACTTGAAATTAATACGTCAAGAAGGTGACATTTTGTACCATGTTAGAATAAGTAGAAATAATAACATGTAATAACAAGTGATAATGGCCTATATGTATAAAGCCAAAAGCAACAGACAGAAAAAAAACGGCATGTATCTTAATCTTGACCCTTTCTCATGTAGATTCGTTTAGGTGCAGTCGCAAACGGAGGACAAAGGAGCTGTCTGATCACTCCTCCGTTAAAATATACAATATTTAAGCTAGCAAGGAAGGGAAACCCCTTGTTTCATATTCAATCAAAAGTTCAATAAATCAATTTTCATCTATCCATATATTCATGAAGAAAATGGTTTGTTAGATTTCTGTCTCATCTAATTAGAGTTTAATATAGAAAGTAGACCTTTATTTGTAATAAATTCATACAAGCAATATATACAGAAATTACTTAGTACACAATTTAAGTGCAATGGAAATTTGTGAAAAATCGTATTTATTTATACCTATGTACAAATCGTTCAATTATGTTGCCAAAACGTAAGCATACTTAAAAGATACAAACGATGAATTGTCTGTAATTTCATAAACATCTGTATATTCATTTCGTTTCTATGAGAGAAAAAAAGACACACTTATTTACCATTAAATCATATTGAAAATTATTTGAGATGTATTCGGCTCAACTTTCAAATAAATATTGGATATGAAAAATCTTTACATTTTGATATACTAAATTAAGTTTATAAAACGATATCTGCGTAAATATACTAGTACAAGACGGCTGGTGACATCAGAAACAAAACCGTTGTCACGGGAGTTAACGGAAATTCGTCCGCCATTATTATATCGGAAAGGCTCGCTGGTAGTTAATTATACATAAAGTTCCGTAAGTTCACGGGGTAACAGGTCACCTATACAAAATCTGACAGAGACAAAAATGAAAATTGTATGCAAAGGAGGAGGCAAAAGCATAAAAACGAATATTATGAAAGATTAAGTAGTTTCAGGTGTTTCTCACATTTCAAATATTTACCTTTGATGCTATATTTGGAATCACAAAATAAGCATGAAGAATCAGAGGCATTCATGTTTTCCATTTCCTCTACGTGGTTGTCATATGTAAACGCTTAACAAGCGTGTGTGATTGTCGGTGTAATGCTGTCAGTCCCCTGCAGTAAAATGTAACTGAGCGAGAAACACGAACAGCCTGTTTGATTCCATATTAATATTCATGACGTTCCGAACATTTCCAAATGCTATCTGATTGTTTCCGTCTAAGTTAGGTAATCTTCGTTTGTACTTGTCAGTTAAATACGGTGGCATAAAGGGGACATGGAAGATTTTTTTTATATTACTTTCGCACCTAATAGTTATCACGTTCGCACGCAGTAGTTATCGCGTCCCACCACTTGGTTTTAATTCATTACGCTCAATCATATTCTTGCATGGGGAGATATATCCCATAGCAAATACCTGCGGCATGTGTTTGCAGTTGCCTTTTTTTTTGACAATTGAACTGAATTTTGTGGTTCAAACACCATTTGCGGCAAGAATCTGTCATAGCCTTACACGGTTCAAGTAATGGCCAAATCCAAAATCCACTGACAAAGAACTTTTTTAATTAAAAAGATGCTTAAACTAATAAGCAACCTTTCTGGAACTTTAAACTTTGGTGGCATAAAATGGATATATATTTCGGGCGCGCGCATGATAACCATTGTGTGCAAACTTGATAGCTTCTGGATGCACGCAGTAGCTATCACTTGCACAAGTGATAAAAAAAATGAACATTGTAGCTACTGGATGCACACGCGAAAGCTACTGCATGCGAACACAGTGGTTATTACATGGGACGTGATATAAAAATGATCTTCCATGTCTCCTTGATGTCACTATTTTATATTACTTTAATGGTGCAAGGTATACCAGGAAAATATATGATATGCAAAAAGGGGGCTGGCATTTTTACTATTTACTCCAAATAATATACTTATTTTTGCTAACAATAGTGTAATAGTCACCCATTTCATTTTATAAGTTGATTGTAGGTTGTGTAAAAAACTGCTATTTACTATTTCTCTCCTTTCTAACGTTTGTGAAAAGTGCTTCAACGTGTATAGATGGATAGTTTTTCATGCAGCTTGTATCAACACGCAAACTAAGACTGTAAACATTGTGTAATGTCTGTTGTATTAAAATCCTCATATAATTTTATTGTTCTGATTACAACAATATGCAAGTCATTTCCTTCTGTAAATTTTACTAAAAGTTTCATTTTACTAGTATTTACTTCATCAGATGTTATTGTTTTAAATAATCCTACAACCTTAACCCTTTCCCTCATAGGGGACACCATGAAAAGACCTATGCGAACAACATAAAACCAGATCAGCCTGCGAGTAACTCGCAGGCTGATCAGGTTTTATGCTGTTCGCTGCTCCTCAGTGGTCTGGAAATGAAGATTTTGTAATTAAATTTGGTAAGGTTTAACTGTGGTTTTCTGCAGATCAGGCTTTATGTGATACCTACTGAGTGCGTCAAAATGAGTCTATATGAGGGAAAGGGTTAAACATCCCTAGTGATATACACAGTCGGATCCAGGAGTTCAGTTAGGGGGCGTATTTTTTTTAAAATGTAGGCAGTAACAATGCAATCAGTTTGCCGCTTAGCCAGGGCCGTGATAAGTGTGTAGTTCCGGTTGGACTAGGCATCTTGTAGAATTCCTTTGCGATATTTTTTTTTTTCATTTAAAACTGTAAAATAGTGCAAAACTAGTGTAAAACTACTACGTGCGCACGTAATAGCTACTACGTGCGCACGTAATAACTTTTACGTGCGCACGTAAAGCTACTACGTGCGCATGTAATTGCTTCACGTGCGCACGTAATATAAAAAATATCTTCCATGTCACCTGTATGCCACCGTAGTTAAAAGGTCGGCAATATTTTTTTTTATTTTTTTTTTAAGATTTTGGTTATATTCATATAAGTTTGTCTGTTTCCATATTTCGACTTACTCAGTCTGTGAATATAAATGTTGCATCCTATATTTTCAAACAGTGATTCAATATACAACTTTCTTTTAAGAATTGGTAGGGATAAATGTTGGACCGAATACGTCTGTAATGACCATTGTGTTTCCTCATCCCATAGAATGTCTAATGGAGTTTGCACTAACATGATACGTCTAGACAACATTGGTGAATTGAAGTTACTTTGTCATTGCAGACCATTTCCGTTCATTCACATGCAAGTGATATTTCAATTTTTGCTTTACACTGTCACCTTTTCCGAAACTGACTCAGAATGAAACTTTGCACACCAACTAGTTTGGATAAATATGTTACGTAAGCATACAATCTGAGCAAGCATCTGTGTATTAAATCGCTCTTTTTTATTAACAGATGGAAGTTTTTCACACATTTCTTCTGTTGCTTGTTCTACACAAGGAAGAGCAGCAGCATTTAAAGATTGGGTCTGGACTTAAGATAGGTTCTTTCATGTAATGTTGATATTCTTGTAAGTTCTTAAGGAAATTTCTCTAAATACATGTGTGTCTTCAGCAAACATGTATTAGTACAAGTAGTTTGAAAACATCACGAATGTGAATGAGTAACAGCTTTGTAATCTTCAATACTATAAAATAATTTCGTTAACATCATATTTCGTTGATTATGAACTAAGGGAAATTTCGCGGGTACATTTATTCTTTGTTCTAGAAAACGTTAGGTCTATATATGAGACACGTTTTCGTAGGAATTATTATTCGTTGATATAATCCACCATGAAATCCACGAAAATTAGAGTCAAACGAATATTAATGATTTCACAGTATACGTGTGACTGATTCTGTTTCTCCTGAAGAAACACTTCTTAAAGCAGCTCGTTACAGATGTTCTTTGAATTTGCTTTTTAACCATACGTGTGTATTACGTCTATCAATACCAGGCGTGGATCCAGGATTCGGGGTTAGTGGGGGCGTAAATCCAGCAACTACGAGGGGTGTTCGAAAAGTATCCGGAATAGTGCCATACATTATTTATTAGTATGGTTATCAGAATAAAACTTTCAAGAGTGATATATTTTGAACTTAATCCAAAAGAGAAAAGGAAACAAATTGCACTCATGCAAATTCCAGTCAGTATGACAACGTCAGGTAACGTTGAGCGGGGCAAAATTTGCAAATCTTCACATGTTAACCTGTCTTTAAAGATCACATATAGGCAATTTCCCAATGTCAAAAACTGCCCAAATAAACGGACCGCTTCCAAGACCTTTTCTCAAGGCCTATACATAATGTCATGGACTGAAATCTGACATAATTTCCATTGATATCGGAAGGCGAGAACATTTGTTTAGCAAAAAAAAACACGTAAATATGGCACTAGAAAAAGCTCTATCCCATTCGGTTTTGTATATTAATTTATTAAATGAAATCAGAGACGCTCTACATGATCATGGGCACTAACGGAAAATGTTTAACTAGGAAAACAAAACATATGGGTGGTTCAACGCTTCCAGGACCACCCTGCGCACAATGTTGCCGACCGACCAAGATCTGGACGTCCGTGCACGGCGTCGAGTAAAGGAGACACAATTATGGAGTTGTCTGGGAAACAATCCGTAAAATTCCACTGGAGCGTTTCAGGTCATACTTTTACAAGTGGATCTGTCGGTGGGAGATGGGTGTATCGTGCAAAGAAAACTATTTCAAAAAGATATAATTTTAGATGTCAGATATAGTCTCTACAGATGTCATATTCATTTAACGAGTAAGTTGTCCCGCACAACGTTACCCGACATTGCCATACTGACTATGGAATTTGCATCAGTGCAATCTGTATATTTTTTGCTCTCGGATTAAGTTCAAATTAACAAAGTATCACTTTAGGAGATTTCTTTTTAATAATCGTAATAATGAACAAGTTATAGCAGTTTTTCCGAATACTTTTCTAACACCCTTGTACTTACATTGTATTAATAATACATACCATAGAATGCATGTTAAATACGATATATATACACACCTATATTGATTTAACGAAGAAACCAGTTATCGGCATAATATTTTGTTGTTGTTGTTGTTGTCGCCTGGCTATTAAAAATATTCTTTTTACAACGTATAAGTAGAAATTATTACATGCATATTATTATATAAATCCACACAAAACAATCATCAAATACTGGTTTAAATAAACACTTTCGCTGCCTAAAACGAAATCGGAGCGTTTATTAAAACCGACGGCGCCAAAGATTTGTTAAAACTCATTATCCGGTTTATATTAGGTACGCCCGGTAATCAGGTAATTCACAAGTGCTAAATACAACCTTGAGACAATATTTAAAAGCAAAAGCAAAACAAGCCGTTTCATTTATTTCGAACTTGTCGAAAAAGAAAACATCTCGAATCTGTCCGAGACAGCGTATAACTGGATGGATCCAGCTTTTTCTGCTTCGATGGGCCGGACATTTTCGATGATTCGACTGCTACTGCTTGTTTAATAAGCGGAAAGGTAACAAACATGCGAAAATGAAACTTGTACGAGAAAACTGACTTAATCAACGAACTGCAAATAATATTTCAATTTTATCAAATTGACTGATTCTAATTGTTACATATAAACTTTAAAATTAAAATATGGATAAGCGCATAAAAACCCCATCTTTGTCGATTTTAGGGGGTGGGGCATACGCCGCTTCCGCCCCCTCTAAATTCACCCTTGTGGATTACGAGCCGGATGCCGATGTCTTCTAAAATAAATCAAATTGAAAATGCCATTTTTCTTCTTTACTAACTGATAGTTATAGTGCATTATTATCTATTGATTTATTTTAATGACTGGGGCACTAAAAAAAAAAAAAAAAAAAAAAAAAAAAAAAAAATATTGTCTCCATATCAAACGAAGCATGGCATTGTCTTTGGCCGAGACTGTAGGTCAAACTGTAGATGGACGACGAGCACGAATATGAAAAAGATTCAGTCCCAAAAGGTTTATGATCGTCTGTTGCGTCGGAAAAAATACGAGGTTAATGGTAGTTGAAGCCTAAGCGACTCGCAACGTCATCTAGATTGACCTTCCCCGCGGAGTATACCTTGATCTTTAATAGGCATAATATCACTAACTGAATTTCCATCTGTACTCAACAGTAATGGCTATTTGATGGTATGAAACATGTTCTGGAAACATCTGTTGCCAAGTACAAAGGATTTTTTCCTGGTGGTGTTTTAAAAAAAAATCTGCATAATCGCTGTTTGCACTGGGATCTTAATATCCTTAATTTGTTTTTTTTATTATGAAATATGTACAACTAAACTCTAAGCTTACAAAACATTTGATGAGAGAAATAATTCAATAACTGTTTGATTTGCCACCTGCTCCTCATCGATATTGAGATTACATATTCTGAAAACATCTTGATCTAATTTAATAAATGGTTGCACAATGATTTACGAAAGGCAGTGTACGCAGTGCAGTTGCTACATACATCATAGCACATATTGTATTTATGTATGGCAAACACAAAACGGATGATTTTTTTTTATAAAATTTTTTATAATTTATTTAGTAGATATTTATTTTAAAGATGTATTCGGTCCAACATATATCTCTACCATTCTTGACAGAAAATATAGCTTGAAGCCTTATTATTTCCAGAAAAGTCGAAAGAATGCAACAAACAAAGTTATATGATCATAGGAAAATCTTAAAAACCGCCGACTTTTTAACGCTGACGAATACAACGGAAATCACATAACATAGTAGGAAACAATCTGGTTCGAATTCCACCAACTGTACTTAGCGTTAAGTAATACTTAAATTCTTAAACTATTACCTTAATAACTAACATTATATATAAGAAATGAAACATTTGGGTATTTTATTAGATAAATAAGACTAATGAAGTTCGTCCGTAAGTATTTAAGTTTTACTTAGCGCTAATTCGATCCCGATCGCATTCGGAAACGCTAGGGACGTCATGAATTATAATGTGGCAGTAAACTACTTGTGGCAACAAACAGACTGCGCGTTTTTCTCGCCTATTTACATTTAGATGTAGGGGACTGACATTAGACACGCTTGTTTACATAATGCAACCATGCTAATCAGTTCCTCGAGTTTTGGGGTAACATGTCTCCAATTCCTCATGCATATGGCCTTGTTCGAGCGCTAACTATAGTTCAGTCGCATGTAAGCCTCTGCGCATGTGCAGTTCATGTCGTCGCTTAAACGCTGAGAAAGATGCAATCTCCAAGCAGAGTTGTCGTTCGTTCCTCACATAACATCTCTGCAATGGGCTCATTGACAAGAATCTTGTCAAAACAGAAAACACTCATTTGACGCGGGTTTAAGTGTATTTTATGGATCAAAATTATAGAAACATTGAATAAATACATATTGAATCATCATAAAACGTGTGTAAAGTATTAATTTTAGTTGTTATTATCGGAACTATTTTCTACCTTATTTCGCCGATGGAAACAAGCCGCAAACGCTTGTCTGCAAATGTAAATATTTACAGATTCAGCCGGATATCGTAATTTAATGCCAGCTTTTTATTTTCATAATTTGTAATTTTAATGACCATTTCGATCAGGATCAGCGGTGCTATTTATATATATTGAGTCTCTTATCTAGTCTCCTTCAAATTAAATATTTGAACAACGGTCTGGATGATATCATATATTTGGAACTACTTTCTGGGCCCACCACAGAGGTGAATGTAATGTAAGCCGATGTGTAATAGAGTGAGAAAGATGAGCTATCTTCCGCAGTTTATACAGCTGCTTCCTTTTTAAGATTCATAGTGTATTGATGAGGAAAAATATATTTTTCTACCTTTAATGAGAAAAAAGTAAATCACAGGCTGTGCAAATGTGTTCTGTCGGCGGTTTATCCCTAGAATAAAAAGTATTTAGCCATTATTTCCTCTAAATTGAAGTGAACCTTTATCCGGAGTGTCCGATTGTTTGGGTACGGTTTTGTTTGTGTACGACGTTTAGTCACGGTGCATAACTATATCGACAGGCTTTTTGCGTTTGCACCGGTCATTCTCTGCCATAAACACCAGCAAACGTTGGACGGAAAGGAAAGAAACAGACCAATGGTCACTTTTCAAAGGTGAGTTGCTCAATATTAAGTATTGCACGGAATATAAGAATATCTTAGCTATGTATATGCGTGTAAACTTTTCAATTATCAGCGACTGCGACCTGAAACTCGACCGAACAGTTTAGTGATGTACCAACATGGAACACAACCTCGGCACTTTCTACAGGCTTCAGCAGGTTGTTTATTGCAGAGAATGACCGAAGCAAACGCAGAGAGCCTTTCGATTAGCGATTTCCGCAGAGAGCCTGCCGATATAGCGATTTCCGCAGAGAGCCTGCCGATATGGTTATGCACCGTGTAAATCTTTAATGTAAAAGGGGAATCACTTGATATATAGTTAATGGATTTATATGAAACATTGATCAAGATATATGAATATACCACAAATAATAATACATTTAAGCAACTCATTGGCAAGATACGAAAATGTTTATTTTTCAAGTAAACTTTTCAGCCATCATCCGTCATATTACACAAATAGAGACCAGATAAATTAAAAGCATGTGTGGAACTATGGTTGAAAAATGACGTCATCTTAGTCGAACTACACCGGGATTTGCAGTGACAGACTGAACTTTAGTCACCATAGTAAGTGCTCGATCAAGGACGATTTTGTTATTTCAAATATAAATACAAAGGGGGGCAAGTTGTTGTTTTTTAATGTGAAAAAAGCCTAAAACTATCTACAATTTCATAGAAATATACACCGCGTCCCTACGGGCCTCGATGTCTCTTTCCAATGTTTGACCTTTCTTCATACATAAATGGGAATAAAGTACAGATCTTCCTACGGTATCTTCCTATCTTGTGTAGCGTAGCGTATATATAGGAGATGACTTTTGTCAGATTGCCTTATATAGAATTTCTATTTTCGTCGCTGTCAGAATGTTGTTCAGCCATTTCATATCGATGACCTTTTGCCCCGCAATAGAAAGAATCTGACATGAATTGTCATTTCATATTAAATTTTTCTTATTCATAAAAAATGACTCGCTTAATAACATTTTCACGAACTCGTTTAGTAAAATTTGATATGAAATAACAGTTCATGTCAGGTCCTATATATATATTTTTATTGTTTCAAAAAGTGAAAGATTTTTTTCAAATCTAATATATATTTGAAAGTTGAGCCGAATATATCTTTAAGCGTATGCTATGTTCCTGTTCAAGTTTATCATTTTATTAAATGTAATGTTATTTTTTATATATATATTTTATTCGTTTCAAATCATAATTAGACATTTGAAATTTAGTTAAATTTTTTTTTTTTTCCTTTTTATGTTGTGTTGTTTGTCCATATCTTTGATATGTAGTTTGGAAAGCGCTTCTGGACACGTATGTTTATAAATGAAAAGAGCGCTATAAAAATGCTGTATATAATAATTAAATGAAACTAAGTATTTGTAACCAAATTTAAGTTATTGTACACACACGTTCAATCTTTCCGACAGTCTTTTAACTTCTGCTTAGTCTCTTGCGAAAACTAAATCGCAGTATCACGTATATCTTGTTCTTCGTGCAATTCAACAATAACAAGTGTGTGTGTGTGTGTGTGTGTGTGTGTGTGTTGTGTGTGTTCTCTTATGGGGTAAAAATCACGTACCTTGGTTTGTATATTTCGGTGTTCGTGTCTGGAAAAGGGTCTGGGTTAGGACTACGGATGAAGGGTTCTGAGTATTAAAGCCAGATGATAATGTACATTAACATTTATTCACTGCATTCGAAGGCGGCTTGACATGCGTCAGCTCTTGCGTAACACCGTCTTGAAGTGACGAGTCCTGTTACCGTTTTGAAGTGACGAGTCCTGTTACCGTCTTGAAGTGAGGGTCTAATGTCTGTCACAAACGAATCTGTGAAAGTAATATTTTGGAGCAAGCAAGCACGAATACAGACTGACATTGCCAAGTACACGCGCACGACAGTACTCTGCGTATCAGCATTAGCATTATACTGAGGGTAAGTTGGCAATGGCCGAACAAGGTAAGATATAAAATACCAGTCTGTAATTTTAACAAAAATTTATATTTTACTTTTTGAATAGTTAGAAACAATAGTGCATAATATTATGTTTGGGCCTTAGAAAATGACTAGATTTTCTTCAACTTTTAAAGTACCATTACAAGTAGAGAGCTGGGATGTAATTGTTTAATATAATATTTTATTTGAGGTGGGTTTACACAAGGCGTAATGTACTCTTGAGAAAACAGTTTCAAGATGAGGTCAATTATTTTCCAAATTAAATAAATGTCATTAGTAACCTGCACCTGCGTCTTTTGCGTTATTAGCAAATATTAATTCATTAGGAACGATGGTGTTTTCTTTATATGCCTTCGATCACTCGATGTTCGGCTTCTCTCGTGTAGAATAAGAGGTTCTTCATTACCATCTTATATTATGTACTAGGAAAACGAAGTAAAGACATAACAATTTCATGTTAAGAACGGCGTAGGTTGATTTCGCCAGATAGGGTACAAATGTAAAGTGATCTTACGCATCCCCGAAATCAATTTGACATATTTTAGCTTAATTACACCAGAATGCTGAAAAGAAATGAACCGGAATATATTGAAAGAACTGGAAGAGAATTGGTTGACGTATTATATTTTGGTTGTATTTAAATGAAAAGCTTTATGCTTTAATCAAATAGACAATGCAAGCCTTACTCGACATGTGTAACCATACACAAATTCTTGCTCATATCAACGTTAATGATTTGCTTTGGCCTGTTATATCCCAGACTTTAATTTAATAGATATCCTGTGGGATTGTCAGGTCCTGTTATATCCCGGACTTTAATTTAATATCAATGTTAATGAATTGCCAGGTCCTGTTATATCCCGGACTTTAATTTAATAGATATCCTGTGGGATTGCCAGGTCCTGTTATATCCCAGACTTTAATTTAATAGATATCCTGTGGGATTGCCAGGTCCTGTTATATCCCGGACTTTAATTTAATAGATATCCTGTGGGATTGTCAGGTCCTGTTATATCCCGGACTTTAATTTAATAGATATCCTGTGGATTGCCAGGTCCTGTTATATCCCGGACTTTAATTTAATAGATATCCTGTGGGATTGCCAGGTCCTGTTATATCCCGGACTTTAATTTAATAGATATCCTGTGGGATTGCCAGGTCCTGTTATATCCCGGACTTTAATTTAATAGATATCCTATGGGATTGTCAGGTCCTGTTATATCCCGGACTTTAATTTAATAGATATCCTATAGGATTGTCAGGTCCTGTTATATCCCGGACTTTAATTTAATAGATATCCTATGGGCTTGCCAAGTCCTGTTATATCCCGGACTTTAATTTAATAGATATCCTATGGGATTGCCAGGTCCTGTTATATCCCGGACTTTAATTTAATAGATATCCTGTGGGATTGTCAGGTCCTGTTATATCCCGGACTTTAATTTAAAAGATATCCTATGGGATTGCCAGGTCCTGTTATTGATTTGATACCGTAAATGACCTCCAAAAGATTGTCTTTCTGTGAGAATGGTTGTGTATTCTAAACTTCATTATGTAAAATCAGTAGGACAACGTATTCTCGAATGGATTTGTGAATATAATATTTTTCGTTGTCAGTACCTTCTTTTCTCCAAATATTGCGTGATTACTTTCATTCGAGTGGAATATTTATTTCGACCTCTCTACATTTAATTTTGTTCACATATAAAATATGAAATATCTATTCTTCTCAACTAATTCACTCGCTACGATATGGATGGATGAATTAAATTTCAGAAAAAATACTTTACTTAAAGTACATGTTACATATGGGTGAGTGTATGTTACAGTAGGTTCCTTTCTCGATGCTACACGCTAAGTACGTGTTAAATTTGGAAGAATGTCTGTTACTGTGTTACATTTGGATAAGTACATGTTACATTTGGATGAGCCGACCCCGTTGACCGAGTGGTTGGAGCTTCCGCCTAGGGAGCGGGAGGTCGTGGGTTCGATCCCCTGTCGCGACATACCAAAGTCGTAAAAATGGTACTGGCGCTCAGCATATAAGGGTGACTGGGTGTGGTATCATGCCACATGTCTACGGCAAGATACTGCAGTGTGGCAGCACTATACCTGTCTCAAGTTGACATAGTCTCCAAATGACTGAAATACTGTCGGTGGGACGTTAAACCCAACAAACAAACAAACGTTTGGATGAGTGTATGTTACTGTGTTACACTTAGGTGAGCGTATGATAATGTAGCTTCCTTCTAAAATTGTCACATTCGGAAAGGGTCTTCATTTGACATGATATGTTTGGAATCATTTTAAACATTACTGAGAGAGAATTTAAATGACAAAAGTTGTTTAATGCATTTAAAACAATGAATACTTTCCGAAAGACACCTAATAGTGCATGTCCAGTCTTTATTATATTTATCTCCCTTATTTCCCTTACATAATTGCTATGATATGAATAGTAAAATCAACTGCAGGTATTGTTAACATCAGTTGTAAGTATTGCTTAATAACACCAGTTGCAATTATTGTTAACATCTGAATTCAGTTGTAAGTATTTTAGCTCGACTATTCCAAGAATAACGAGGGCTATTCTACTCACCCGAGTGTCCGCGTAACGGTGAAGTTTTTCGTACCAGTTCACTTTTTTTAACTGAATCCTTTGAGATAATGCTTTGTAACTTGTTTCTCTTGATTACTTTTTGCTAATACAGAGATATGTATTTTGGCTTATGCTGCATTTTTTATTGACAAGCACTAAAATAGTCAAGCGCACTGTCTTGCTAACAGCTCTTGTTAATATCTGTATTCAGTTATAAGTATTGTAAACATCAATTGTAAGTATTACAAACATTGATGGTAACATAACAAATACTTTATTTTCAGAATCATAGGGATACAAACATGCTACAAGAAATAAATAAATAACAAAACACTTATATGTAAAAACAAGGTTTTAAAGTACATTTTTTTAAGTCTAAACCCACCGTATTTTTTTTTTCTTTCAGTCAGGAGAAATATGACATATAGCTTTGTATTTGTGTGTGGACTATCTTAATAGAAAATTTTAGATAACAATACATGTATGTTGCAGACAAATACCTAAAACATTTGATAAGAGTAGATCCTACCTTTCTAAAAGACGCGACATACGTATATCCGTTCACTTTAAATTGTTTTTCAAACAGGAAGTTATTTACATGAATTGTTTCCGTTCAATTAAATACACGTTGGCTCTGAAACATGCACAGATATAAATCTGTAAATTAAAAATGATTTTGTTAATTTATCTAAAGAAAAACAAAAAACAATCGTAACAGATAATAGGGGATATCCGGAACTCACAAAAATGGGGTTTTCCATGTAGGTACAAAGCATGCAGCACAACAGTTATTCTATTATCATTCTATGTGGACCTTCATTCATTTTTAACGGTAAAAATCTGTTTGTACCTACTTTCAACTTGGAAAAAACACTGTGTTTGTTATTCCGGTGTAGGTCTATTCATCGCCCTAAAGCTTGTTCGGTTAGTTTTTACCGCAAGTTTCAAGTTTCTTGTTTGTATCAACTTCAACCCAACACAGTTATGTAAAATTAACTTCTTAAAATCATTTGCAATTTATATTTCATTTATAGCCATTTATTCTAATACTTTTGAATGGATTACTGCAAATTTAAATGAAAATCACATTTCATAATTTGACATTGAAAATTATAAAAATATAATTTCAGTATTTCCAATATATATATATGGAAGATGCAATGTTTTTTTCATCATTTTTGAAAATTATATTCCACGAGTGGCCTTGTGATGATGTAGCCACTCAAGAGAATAAAATTGTCGAATTTCATTCGAAGATATAAAATTGCATCTCCCACTAAAACGAAGAAATATCCTTAAGATATTTCACGTTTCTGATCGTAGATTCTCATCTGCTTTTCATGTTTGTTAAATATGTTTCGATTCTTCTCCATTTTACATTTCATAAGTAATATACATTATCTACATGTTAAGTTGCGTGATAAATATAATGTTAAAAAAAAATGGCAGTTGAAAAATGTTCATATCTCTTGTGACGTCGATTCCTCCGTCGTCTGCTCCTCCGCCTGAATCTTTGACTCCCGGTACTTCCTGAAAATACATGAACGGGATATACAATGATACCGTATGTCTGTATTTGTGTTGTCCTGTTAAAAAAACGCTCAAACACCTATCTTGAAGTCTAAAACGCAAGCACAAAGCTCAAGAAGTACAACAAAAACTCGATATTTTGCAAATTTTCTCATTTATGTTTCAGTGTAACAGACTTTCTTTTGGTCTCACAAAATTGTCATACATGTTAGACCGAATGTCTGACTGATTTTTTTTTGATTTTTTTTTTGCCTTTCGCGAAGTCGCGGCCGGGAATCGAACCAACGACCTCCTGGCCCTAACCACACGGCCAATGGGTCTGGTCTAGTAATAGATGTAGTTCTAGTTTTATAACTCGAAAAGATATTTGTATACTTTATTTATAAACAGATGCTCGTGATTGTGGCTGTTCACGTGTCTCCTTTTTAAGTAGACTAATAGTGATACCACACCGGTCACAATATCCTGATACTGGATCAACCACTCCTGGAACTACCCATAGCACAAATATACAAGTAGCATTTTAACGACGAGTTTGGTTTACACGGCCCGGTGATCGAACTCTCGACCTCCGGTTACAAGATGGACACTCTAACCACTCGACCACTGAGGCTGGTTTCATTATTATGATATTTCTATAGATGGAATTATTTTCATCGGAATTTGTCTCTTCTTTCCCTTGTATCCTGTGTTCTACATTAATAAAGAAAATTTACATTGTTTTTACTATAACAGACCACATTGATTGAATCGGGATAATAGAATCACCACAGAAGTAAGTGTTTAATGGATATTGTCATCGGATATGTAAAAACCATTATTGCCCTGCTGATTGTATGTTATTGATTCCCCTCCCTCCCTCCCCCCTCGCCATTGCTTTTTGGTGCGTTAGAGGCATACACGCAAATATAGAAACTGAGTGACACTAATACCACTTTTATCTATGTTTCCTCATTTTATTAGCTTTAAAAAAATTATTGCTAGCGAAAAGATGAAAAAAAAATAGGTCAGCGCAGTACTTTTATTTACGGACGAAATAAACATTTAGATATTTGTGCTTCTGCGTAGTAAAATAGGAAAGTGCGCATGGCTCTTATTTGTGTACTTTTGTAACCAGTTGACTTTTTTCATATTTTCAGAACAGAATAAAACACTTTATTCCATTCATTGTACTCAAAAGGACCAAAAATAAACCTATGATACCAAAAATGTTTATACGTACACGGTTGTATTTCCTTTTGTATTCACGCATTCATTATTACTGAACATAATCAGGATCGTTTAGGACAAAATGTATTCGAATGGTCTCGGTGGCCGAGTGGTTTATGTGTCCGGCCTGGAAACGGGAGGTCGTGGGTTCCATATCCGTTCACGACATACTAAAGTCGTTTAAATGGTGCTGAAATATCTTCTGCTTTGCTCATACGGGTCCTACGTGTTGGCAAAGTGGTATCATGCCGCATGTCTACGGATTCATATTTCAGGCATCACTATCTGTCTCGTGTAGTCAAAAGTCCTAAAATGACTAATATACTGTCGATAGGACATTAAACCCAAACAAAATTCATTTGATATTACATTCTGACACAGGACCAACCAGTCCCAGACCTACCTTATATAGATCTAGTACCGCTAAGTTAAGACTTGACTTGACTGTTTGAGTTTACCGTCACTTCGACAGTATTTCTGTCATATAGCGACGTCCAGCTAATTACAGGTGGAGGAAGACCCCGAATGCACGGAGGCATCCGGGTAGAACCACCGACCTACCGCAAGCCAGCTGAAAGGCTTCCTCACAAGAAAGTCCGAATGACCCTGCCGGGATTCGAACCCACACGGTGAGGGGCTGAGTGAGTGTTAAAGTCAGCGACTTTACCCTCTTGGCCACGGAGGCCCCTGCTCAGGTATCTCATTTCCAACCTAGCTAATTCCCCTTAAAAGAAAAGAAGACCTTTGTCAAGAAAAAGTAAAAATAGATACAGAAAATGAGGAAGATTTCTATCTTAATCGTCTATTGTCTAACTGTATGTATTTCAAAGACACACTGAACAACATAAAAAATGTCAAATAAATGGAAATCAAATTTCTTTCTTCATTATTCAAAATTACCCGGGCTTATAATTAAGTAAAAACCGATGCAATCTTCTGTAAACTTGCAAAGAGCTATAAAAAACCTCGGTCGCGTGTGTTTAATGTTAAATAACTTGCATATATCGAAGATATTTCTGGAGCTTGAAACAACCTTAAAGCATGCGATTCTTATGAGGTTTTAATCACATCTTACATGTTAAGTAGGCAACCATTGAAGAAACACTCTTCATTTTGAATGCTAAAGTCACATTTCAAACAAGCAATCTCGCATCTCATTAGTTATCTAAGACATAGACGTAAACTTGAAAACCTAATTTATTCTGATATAGCTTTCTAACCCAGAACACTTGGAGTATGAGTTGTTACTCATCTTGTCTAAGATTGTGCATTTGTAATGAAGTGAACTGAAATGCCTTAGACTTATATTGTAACATTGTAACACTTTAATGTGACAAATTGTTTCAAAATTATTGAGTGAGACACAGTAGTGCGGTCGGGGATATCGTCACATTCACCGATATCCTAGCTTCTTTTTTCTTTGCGGTTTTTTACCTGGGGTGCAATGTTTACAAGTCAATAACATACGTGTTTAAATCACCACTCTTATCAGTCATTTTTTTGTGATTGAAAAAATACTGTAACC
>CM037784.1:27757974-27807974 GCA_021229015.1 Solen grandis
TTCATGTTTGGTAGTGCCGAAAACACTTACTGAATGACCACGCCACTCACTCCTTTCGGGATTTATGTACATGACATTTTATAAGTGCAAGGAAAGACGGGCGTTATTTGGAACACACAGAATATAAATGATATAATTGTTTGTTTATCTGTGTGTTTAACGTCCCACCGACACTATATAAGTCAAGTGGGGAGTTAGTCTACATGGGACTGGTGCTGACTCACTGCGATATCACACATGACAACACTTCCGGTCATATACCCTTATATACTGATAATCAAAAGCTTTACAAACTCCATGATTGCCTAGATCGCGAATAATTTATTTGTATATATACATGCAACTGAAATCCCTAGAACCTTTTAACTTGGTGCAATTTTTCTTATCTCTTTTTACTTATCAAAGATGTGTTTCTTTGATTGATTACCAGCTCTTACGAAAAGCTTGTCTTTTACGGAAGCATTAGCATGTCGTCTATAATATGTTTAAATCGATGACATGATTAAAAAATTCTTATTTAAGTAATAGAAACACATTATCCTATTTAATCTGTCAGCCATCAACATTGGTTAAAATAAACAAGAAGTTTTGTATGGGATGATCTGTTCTCATCTACCTGGAAATACATAACATATTTGTCTTTCAAATGAATGAGTATCAATCAGTTTGTTTATTGAACGTCCCACCGACAGTATTTTAGTCAATTGGAGACTACTTCTAGTTGAGACATACTAGTATATAAAGTGCTGCCACACTGCAGTGTCACGCCGTCGGGCAAACCAGTCCTTGAATTACCCTGTATACATGCTGAGAGCCAAGCAAGGAGTTTGTACACTTGAACCAGTACCATTTCTAACGACTTTTGTTATTTCGCGGTCTGTGATCAAACCCATGGCCTCCCGAGGCGGACGCTCTTACCACTTGACCACCGCTGTCGGATGCATCAAGAGATTAAGTGGTCCAAGACGTAGCAGAACCATTACAGGGACTTTACCTTTTTACCTAAAAAGCATTGATTTTGTCAACGGGGAGTAACTCCAATATTACTTGGTCAAACCAGTATTTGGTTATCGAAATTGACCTAAACTATTTATTTATTTTTTTAGCTCACCTGAGCACAAAGTGCTCAAGGTGAGCTTTTGTGATCGCCGTTCGTCCGGCGTCCGTCGTCGTGCGTCGTGCGTCGTCAACAATTTGCTTTAAACGACATCTCCTCTGAAACCGCTGGACAGAATTTAATGAAACTTGGCAGGAATGTTCCTTGAGTGAGGCTCTACAAAAGTTGCTAAAATAAAGTTGATCCATGAAGAACTCTGGTTGCCATGGCTACAAAAAGAAAAATAATTTGAAAACTTTAAAAATCATCTCCTTCAAAATAAAAAGATTTCAAAATAATTTGGTACAGATGTTCCTTGGGTCATCCTCTAACAAAGTTGCTAAAATTATTCCGATCCGTAAAAAAACATGGCCGCCAGGGGCGGGGCTTATTTGTCTTATATGTATATAGAGAAACCTTTAAACAACATCTCTTCTGAAACCACTGGACAGAATTTGATTAAACTTGGCAGGGATGATCCTTGGGTCAACCTTCACAAAAATTGCACTAAAACACGCCAATGACAGCTTGGGGGGAGGGAACACGTAATATTGCTCACTTAATGAAAAAAAGAGGGCCAAGATGGCCCTGAATCGCTCACCTGATAAATGTTGCCTTCATTGGTAGATGTCAATTTGGCAATGTTACACACCAAATATCTAAACTCCAGGCCTTGTGATTTCTGACAAGAAGATTTTTCTAGATTTCCCAAGATTTTCAACATTCAAGATATTATTTATATACATTGCATAAGTTCCACATATGTGGGAAACATTAGTAGTACAACTTATACAATATTTATGAAACAAGGGTAGCACGTGATATATTGGAAAACGGCTATGGTTATATAATTGTTACAATGTTATACATTTAGGGGGGGAGAGGGACAGAGAGAGAGAGAGAGAGAGAGAGATTATTTAATATATGAATATTTTGTATTAAATATCATTTATGAAAAAATAAAAGCCTTAATAAAATTCTATTTCTTCTATTCCATTTACATTTACATCTACCATTCTACCATTTACAAATACAATTTCTGTCAAAAGCGAAAGACAAAAAAAAACAACAACAAAAAAACCGTAAATGAGATCTTTATCAGTTAGCAATAATATTCTATTCTACTATTATAATAGGAATAAATTCTGGTGTAAGAGATGTGGATTAAGGTTGTAGGCTTTTAAAATGTCAAACCATAAAAATCTTAATGGCAAATTGACATGTTATGACATAAGACAGAAATTCTTTTATTATCTCCCCTTTGTAATTTTATTGTCATGAGTTATCTCCCCTGAAAACTACTAACAGTTATTTCCTACGGTGAAGTTTAGATGTGTTCATGAAATTTGAATCAGAATCATATAATACATCCTTCTACCGTGAGTTTTCCTCGAAAAACAAATTCAGTTTTTCATATTCACAGAAATAGTATATTTCCCATTGACTTCAATGTTTACTCAAATATAGATTATCTCCCCTACATCTAAATAAAAAAAATGGGGAAAAAACTCTCGGTGAAATGTTTTTATTTTTGGATGTCTTCAACGTGACAATTTTCATAGAAATATTTCCATCCAATGGCAAAATATGGATATTAATGGGGTTATATCTTATGTAGTATAGACGGGTATCACGAATTACCGAATCGGATAGGATCGAACCGAATCGGACAGATCGGGCCGAAACAGACAGACCGAATCGGACAGGAACGGACCTATTGTTCTGAACCAAATCCGACTTAATTTTTATATATATATATATATATATATATATATTATATTCAAAAACCAAAATCCATTGTAGAGCTCTACAATTATGCAGTTATATCAAATGAATACTTATCCATAATTGATTTGAAGATATATCAATAATTGAAGTATAAATCTCTTTAATTCTATCAATGATATCATTAATTCGGTACAATGTATATTAACAAACATCATGAGCGCCTGTTTTGTTTGTTTGTTGTTGTTTTTTTATTGTTTTTATAAAAAAAATCCCATTCTTACAGATTTTATTAAAGTGCCATAAATTATAATACGGCAAAAATACTTGTTACATCAGGGAGAAATCATTATTTCAAAAATGAATGATATCAACAATTTTAGTCTAATTAAAATTTTTTTGATATCAACAAAAATTGATTTAATGGTATTAATAATTCAATTGTGGAAAATTCATGATATTTGTAGAGCTCTTCAAACACATGTTGTATTTGTGTTTATGTAGATTATGCGTTTATGATACTTTTATAAACAATCATATCTTTTTTTTCTTTTTTCAATCTAGACATTAATGTACAACAGAAGTTCAATTTTGACAACCGTATCGAATTTGTAATAGGTTTTCGTAAACTGATGACACGTGTGTGAAATAGATGATATATTAATAAATTGATATAGATGACTGAGAAATGGTTGATTTGCTGTCCATTTTCATTTACATATTTTTTATCAAGTGATAGGAATGGATTTTTTTTCAAATTCAACAAAAATTACCTTATTTTCTGTGATTCAAACCATTAAACATGACAGAGACATTATATTTCGATCATCACTTGGAGTTTCCTCTCTTACTCATGTCAACTCTGTTGTCAAACAAGAACAAGAAATATATCTTTAAAAATATTCGGCGCTAATGGGGATTGCACATGTGGTAAAATAATGTTAGCTAAGCGAGGTGTGGTTAAATCTTTATTATGACTTACAATACAGTCCTTATGATGTTGGCCCTGAAAATATGCAGAAAATGGCTTGAGATACATAAAAAAGCTCCACGTATGTAAAAACATAAGTCTATATAAAGATGATAGTAGTTCATACTTAAATAATTTCATAGAGAGTGATCGATATTCCCTATATATCGATAACACAAATAAACATTTTCGTTTACCACTTCCGGTGTATAATAGGGGATATAACAAGGACCTACATTCTGCCATGGCTAGAGCGTAATTAAGTTAGAGCATAACAATGAAAAGGATCATATTTATTTTTTTTATTAAGTAACGTTCTCTTTTAATTTGTTCGTTTAATTTCGTCTGACCCGTGTAGGTGAAACCATCAAGGCAATTTTGAATAGAGCCGATATAGAATTCTCACTTCTTAAGTGAATTCATAACGTTTGATTTAAATTGATAAAATTCATCTTGCTTTATCATGAACGCATTTATAACACAAACAGGTTTGTGAAATGTGAAATATGTGCAGGCCAATATATAGTATGTTATGATTTATATGTATGTCGATGAGCAATTTTGCTTTAGTAGTAAGTTTGTTCTGTTGCGTTCTTTTTGACGATGAGCATGATACTTTGCCATTATCTAAAAGATCAAATATATCTCCTCATGTGTTGTTTATTCCCATTAAATCATAAATAGATATAAGTACGATATATATCCTCGGAGGTCCTTACCGCATCCTTCATTTTTGTTCTGCTTTGTTGATACGAGAGTTATGCTCTTTCGTCGTCGGAAATTAGCTAACTGAATCAGTGCGATTTTTTTCCTGCAGAATTTGATTGAAAAGTGCGAATATTAATAGAATAAACATAATTTTTTTTTGATAATTTCTGCTTTTCCCAACATAACTTGTCCTTCTGCTTTGTTTACATTTATTTTATGTAAGATCTGGATTTCAAGGCCAATGCATTTCAATTTTATTTTTATACAACAAAATTGTTAGTTGAATTGTGTTAAATTAGTGTGACAAATATTTATAAGCAAAAACAGAAACTACTTCGTCAGCGTATCATTGATTAAACATGTTATGCAAATGGCGCGTTCTTATAGAAAGATGGATGAAGCAAATGAAAAGAAGAAGAGAGTGGATGGAGAGAAACCTGATGAGAAGTTTGAGGAGATTGAGAAAGAGGAGGAGGAGGATAATCCCTTCATCTGCATGTGCTGCACATACTGACATTTCTACATTATTATCACCATCTGTGTCATTCTTGTCGTTATCAGCATTTTTGTTAATATTGTATGTATCATTGTTTTTATCATCATTGATTTTGAGGATGATTTTTTCTCAAATATTTCTGCAATAATTCAGCTAAAATCCATTATTAGAATTTAAATGGTTGTTTGTTTTCTTTTATTGTCTGGTGATAATTGTATAGTATCTTGTTTTGTAACAAATACATTTCGATTAAAATATTTGTACAGAGAGGTGGCGGGGGTGAGATACTTACGCATCAATATTATATACACCGAACCGTCCTCGAGTGGTTACATTATCCGCTTCGGGAGCGGGATGTCGGGATGTCGTGGGCTTTATCCCCGAAGTCGTTAAAAATGGTACTAGTAGCTCCCTGCTTGGCGCACAACATCTAGTTCCAGGACTGGTTGGCCCGGTGTCAGGATAATGTGACTGGATGCAGTATCATGCCACATGTCTACGGTGTGATACTGCAGAGTGTCTTTAGTAGGCAGTCTCCAAATAACTGAAATGTTGTGGGTGAGGGGTTAAACTCACCAAACAAACATAATATATACCGCTCTAAATGTTCATGTTTGGTAGTGCCGAAAACACTTACTGAATGACCACGCCACTCACTCCTTTCGGGATTTATGTACATGACATTTTATAAGTGCAAGGAAAGACGGGCGTTATTTGGAACACACAGAATATAAATGATATAATTGTTTGTTTATCTGTGTGTTTAACGTCCCACCGACACTATATAAGTCAAGTGGGGAGTTAGTCTACATGAGACTGGTGCTGACTCACTGCGATATCACACATGACAACACTTCCGGTCATATACCCTTATATACTGATAATCAAAAGCTTTACAAACTCCATGATTGCCTAGATCGCGAATAATTTATTTGTATATATACATGCAACTGAAATCCCTAGAACCTTTTAACTTGGTGCAATTTTTCTTATCTCTTTTTACTTATCAAAGATGTGTTTCTTTGATTGATTACCAGCTCTTACGAAAAGCTTGTCTTTTACGGAAGCATTAGCATGTCGTCTATAATATGTTTAAATCGATGACATGATTAAAAAATTCTTATTTAAGTAATAGAAACACATTATCCTATTTAATCTGTCAGCCATCAACATTGGTTAAAATAAACAAGAAGTTTTGTATGGGATGATCTGTTCTCATCTACCTGGAAATACATAACATATTTGTCTTTCAAATGAATGAGTATCAATCAGTTTGTTTATTGAACGTCCCACCGACAGTATTTTAGTCAATTGGAGACTACTTCTAGTTGAGACATACTAGTATATAAAGTGCTGCCACACTGCAGTGTCACGCCGTCGGGCAAACCAGTCCTTGAATTACCCTGTATACATGCTGAGAGCCAAGCAAGGAGTTTGTACACTTGAACCAGTACCATTTCTAACGACTTTTGTTATTTCGCGGTCTGTGATCAAACCCATGGCCTCCCGAGGCGGACGCTCTTACCACTTGACCACCGCTGTCGGATGCATCAAGAGATTAAGTGGTCCAAGACGTAGCAGAACCATTACAGGGACTTTACCTTTTTACCTAAAAAGCATTGATTTTGTCAACGGGGAGTAACTCCAATATTACTTGGTCAAACCAGTATTTGGTTATCGAAATTGACCTAAACTATTTATTTATTTTTTTAGCTCACCTGAGCACAAAGTGCTCAAGGTGAGCTTTTGTGATCGCCGTTCGTCCGGCGTCCGTCGTCGTGCGTCGTGCGTCGTCAACAATTTGCTTTAAACGACATCTCCTCTGAAACCGCTGGACAGAATTTAATGAAACTTGGCAGGAATGTTCCTTGAGTGAGGCTCTACAAAAGTTGCTAAAATAAAGTTGATCCATGAAGAACTCTGGTTGCCATGGCTACAAAAAGAAAAATAATTTGAAAACTTTAAAAATCATCTCCTTCAAAATAAAAAGATTTCAAAATAATTTGGTACAGATGTTCCTTGGGTCATCCTCTAACAAAGTTGCTAAAATTATTCCGATCCGTAAAAAAACATGGCCGCCAGGGGCGGGGCTTATTTGTCTTATATGTATATAGAGAAACCTTTAAACAACATCTCTTCTGAAACCACTGGACAGAATTTGATTAAACTTGGCAGGGATGATCCTTGGGTCAACCTTCACAAAAATTGCACTAAAACACGCCAATGACAGCTTGGGGGGAGGGAACACGTAATATTGCTCACTTAATGAAAAAAAGAGGGCCAAGATGGCCCTGAATCGCTCACCTGATAAATGTTGCCTTCATTGGTAGATGTCAATTTGGCAATGTTACACACCAAATATCTAAACTCCAGGCCTTTTAGTTTCTGACAAGAAGATCTTTTAAGGTTTTTCTTATATAAGCTTAAGTGAAATCAAGTGACCCCTGAGGCGGGGCCAATTTTGACAACAGGGCCATGATGTAAACAAACTTGGTAGATGTCTATAAGGCCATGTTACAAACCAAATATCTAAACTCCGGGCCTTTTAGTTTCTGACAAGACGATTTTTCAAGTTTTCCTATTTAAGTCTATGTAAAATCAAGTTTAACCCAGCGCCATGATTTGATCAAACTTGGTAGATGTCCATAAGGCCATGTTACACACCAAATATCTTAACTCCAGGCCTTGTGATTTCTGACAAGAAGATTTTTCTAGATTTCCCAAGATTTTCAACATTCAAGATATTATTTATATACATTGCATAAGTTCCACATATGTGGGAAACAATAGTAGTACAACTTATACAATATTTATGAAACAAGGGTAGCACGTGATATATTGGAAAACGGCTATGGTTATATAATTGTTACAATGTTATACATTTAGGGGGGGGGGGAGAGGGACGAGAGAGAGAGAGAGAGAGAGATTATTTAATATATGAATATTTTGTATTAAATATCATTTATGAATAAAATACATAAGCCTTCAATGAAATTCTTCTATCATTTACATTCTATTTCTTCTATTCCATTTACATTTACATCTACCATTCTACCATTTACAAATACAATTTCTGTCAAAAGCGAAAGACAAAAAAAAACAACAACAAAAAAACCGTAAATGAGATCTTTATCAGTTAGCAATAATATTCTATTCTACTATTATAATAGGAATAAATTCTGGTGTAAGAGATGTGGATTAAGGTTGTAGGCTTTTAAAATGTCAAACCATAAAAATCTTAATGGCAAATTGACATGTTATGACATAAGACAGAAATTCTTTTATTATCTCCCCTTTGTAATTTTATTGTCATGAGTTATCTCCCCTGAAAACTACTAACAGTTATTTCCTACGGTGAAGTTTAGATGTGTTCATGAAATTTGAATCAGAATCATATAATACATCCTTCTACCGTGAGTTTTCCTCGAAAAACAAATTCAGTTTTTCATATTCACAGAAATAGTATATTTCCCATTGACTTCAATGTTTACTCAAATATAGATTATCTCCCCTACATCTAAATTAAAAAAAATGGGAAAAAAACTCTCGGTGAAATGTTTTTATTTTTGGATGTCTTCAACGTGACAATTTTCATAGAAATATTTCCATCCAATGGCAAAATATGGATATTAATGGGGTTATATCTTATGTAGTATAGACGGGTATCACGAATTACCGAATCGGATAGGATCGAACCGAATCGGACAGATCGGGCCGAAACAGACAGACCGAATCGGACAGGAACGGACCTATTGTTCTGAACCAAATCACGACTATAATTTATTTGATATATATATATATAATATTTTTCCAATTTGGTCTCAACAATTGAATCAAAAACCTCTTAATTCAATAAATGAAGTATAAATCTCTTTAATTCTATCAATGATATCATTAATTCGGTACAATGTATATTAACAAACATCATGAGCGCCTGTTTTGTTTGTTTGTTGTTGTTTTTTTATTGTTTTTATAAAAAAAATCCCATTCTTACAGATTTTATTAAAGTTAATAAAAATTAGATTTTTATATCATCAATTGATTTAATGGTATTAATAATTCAATTGTGGAAAATTCATGATATTTGTAGAGCTCTTCAAACACATGTTGTATTTGTGTTTATGTAGATTATGCGTTTATGATACTTTTATAAACAATCATATCTTTTTTTTCTTTTTTCAATCTAGACATTAATGTACAACGGAAGTTCAATTTTGACAACCGTATCGAATTTGTAATAGGTTTTCGTAAACTGATGACACGTGTGTGAAATAGATGATATATTAATAAATTGATATAGATGACTGAGAAATGGTTGATTTGCTGTCCATTTTCATTTACATATTTTTTATCAAGTGATAGGAATGGATTTTTTTTCAAATTCAACAAAAATTACCTTATTTTCTGTGATTCAAACCATTAAACATGACAGAGACATTATATTTCGATCATCACAGAGAGTTTCCTCTCTTACTCATGTCAGCTCTGTGTCAAACAAGAACAAGAAATATATCTTTAAAAATATTCGGCGCTAATGGGGATTGCACATGTGGTAAAATAATGTTAGCTAAGCGAGGTGTAGTTAAATCTTTATTATGACTTACAATACAGTCCTTATGATGTTGGCCCTGAAAATATGCAGAAAATGGCTTGAGATACATAAAATAGCTCCACGTATGTAAAAACATAAGTCTATATAAAGATGATAGTAGTTCATACTTAAATAATTTCATAGAGAGTGATCGATATTCCCGATATATCGATAACACAAATAAACATTTTCGTTTACCACTTCCGGTGTATAATAGGGAATATAACAAGGACCTACATTCTGCCATGGCTAGAGCGTAATTAAGTTAGAGCATAACAATGAAAAGGGTCATATTTTTTTTTTATTAAGTAACGTTCTCTTTTAATTTGTTCGTTTAATTTCGTCCGACCCGTGTAGGTGAAACCATCAAGGCAATTTTGAATAGAGCCGATATAGAATTCTCACTTCTTAAGTGAATTCATAACGTTTGATTTAAATTGATAAAATTCATCTTGCTTTATCATGAACGCATTTATAACACAAACAGGTTTGTGAAATGTGAAATATGTGCAGGCCAATATATAGTATGTTATGATTTATATGTATGTCGATGAGCAATTTTGCTTTAGTAGTAAGTTTGTTCTGTTGCGTTCTTTTTGACGATGAGCATGATACTTTGCCATTATCTAAAAGATCAAATATATTTCCTCATGTGTTGTTTATTCCCATTAAATCATAAATAGATATAAGTACGATATATATCCTCGGAGGTCCTTACCGCGTCCTTCATTTTTGTTCTGCTTTGTTGATACGAGAGTTATGCTCTTTCGTCGTGGGAAATTAGCTAACTGAATCAGTGCGATTTTTTTCCTGCAGAATTTGATTGAAAAGTGCGAATATTAATAGAATAAACATAAAAAAACTGATAGTTTTTGCTTTTCCCAACATAACTTGTCCTTCTGCTTTGTTTACATTTATTTTATGTAAGATCTGGATTCAAGGCCAATGCATTTCAATTTTATTTTTATACAACAAAATTGTTAGTTGAATTGTGTTAAATTAGTGTGACAAATATTTATAAGCAAAAACAGAAACTACTTCGTCAGCGTATCATTGATTAAATATGTTATGCAAATGGCGCGTGCTAACATTCATTGAAATCATAGGTTATTCCGAAACAAATAGTAACATCGTCGAAATCGAACGTTGAGGTGTTTCTTTCCGGAAAACGTCACGAAAAATGTTTACTGGTCTCATGCTAGGCATGGTTGATATTTATCAGATGATGTTATTTGTTCCAATATGTTCATTTATGTTATGTATTTTATTTTGAAACAGATTGATGCAATGCTGTTTTGATGGATGAACATAGCAGCATAATTTGGTTATGTGGGTGAATTGTCTGATGTCTGAGGCACTTTAAAATACAGCACCATATACACTATACTGTAAATAAAAATAAAAAAAAAGATTCTTTCCCAACATTTTTCACATGTTTCACGTGGATATATAGTCACATATAAAAGCATTTACTTACATTTGTAAATTGATAAAAGTATATTTTAGAAACACGCTGCAGATAAATGATATGTTTGTATATCATTGAATTTTAAGAATTATTCTTAAGGACATGATCTAAAATATTTATGAAATAAATTGGCCTTTAATTTGAAAATGTCGAGTGCTAGCTACATATAATAAAAAAAATATGATGAATTTGAAACTGATTAAAAAATACATATCATGATATTTTTTTACCGTTTTACAAACCGGCAGTTTTGAATTAATTTCGTTGTATTTAAATGGATATTGACTGATTATGGATGAAGAAACGTGAAACGTTTCAATTATATTGGGCCTATATGTTCTGTACAATACGAGTATATTTGGATTCGTGTCCATCTGTACCATCCATATGCCGCTATTGAACAGAACATCGTTAAATAGGCTAACCTAAGATTACTAGTTCTGGGTAATGAATATGATATTTATATTGACGGCACTACATCTTTTCGAAGAAAAAGCTAGTGTCAATTTTCATCTTGTCACTACTCACTAGTACAATATGGTAAAGTTTGTGTATACTACGGAAGGTTATAAGTGCCACATTGACACTTATCATTTTTACAACGCTTTAGTCTGTAAAATATACAGTTTAATCTATAAATTTTACAGATTAATCTGTATATTTTAAAAAAAAAGTAATTTTAAGTAAATTTTACAAAAAAAATGTGAGAATTGCAGATTAAACTGTAAATTTTACAGAAAAAATGTGTGAATTTTACAGATTAAAGTGTAAATTTTACAGTTTGAATTTTAAATATTAAATTGTAAATTTTACAGAAAAAAGTGTGAATTTTACTGAATAAAATGTAAAATATACAGTTTAAACTGTAAAATTTACAGAAAAAAAATTACAGTTTAAAATGTATTTTTTATTAATTTTTTTTAGATTTAACTGTAAATTTTACAGATTTAAGAGTCGAAAATAAAGAAATGATAAGCGTCAATGTGGCACCAATACGCTTCCGTAGTGCCAAGAAAATAATATAATGTTATCCATTAGTTTCATTTTTTCATGTGTGTGTGGTGTTTTCAGTAAGATTTAATATGAATGAGTTGCTACCTAGCATTGCAGCTAGTGCCATAAAAATCGTATTGATGGCACTGTATGAATTATATAGAAAAAAAATTCATGGATCTATAAATTGGTTTAGAGGGCTATATAAGGTCGAGCTCCAGCTACCGACCAGGTATTGTATGCGAGCAATTTTCTTACGGAGGGTGAGAGTCCAGTACTGGTTCTTTTCCAAGAACCATGATTACGTTAACTGCCCGTCTGATACAACAATCTCCGAGCAGAGTTGTCATTCGTCACCCATTACCTTGCTCAGAACATATTATTTTTAGCTCTGGTGGCCATTTTGGTTGGCGGACCCGAATGATTTTTGCTATTTTTGTTCAGCACCACCTAAGGGTATTCCTGTAAAGTTTATTAAAATCTGTTCAGCGGTTAAGGAGGAGAAGTCATTTAAAGCTTAAAGCATCTCGGCTCATTGACAAAAAAGTCGTGGGTCAAGAATCTTGTTAAAACAGAAAAAAGTACATTGAAGTTGATTTTAGGGGAAAAATACACTAATGCAAAAATTACGACCCCAAGCAATAAAATTATTTACCTATTAATTTAATTATACTATCTTTTTTCCCCAGGTACCCCTCAGAATGCATTTCCGTCATCCTTGAAACATTTTTCCGGCCCGGATCCAGCGGGGGGACCGATGGGGGGCATGACCCCCCCCCCCCCCCCCCGCTTCCCTGGTCATACATTTTTCAAGGCTATAAAATCCCTTGATTACATCAGAGTAGGAAATCCCCATCGTGGGCCCCCATACTGAACCACCCGCATAACCACCTGACCAGCCAGACTCCTATTGTCTTAAAGTCCCCTGCTGTTAATGTGTAGGTAATCCGAATCGGCAGTCGTCCATGACTGTATGATAAGCGTGTGTTTAGGGTACTGCGAACACGTTCACTGATTGAGAGAAATTTACATGTCGACTGCCGAGCGATCTAACAATTGGGAAAAATAGGCAATTACCAAAAGTTTGTATCAGTTAAAACTATACACAATTCTAAACAAATGCAGTTTAAGAAATAGCATAAAATAGTTCAGCATAAAATTAGCTGCTAAAAACAAAAACTAAGCTTGAACATTTAAATTTGATTAGCACGGAAACAATTTCACTAGTCTCGAGCCCAAAGAAATTAATGAAAAGAGACTTCTTTGACTAAATCCATCTACGAAATTTTTAATTCACTTTTCTCTACATGTTTAAAGTTTTAAATCTTGCTTTAAAAGCGGGCTAAGTAGCTGCCGGCAGGTTGATGAACTTTCAGGTATGAAAAATTGCCGATTTCGTATTTGAAAAAGTTAAAAAGGTAATGTTTTTTTTTTTTTTTTTTTTTTTTTTTTTTGCTGTAGCAAAGAAAATCTTAGTATTCTGCAGAGTAGATGCATACCTATCGTTAGCCATGCAAATTAAATTTAATCAGAAATCAAATGGGCTGCTTCCAGGTCGACAATTAGACAGTCAAGATTACCAAGTTCGAACCTAATACAGCATATACCCAGTATTCCATTTCACATAATTTGACAAATATGTTTAAACTGATTTTTTTCCTTAGACTTAAACAAAACTGTCTTTTACACTACTGAGTCTAAAACTGATAATTATTCAAAGCATTCACTAACTGACAGTGTACACAAGTCACTTTTTTTTGGGGGGGGGGGGGGGGTCCAAAAAACACTTATTAATTTCTTTGTGCCAGTATGTGGTTGAAAATGCACGAGAAACCTATATATTATACCCTATTCCCCAAAACCGGAGTAAATGCCCTTTCAGTAATATCAGTGTCTCAGTCCTCCACACCCCCCCCCTTCTACCGTCAGTAGTAGTAATTCAATAACATGGCTTTGCGAAAGTAAAATATAAAATTACATTTTTTGCCTCGGGGATGTACTCCCGATGGAAATTGATGAGCCTCGGGAGGCGTCGGGAACAGCTTCCCCTGTGTCTCGCGGAACTTTGAAAGCGTCGCGAGCTATGTGGAGTCATCGAGGGGCCTCGGGAGAGATTCATTGCTTGCACTGAAAATGTTCTCGAAGTTTATTGGGGAAAACAGGCCAAGGAAACATACGCATAGCTTCCCAGAAGCTCCTGGAAAGCATTTTTTCCTCCGAGGAATCCCCTAGGCTTCGGTGATGACTCGAAGGTTCGGCGACCTTTCTGTGACAACATTCCAGATCTTGTGATAGAATCTCAGAATATTCGCAAAAAAATAAAAAATAATAATAATAAATAAATTTTAAAAAAAATCGCCAAGCGCCCTGTAAAATGTGTTGCTTTTTTGGTCAACCTTACAGTGAGACAGTCAAAACGGCCATGGGACATTGTTGGGGGACATCCTCATAAACCCACAAAAAATTACCCTTGATTTTGTCTCTTAATTCTATTACAAAATTCTTATAATTTCCATAATCTTTCCCGAGGCACCTAGGATGGTTCGATACAACGATACATTCCATAATCTACGGGGATATTCCCCAGATGATGTTTCAAATTCGGTGAAGCTCAAACATCTGATGCCATCGGAGAAAATTTGTGTATTTCCAAATCGCCGATGATTTTTCTCCAGTGGGACCAAGGCATTAGAACCATAGTCTTCAAGTTTTAAAAATAAAATAAAATCAAATAAAAATCAATTTTATCCCCAGATACCCTTCAGAATGCATCTCCGTCACACTAAAAACTCTTTTTTTCGGGGGAGCATGCCCCCGGAACACCCCAAAGCACTCACATCACATTCAGACTTTGCCCTTCCCCCAGAGGAAAAATTCTGGATCCGGGCCTGGGACCCATCTAGCACTGACATCCCACTCATATTTTGAGCACCCTGAGTAAAAAAAAATCTGTATCTGGGCCTGAATATGATACACAAGTTTGTAGTACGGAAACTGCCTACCAAATAGAATTTGTCATTTAAACATTACTTAGGCTAAATTATAAGATTTGCAAAATGCCATTTAGATATGTTTGATGGGTCAGAAAGTTCAAAGATATCAGTATTCTAAATGCTACAGAATAATAAACATGAATGTATGGGTGCCTTTTCAAGATACATTGAAAATGCCCTTAAAAATATGTAATAATATTATCTTATAGGTGGATTAAGGAGGGGGATGACGTACGCCCCTTAAGATGTGTTTTACCAACATCCTGTACTCCATGAGCCTTACACGACATTCAAGGGTTAGCTTAATATAAACATTAAAACCAATATACAGTGTCAAAAAATGATTAACAGAAATATTAAAAAGAAAACAATAACAAGTCAAGTCAAGTCAAGTATATTTTATTGGCATAAACAAATACATGTCCATCGCCAAATAACAAAACATCAAAAGCACATGAAGATATGCGTGAACAACAACAAACAAACAAAAATATATTTTGCTGAAATTTTTGTTAGCGAGACGACGATAATACATGGTGAAATCATTATACCCCACTGCTTAAAATTAAAGATGGAGACGAAATTTACATCCGCGATAAAAATTCCAATCTCGTTCAAATATGAGTGTTTTACATGAGGAAATAAATAATGTAAGAGTTGTATGGTTGAGAATTGCCCCTTGATTACTTGACGGAAATGGGTTCGCACATTATAGACATACTGCGACAAGGAATATGGGCGTCGTTAACTGGAGGATGGTTCTACGATCCACACCTCAGCATCTTCATAAACACATTTCATCTCTACTTGTGGATGTTTCTCCTAGCATTTCCGCTTATCCTACACTTGGTATGTCATATGTTATTATGATGTTATGTAGCAGTTAGCGATTGTGAGTAATTTAATAAGCTATTGGTGGCTAATTAGTTGGGCCCAATTTATGTTTTTGATTTTGACAGAATGACCGGGATGACTAATTGAAGCATGTAATTCGGGATTTCACCAAACACCACTTAGTTCAAATTGCAATTTTTATATATAATTACAATTATACCCCTTCCAAAATTATATTCTATCATTATTTATATCCATTTTCTCAATAAACATGTCACATAATCAGGAATCAATGTTGGACGAAGCGTACCACTGCAGTTAAGGACTATCATCATTATCATTTAGGCCGCATTCCAGGATGTCTTGGGTTGGCCCTTTCTCCAAAAATAATTTCTCTCCATTTATCTATCTATCTATCTATATATACTGCACAAACTCCCCTTTCGGGTATTACTGGCAGGTGCGCGTCTATGCAAGGATAAAACTGTTAAAATAAAAATTTTGTTAGGGTGAGAAAATTTTCTGAAAAAAAGGTGAATATGTTAGGTTTAAGATCTGGTAAAAACATCTTTTTGTTGATTCAGGGACGGTCTACTATCTGAAACGAGAGGAGCTTTTGTTTAAATGCTAAAAGATCTCAGTCATCGTCTTTTTTGGTGGACCTGCTGGTCTAGCTACCTGAAGATTTAGCCGCCACTTTGCTTTAGCCAGTTTGACTTTGAGTACTCCTTTCTGTGTATATGTCCAAACCATCTTAGTCCTGACCTCCTAATTGTCTCGGTGATGTTTTTAACTCTCAGTTCCTCACATATGAGTTGATCAATCAGAGAGACTCCACACATTGATCTGAGCATCCTCATCTCTGCCCTCTCCATCATCCTCTCAGGCTCTTTATTCATTGGCCATGTTTCACATCCATATGTCATTGAGGAAAAAATGCATGCAGCATATACCTGGCCCTTCATTTTCAATGGGGATGCCTTTGACTTGAGGAATGTTTCAGTGGGGATGCCTTTGACTTGAGAAATGGTGATAACTCCCTGAATTTGAACCAGTCACTCCTTAACGAGTAGTTAATGCTGAATCTGCACCACCTTCCTTGCTCAGGGTGTCACCTAAGTAACAGAAGGATGTAGCATGCTGGCTTATCATCACTTTGGTCTTTCTGGCATTAACCTTCAAACCTTTGCAGTCCAAGGCCTTCTTCTAAGCTGTCATCTTGGTCTGCAGTTCCTCTATGGAGTCTGCCATGAGGACAAAATATCAGCATACCTCCCATTGAAAGCCACCTTATGCTTCAGAGGACACCACATCATTACAGTGGCAAATAGTAGGGGACTAAGTATGTACAGCACCCTGATGGGCACCCAATTTCGTTTCAAAACCTTCACTGACACCAGCTGATGTTCTAACGACTGTTCTTGCTTCAGAGTACTTCATCATCACTGCTGTAGACTAGCCATTCCTCTACTCCATGTTTTCTCAGTGCCCATCTCAGAACCTCTCTTGGTACTCTATCAAATGCCTTCTCAAGGTCCACAAATCCAAAATAAACCTTCCTATTCCTAGACCTTCTTTTATGTAAAAGACTTAGTACTAAAACAGTCTAGAGCGCTGTCATACATACAGCCTCTTTTTTTTTTTACTTAGAATCTCGATCAAGTTTTTCATACCATCACTTTTTTCACTGAGCTCTTTTAGGTTTTGCTTTGAAAGATGGAATATTTGTTTATGACCATCAATTCTATCTGTAAGCAAGAAAACTTAACTCTTTGCTGTATTTTGACCAAATAATGCCTCTTTTTCAAAATTTTCGAGAATTTATATTAATTTTTTCATACCACCTCATTTTTTTTCACTTAACCCTTGAAGTATTGAAGGTATTGCTTTGATACTTGAATTGCTCATCCTGTAACTATCTGAACAGCTTTATCCTTATTTTAGTCATAGCATACTGCACATTTACCATCTGTTATTCAGTTCAGAAATAAAATCTAGAAAGTCAGTTCCTTGATGAATTTGTTTGTAAATGAAATGCATCTTTATTATGAAAGGCTATTTACTATTAAATAGCTGTTTATACAGTAATCAAGTTCACAACTTTGTGTTTGTGTAAAATAAGAAATTTGTAGAACTGGTAAGAAATTGTAGAACTTGTGAAAATAAAGCGAGTGAGCTTCTAAAATATTATCCAGCTCTGATAAATTCTTTTGACCTAATGCTAATATTGAAAAAAAACATCAACTATAATCTGTATTAATTGAATGTTTCAGACATTGCCAGCCACTCTTCTGACATGGGCAGTATACTGTGGTGTGATAGGGGGGTTGTTTTTTTGTGTGAAATTCCTGAACTACAAGCTCCATCATATGTTCGACACAAGTGAAGTGATTGAAGAAGGAGCTGAGGACAAAGACAGCAAGAAAGGAGGAAGCAGTACCGGCCCTATAGAACTAGGGTTAGTATATGTAATTACATTTCACTGGTACACAGGTTTCTTCCCTCCTTACTCAATTATGATGTCTATCTGTCTAGTTATACCCCCTGCAATATAAGTTGTTGGGAAGTACACCTAAATCAGCTTGTCCCTCAGTCTGTCTTTCTGTAGACACAATTTTGTCTGCACTTAATTTCCAAAACTTCTGGCTTGAACTTGATGACACTTCAAAGGATTGCCAATTTAATCAGTATGAAGTCTAGTTTTGCATATCATTGGCACAGTGATTTTTTCTATTGGTAAATTTACTACCTATAAGTTTTACAGGTGGTTTTCCACAGTAAAAAAGAACTGACAGACATTCACCCCCCCCCCCCCCCCCCCCAAAAAAAAAAATAATAAAAAATAATTAATACATACCCGGGTAAAAAAAAAACTAAAGAAAAACACTGTTGGCATGTTTGGATGGGATGATTTATTACAGAGTTATGACCCTATGTAGTATTAGCAATATGTATAGGTAATGGCATAGCTAATTTTCCACACTAAAAGCCACTTTATCTCCAAAACCCCTGATTTAAATGTAATGAAATTTAACATGATTGATCATCAATACCAAGTATAGTTGTGCATATTATCATTGAATGTTTAATTAAATATTTTATCACAGAATTCCATAATAACCAATTCTTGTCCTCACATCTCTAAAACCCCTAGCTTGAATTGGACAAAACTTTGTTTGGTACCAAGCTTTGTATATTGTCGACATATTGGGTTTTGATATATTATCACAGTATTATGGCCTTTTACTTTTTGAAACATGATTCCTGTCCTCACTTAACCTGTATTCTAGAATTTGAAGTGCCTTGTCCAATACCCTTAATCCACATGAATAATTTTACTATGGACTCTCTTTATTTTGCTGATACATGTATTTCCTATGCTTTTTTTTTCTGTTACAAAGCAATATGCTGGGGGTATTCCATCTCTGTTAGTTATAGTTCTTTCTGTATTGGTAGACAGTATACTCCCTGAAATGCATGTTGCTTTGAATTTGGTGTGATAATTTTTGTCTTATCTTTTATAAATAAAAGTACTTAAGATAATCATTCAGTTAAGCGGAGATGACACATAGGAATCACTTATCCATCGCCTGTCTGCTTGTCCATCTGTTTGCCACACTTATTCTGTCAAGCTTCTTTGAGCAGGTGACACATGTCTTCTAAAAAACACTTGTTGTTTAATTGCAAGTGATATTTGCATTAAAATATTTCATTGATTTATTTACAATGATTTAAATGGTTTTATGGAAGGAAAATGAGGATGTAAAATAAAAATATAATGTATTTACTATTTAACTATATATAGGTCCCAAGAACCGCCAGAAACATTTGAACTGACCACTTTGACTAGCAGTGATAAGGTAGATGGGCAGTCTGAATCCAAACCAGATGACCAGTCTAGCAATAACACTGACCTCAAACATGGGTCAGACACTGGTGTCAAAAAGAGGAAACAAAAGAAATATGGTGAGTGGTCACTTTAATTTCAGCATACAATTGAATGTTGTCCTATATGTATGTTAATAGCATCATTGCATTTGTGATTTGGGTTTCAGTATGCAGTATACATGTATTGTTACATTTGAGTAAAATTGTCACAAAACATGACATGTTAGTTAGTTTCAAAATAAGAAAGCTAATAAGATGTATATGATATGTGTGGACTACTTGCATAGGAGAAAAATGAAGAAAAAATAAACTTTTTTTTTTTATCTCAAATGAATTATTGAATTCAAATGTGTCAACTACATTCCAGATTCCAGTAAAGCACCCATTGCTGAGATGGACAAGGATGAGTTTGACTCACCATTACAGGGAGCTGTCGGGGGGACCAATCGCCCCATCCCTTGTTGCCCTAGTAACAGTGATCCTGAGGAAGGTATATGACCAGTTCTTCAATTTTTAGCTCACCTGAGCATAGCTCAGGGTGAGCTTTTGGGATACTTGATTGTCCGTCGGCCGTCGTCCGTCGTCAGTCGTCCGTCGTCCGTCAACAATTTTGATGTTTACACACTAGAGGCCACAGTTTTGATCCAATCTTCCTCAAACTTGGTCAGAATGTTTGTCTTGATGATATCTTGAACCCTTTCGAAAATGGGTCAGGTTGGATCAAAAAGTAGGTCAGTAGGTCAAATCTTAGAAAAATCTTGTTGTCCATCAACTATTTTGATGTTTACACACTAGAGGCCACAATTTTAATCCAATCTTCCTCAAACTTGGTCAGAATGTTTGTCTTGATGATATCTTGAACCCTTTCGAAAATGGGTCAGGTTGGATCAAAAAGTAGGTCAGTAGGTCAAATCTTAGAAAAATCTTGTTTACACACTAGAGGCCACTATTTTGATCCAATCTTCCTCAAACTTGGTCAGAATGTTTGTCTTGATAATATCTTGAACCCCTTCGAAAATGGGTCAGGTTGGATAGAAATGTAGGTCAGTAGGTCAAATCTTAGAAAAATCTTGTTTATACTCTGAGGGCAACATTTTTGGTCCAATCATCCTCAAAATTTGGCAGAATGTTTGTCATGATGATATCTTTTGTGGATGGGGTCAGAAAATTCCTGAACATTGTTTCACCTCATCATCTTAATTCTGAAGCAATCTGTTTTGTACAGGCAATGAATGATACTTTTCTCAGGTGAGCGATCTAGGGCCATCTTGGCCCTCTTGTTATGTAGAGACATGTCTTAGAATTATTAAACCCCAGTAAGTCACAGTTATATAGGCACGTCAGAATGCAAGTTCAACCAGATGACTTCTTCATTCATCCTAGGACAATAGGTCAAATAACGTTATTGTGTCAAATTGAAGGCCTTGGGTTGAGAATATGATTATCTTCAGTGAAACTGTTTTATTTAATGTAATCCTGCATTTTATTTTACTTTCTCTTTAGAGATGTGTAAAGAGCAATGCTTATTAAACCAAATGTAAATAATTTAGCTGGTTGTGAAAGTTATTATGATATTTTATTACTAGTTTAAACAGTTACCATAAAAAGCTACTTGTCTCATTTGGAATACAAGAAGGGATTTAAATATTTTAGATTTAGATAAAGAGCTTATTGTGACACTAGAATTCTTGAAGTCACTTATCTTGAAAATAATAATTTAAAAAATCTCTTGAGTTTTGCAAGTCTGGGAAAATACAACCCTGATTTTGACATTGGGTATGTTGTTTAGCCAACATCACTTCTGATATGCTTAATCCTTGTCATAATTCCAGATGACACCCCATCAGATGCTGATGATGACCTCAGTATCCCCAACACTATCACCACAAAAGCAGATGTGGAAGCAGAGCCAATGAACTTCCACACCAGTCTCCCTGATGAGAGCCTCCAACAGCTTGACCTCAAATCTCCTACAGATTCCAAGCATTCAGGTGATGCAGATCTGAGTGATGTATCACCAGAACATGTTAGTACTAATAGACCTAAAAAATCAAGACGAAAAACTCAGAGAGCAAAAAGTGCTTTAGAGAGTTCCAATTATCCATCAAAACATTCCTCAGAGAGGTCTTTGAGATCTCGTCCATCTCTGCCAGCCAGACCAAAGTTACAATCCGTGATAAACAAAGATACAGGTGTTTGTATCATTCGCCCATGGAGTGATCAGACCATTAGTAGAACAAAGCAAATGCTTGAGAGTGATGAAATCACTGTGATAGACTTTGAGGTGATGAACAATGTAGCAAAGGCTTATCAGGCTCGCGGGGCTGGTACCCCTAGAAGGACAAAAAGTAAGGTTAAAGACTCTATAGATGAGTGTAGTGAAAAGAATGGTAAACTGAGTGAAAGTGATCTTACAGATTTAAAAGATGAAAGAACTAGTGTTGATGATAATGTACAAAATGCTGATTCATGTAATGAGCCATCACAATCTAGTCAGGATATGGAGGTTAAAGACACAACAAATGTTGACAGCAGTGGGAAATCTGATGATGAAGCTGAAAATGATGATGAGACAAATGAAAAAGTGATAGAATCTAATAAAAGTTTAGATGATAGTGAACTGCTTGAGGCAGTGTTAGACTCAGTGAGTGCAAGTACCTCTGAAGGTTTCCGTACCAGAAAAGCTGCAAGTGAAGAAAGGGCTCTTGAGAAAGAGAGTTCTAAGCCAATTAGCTCTAGTCAACCAATTATCAAGATAGGTGGTTCTTACGTTCATTCCAGTAGTGATGAGTCAGATTTGAGTCTAGGTGAAGTGGTAGTAGTGGACAAAAAAGGAAAAAAGGGCAAAACAAAGGCAAAAACTAAAACAGGAAGTAGCACTGTGCCCAAAAATCCTAGGGCCAGGCCAAATAGTGCTGAGTTTCTGCAGACTCCAGACCAAAATAGTTTGAGCAGTGTCACAGATAAAACAAAGCCTAAACTTCACTCTAGTCCCACTTTAAACACTAATGATTCACACCTTAGCACTCCTTTGAAACCAAAGGACATAGGATTTGCACGTGTGAGTAAGATGCTGGCCCGGGCAACCAGTGACAGAAGCCAGTCAAGTGAGAAGGTGGTATCGGTACCCAGCTCCCAGCAGAGTAGTGTGGTGGGGCTTGACTGGCTCTTCAGCACAGATAGCGACTCTTCTGGTGAGTGAAACTTCAATGCTTGTCTTTTTAATACTATTTTACCACTTAAACCATTACTTAAAAAAAACAACTCATTTTGTTTATTGGTAAACAGAGCATATCAGCTACAGAAGGAGCTGTCTGATCAGGGTTTCGCCCATTTCCTCATACAATTTTGTAGCTCAGATTCTGCACAGTCAGCTTGTCAAAGAAAATATAATTTTTTAATAAACCATCTAAAGTTCAGTAATATTCATCAAATAAAAAAAATAGCACATTAATATTCATGAATAAAGGGGTTATTTAACTGCTTCATAACATGATTTGTGTAAATATGGTACTGGCCTTTATGCATAAATCTTTTACAGGGCAATTAGTCCAACTATATCAATATCTGTTGCAGAGTGTGCATGTTAAGTATTGTTCACCATATGTTAAACCCATTGTCATTATACAAAGTGACATTGGTGCAATGTAAAAGGATCATTCACATAATCCTGTCAAGTGTTGGCTTATTGACTTGTCAATACAGTATTGACCGTACCAGTGGCAAACTGGCAAATACCAGTTAATACTGGTCGATTGGGCATAATGCTTATTTAATATTTATCATAATGGTTTCTTCATTATTCAGCCAGTATAACTAGTTAAGTTGATAATTCTGTTTTACAGAATACAATGTTTAGAAATGTTTCAAAATTTAAACTAATTTAAAATTGATATTATTTTTTACATCAGATTTTCTCTATTGGCTTCCTGTTCCAGCTTGTCATGTATATCTCCATAATGTTGAGTCAGTGTGTTCATCTCCATCTGTGATTGTTCATACTCACAAGGAGTCATTGCATCTTGCTGACATATAGAAAAACACTTGCTGTTTGACATTCCGTTAAATAGATCTTATCCAATGAATTTAGGGAATATTTTCGGGAGAGAAACTAATTATTCTCCATAATAACCAAATTATATTGACCTTTCAGTTAATTCCTGCCTAAAAAATCTGTAAGGGTTCTCATGTATGTATTTTGGCATTTCCTAAGTTTAAAAAAATGAATATTTTAGTCTTTGTCTCTCATACACATGCAAACTATGGCTCTTTAGAATTCAGTGGATACTTCTGAGAAATTAAACGCATGTTCATAGTATTTAATCTTCCTGTTATGACAGTGCAGACAATTGTCTATTTATAGTACAGTGGTTTTGTTATGCTGGAGGCACAAGACAGCAGTGGACTGTAATTAACCAGGGTTTGTGTATTCAAGTGGTGTGACTGAGAGGTAACATGCAGTCCATGTTTAGAGAGTAAACAAATTTTGTGGCAATAAAGCATTGGCAATGCATGGCGATTCATGTTAAATGGTCTCATGTAATCACTTCTATTCATCAGGTTAAAGCATATGCATACTAGCAAGTAGCATACAGTCAAAATATCCTTGTGGAACTTGGTGCGTGAGACTGCAGTGATACCTCTTATTGAGAGCAGTTGACAGCTGATATGAATAAAACTTGTTGGGTTCTCACTCCCACTTTGGAGTCTTGAGCACTTATATATTATGACTATGTATAGGGGGCCTGGGGTGTAATATCCCTAAAATTAATTCTTACAGTGAAATTACCATTCACAAATTTGAAATAGTCAAATCTAGAAAACCACAAATGTTGTGATATTTCAAATTTTACACCTCTGCTATATGGAGGACCCCTGAATTTTCTAGAAATCTTTATCTTCATGTTTAGAATCCTAGAGAGGTCCCTGGTTGTATATATGTTGGGGTTTTGTTTGGGGCCAGTGGTATAGACATATTTAAAAATAAGAATGATGATAAAGAATATCAGTATCTTTCCATAGCTAATAATGGTATGAGTTGAGCAAATTTAGAAGTAACTGTTAGACAATGTGCATGAAAACAACCTCTTGAATAGTCATTTATCTGGCCCAGGGTTCTCACTAATTCCTAATGGACTCCAGCCACCAAGTTTTTAAGAATCCATACTTCTATTACATAATAATAATTAGGAGGTCTACTGTCTACATGATACTATAGTTAAAGAAAATCTCTGTCTAGAATGCCATATTTTAGACTCCTAGTGAAAACACTCAGTTTTCAATGACAATAGTAATGACATTTGATTGTCATTTGGCTGCATCAGAGAAAAACTTAACTTTATGTTGTGGTTGTCTTTAGTGCTCCAAGTTTCATGGCCAAAAAATCAGTGACATCAAAAATAAGAAAAGAATGTATTTTTCTATTTCAGAAAAGTTTAAAGGAGTGTTTAATGATAATAAATTTGACATTGAAACTAGTTTTGTTGTACTGTAATTCTGTAAACAGTTTATTTAAATGAACAATTAATGTTGTTCTAGCATATGACACATGCCATCTATCAAAAATGATTGCTGTGTAGAATACCGTTATACAATATATAGTGTCTTTTTAATACCCTCATCTACTTCCAGATACTCGATCCCATGGACCAGAGGTGGACAGTGTGACCTCCAGCACCATCTCTATTGATGACAGTTACCTTGACAACAGCTTGGAGCAGCCTGTGTCCTATGACCTCCTTCAGGATACCAACACTGACAGCTCACCCAGCAGCCCCAGTTTGGATGACCTTGAGACCATGAGAAAGCAGGGAGCCATCCCCAAACATTTCCAGAAACCCCTGCACCCGCTGCCTGAACCTTCACCACCCAAAGATGGTAAGTGTTCATTGTGATTCCTGCTCTGATTTTCATGATGTATATTACCTAGTTCATTTTTAGTCCCTTACTGGTGTTTACAATGGAGGGGACTATAGGTTTGCCCTCCTTCTGTCTGTCCATCCGTCCGTCCGGATGTCCGGGAATCTTGATCCCGCGATGACTTTAAAAACCGTTTAATATTTTGAAAATTGGTATATATATAAATGGTGGTATAGAGATTCTGCACATCACTTTGTTGTTGTTTTTTTACCAAATTCTGGTTGCTATGGTAACGGAAAAATTATGCACCTCACTGGTAGGGGACTCATGTGCAACACCAGTTACTTGTTGGACATGTATTTCAACATAAATTCCATACTTAAAATTGATGGGCTTTGGGCGTCTTCTCAGGTTGATTTTTTTTAGCTCACCTGAGCAAAGCTCAGGGTGAGCTATTGTGATCCCGTGAGCGTCCGTCGTGCATCGTGCGGCGTCAACAATTTTTAGTGTTTACACTCTATCACCTTTATTTCTTGAGCAATCATCTTCAAACTTTAAGACAATGTTTATGACCACAATGTCTCGATTGAGTTCGATTATGGCTGAGATCCATCAATAAGGTCAAGAGTTATGCTCCTTTTAATATTCAAAAAATGCAAGATTTCACTTTGTTTACACTCTAGCATCTGCATCTTTTGAGCAATCATCTTCAAACTTTATGGCAATGCTTATGACCATAAGGTCTCGATTGAGTTCGATTATGGTTAAGATCCGTCAATTAGGTCAGGAGTTAAGCCCCTTTTAATATTAAAAAATGCCATATTTCACTTTGTTTACACTCTAGCATCTTCATCTTTTGAGCAATCATCTTCAAACTTTATGGCAATGCTTATGACCATAATGTTTCGATTGAGTTCGATTTTGGCTGAGATCGGTCAATTAGGTCAGGAGTTAAGCCCCTTTTGATATAAAAAAATGCCAGATTTCACTTTGTTTACACTCTAGCATCTGCATCTTTTGAGCAATCATCTTCAAACTTTATGGCAATGCTTATGACCATAATGTCTCGATTGAGTTTGATTATGGCTGAGATCCGTCAATTAGGTCAGGAGTTATGCCCCTTTTAATTTTAAAAATTTGCCATATTTTACATTGTTTACACTCTAGCATCTTCATCTTTTAAGCAATCACTTTAAAACGTTATGGCAGTGCTTATGACCATAATGTCTTGATTGAGTTTGAATATGGCTGAGATCGGTCAATTAGGTCAGGAGTTAAGCCCCTTTTGATATAAAAAAATGCCAGATTTCACTTTGTTTACACTCTAGCATCTGCATCTTTTGAGCAATCATCTTCAAACTTTATGGCAATGCTTATGACCATAATGTCTCGTTTGAGTTCGATTATGGCTGAGATCCATCAATAAGGTCAAGAGTTATGCTCCTTTTAATATTCAAAAAATGCAAGATTTCACTTTGTTTACACTCTAGCATCTGCATCTTTTGAGCAATCATCTTCAAACTTTATGGCAATGCTTATGACCATAAGGTCTCGATTGAGTTTGATTATGGCTGAGATCCGTCAATTAGGTCAGGAGTTATGCCCCTTTTAATTTTAAAAATTTGCCATATTTCACTTGGATTACACTCTAGTATCTTCATTTTTTCAGCAATCTTTTTTAAACTTTAAGACAATGTTTATGCCCATAATTTTGCAATAGGTTCAATTATAACTGATATTGACAAGTTAATTTAGGAGTTATGCCCTTTTCACCATAAAAAAAGCCAGATTTCACTTTTACACTCTAACATCTTTATTTCTTGAGCAATCATCTTTCTCAGGTGAGCGATCAAGGGCCATCTTGGCCCTCTTGTTTTAAATCTTCTATCTTTCATCTTTCATTGATTGCTTCAATGTTTGGGCAGTTGACCTTGTGACCATGACCTTTGACTTACTTTTGATGGAACAAGCATTATCTGGACAGGTTTACCTTTTGGTTAAACTGCTATAACTTTTATGTGCTTCATTTGATTGATTTAATATTTGGACAGTTGTTCAAGTGGATGGACCTCTTCATTAAGGAGTTGACCTTGACCTTTGACCTAGGTTTGATGGGGAAAAAAAAAAGAGTTCATAATACCATTCTTGTTTTACATGATGCACAAACTTCATAGAATTATTCAAATCTAATGTAATTCTAATGTTGCTTTTTCCACTGGTGAAAAAAATTTTTTTTAATGTAAACCTCACACAGTCTGTATGATGTATATGACAGAGTGCCAGGACACGAAGACATCCAGTCCGGCGTCATTTGATCTTTCGGATCCAGAGGAGTTCCACCGAAAGCTGATTGAGATCCTGAATGAGCCAGCGGAGACTTCAACAGAGCAGCTGAAGAAGTTCATGGCTGTAATGGAGGCTAAAAGTAGGTCATATCTTGTGATGAATAAGGAGCTGGGGGAATTATTTTACTGGTAAATTGAAATGGCAATACCAAAAAGCCCAAATTGATATATAAATATAAAAACATGGCAAATCATGATTTTTAATGTGTCAGGCAGCAATATTGAGATAACTTACTGGAATTTATTATAACACATTCATTTTATGTACTTTTTAGATTATTTAATGCCACTTTAAGCCTCAAGTCTTTTTTATTGTTCCATGCTATTCAGGCCTTTGATTAAGGAATTGTGTTTCAAGCATTTCTTTTTTTCAACAGTTAATTTGGAGATTTGCTTTCATAATGCACTTTTCTATTCATCAAAATAGGTCTTACTTATACTTTCTGTTAAGAGGTTATAAAAGTAGATATCTTTAGTATAGATTGGGTCATCCATTGACTATTTGATATCCTAGTGAAGTGACAAGGCAATTTGATGAAGTAATATGAGTATATCTGAAAATTTTGAAATGTTGATTAGTAGTACAGGTGCATGCACCTTCTTGAACCTTGTTTATGACACAAGACTGCATGAAAATAGTCATCATACATTTTTATATTCCCAAAGGATTTATTATGGTTTGCACATAGCATCTGTCTTTTGCCAATGTATGTGCAGATAACTCCTCCCTGATAATTCAATAGAATTTCTTCATACAGGTATTTGCATGGAGGATTGATATTGCAAAGGTGGGATAGCTTGGAATTCATTATTTGTTCTGGAGTTACTACCCTTTTTATCACCTGTATTTTCTTCATCCTGATCTTTGAAGTGTCTTTAAGGAGTTGATCTTGTTTTATTAATTTTAATTGTTACTATTAAACTAAACCTAAAGAATTCATATTTTATTCTTATGCATTTTTTTACAGAGAACAAAAGTAGTTCTGTCAAAAGCAAGAATGAGAAGGAGGACAGTAAGTATTTGCCTTTTGTATGTGTTTATATGAATACAAGCAATTAGCATTAGAAACATTTCTCAATGGAGCATATTACCTAAACCAAAAAAAAGGCTTTCCACAATACTCTGATTATTGTTATCTGAGAATTAAGGGGAATGGAATAACAACATCGCAAGTATTGATAATTTATATGGGAAAGGTCTTATCATAAGTCCTTTCCGAAGTTGATTTAGGCATTTTTGGTTTCCTCATTGTCTAAAACTAAATGAATAAGAAATAAATCAGCAGAGAGTATTTTTATTTTTAAAATATGCATGTGTTATCACTCATTGGCTACTAAAATGTAGTCTATATGCTTATAAACATGTAGATGTATATAGTAAGTTGATAATAAGATGTTTTGACTTGTATCACAACCTGATCCAGCCAAGGCAGCTACATCCAGTACCTCAGTAGAACCAGAGAAATCAGAGAACCAGGCTGACAACCTGGATACAAAATCCAACACTTCAAAACCAGTCACCCCCACGGAGATCACCAACCTCCTCCCAGACAACCAGGAAGATGCCTCAAGGGGCATGCACCGGCGAGCTCGCAAACCAGTCAGGTATGGCAGTCTACCATGAAATAGCATTGTAAGGCGTGATTTTGAGATATCCAATGAAATATGCTATTCATTAGACTTTATCAAGTGATGGCATGAATATAAAACATGGGATACCCACAGCTGTTGAAAAATAAAGACAAGTCAAGTCTAGATTGACAGTTACACTCCTGCTTCACAAACTTAAATGGAGCTATATAGGAATCCTGTCCAATCACATCACATCCCACTTTACAAAATGCTCCCTTTTCCTTCATCATATTTTCATGTTTTTGAGTAAAGATGGGGTAGTTAGGATATTTATCACCTGCAATGATGGCTCTTTTGTTACAGAAATAAATCTAATCTTATGTTATTAAATTGGATTGGGCATAATCAAGGAATCTTGTATGGTAAATTTGTAGGAAGAGACGTCGCAACACAGGATCAGGGACTGGTTCTGGGTCTAAGAAGTCGTCCCATCTGGCAGAGTCCCATGAGGATACGACGGAGGGCGCCACACACCTCTTCCAGGATGAAGATGGTAATTGCCTGTTGCTTAAAAATAATCCCTTGTTTAAGTAGGTTATCCTACAAACCACATAAAAGGATGATGGGAAATTTCATGAAAAAAGGATTGATCTCATCTTTAGAGACAAATAAATTGATAAATTATGAATAAATATATTCTATTTGTTTCCTAATCAGTTATACTTGAATATGTATAAAAATAGTTTCCATGATTATTATAAAATATTATTATGATTATTATAAAATTTCTTTTTTTGTTTTTGTTTTTTTCCCCACAAAATCTGTTATTCAGTAGATATTGATGACAACTTCAAGAATTCTATGAATATATCTCTGTAATGAATGTGTAATAAATGTGATTTTTCTTAAGTCTCTACATATGAATGATTTAAACAATTGTACATTAATTGGGTCAGCAATGTTTGTTTTTATCTTAGCAAAAAGTAGTTTTGAAGAACATTTTTTTAATCTTGCATAAATATATGAATACTCTTTACTCTTCATTTTCCTCGTGAAAAATAAAAATTAATTAGAATACTGCAAAATGAGATTTGCAGATAGATTAATGTTAATGCTTCAGGCATAAGCTATTTTGTATACATGTGTTTATGATTAATTGCAGGTAACTGGTTTTCGTACATGTTTGGAGAGAGTGGTGCAGGGGTGGCAGTGTCCATAGCCGAAGCCAGGGACTCGCTGGAACTGTACGGAGATGAGTGAGTCATCGTTTTATCTCTTTGCCTCCATCTTTATTCTCTCATCTCATCACCGTCATTAAAATATTGTTGATTTGCAGTTGTGCCCCTAAACATCATAATCATCATTATAGAAATCATCCTCATCATGAAAAATAATAATTATCATTATCATGAATATCATCTCTACATGATATCGCCGGTTGCATCACTGAAAAATAGCACTTTTGTAATGTTGGCCCTTTAAAGAGGTTTTTGCTGATAAATGATTTCAGATCTTTGTGTATGTAAGGCTGATATACAGGATTTTATCATCTGCATGATTAGACTAGGTCAGTTTACATTTAAATTGCAAGTGCACAATATTTATGATATTCTAGTTTATTGTTTTCAGTACATTGAAACAATTTTTTGACTTGCAAGTTCTGTTTTGGATAGCACTGTTCGGTTAATGATATTTGTGTGCTGCATATACTCATTTGAAAGAGATCTGTTGGAAATAAACTTGCATGTTGATATTTGAGTTTTGAATAATAATTATTGCATTACATTTGACCTAAGGAAGCAGAGGAACACTTGTCACATGTCACTTGTCACAGTCAAACGCCCACAAAACACTTGCAGCAAAACAATATGGTGAAATAGGGAGAAGGAATGCACATTATAGAAAGGAAATAGAATTTTTCCAAGGTTTTGAACCTCAAACCAAAAGTGCTTACTATACATGGGTGCACACGTTACATGGGACTTTACAGTACCAAATATCAGGTTTTTCTATTAAGTTAAAAGATTCCTTACTTAATTTGCCAGTGAAAAAAATTATTCTGCATGTTGAGATTTTGTCCATTGGCAAAAAAATTCAAGTTCATAGCTTGAATTTAAAACTAAGCAAACTAGCTAAATGCCAGTGTAAAATTGATTTTTCTAGTTGAACTTTTGTCCACTGGCAAAAAAAAAAATGCAAGTTGTAACACCTCTGTTGTATGTCCAGTCACTGGAGTTCCTCCTCCTGTGCGTCTGTCTCCATGGTGGTTCTGGACTCTCTGAAGGAGGAAGAGAAACAGATGGCGCCACCTTTCCCCCGCCTCATTGACCATCATCACGACCTTGGGCTGCCTGGGTCTGTCGACATACGTCCACCCAGAGGTATACTGCAGGTGAGTGTTCATGCTGGAAAACAGTCTTCTTCTTTGTGCATATCCTTTTATTAAAGTTGTTACACCTTTTCAAACAATAGTTTGATAGAGGGGAAAACTGTAAGTTTATCAGTTTTTTGCCTGAGGAGATTAATATCGTAATTAAGAGCATGTTGTCGTATAGAAAATGTTTAGTTTATTTATGTTTGCCGGGCCGCAACATTAACTAACACAAAAAGAACAGCAACAAAGTATAGTCAGTCTACATAGGAATCCTGCTCCTCTTCTTGTCCCGTATTACTAAAATTTCACAGTGCTTTGTGGGATTATTGATCTCATCATCGGTGATAGCTGTAATATTTATTTGGTCAAACAGAAAATAATGTGCATGCTTATGAATGTAAGGGCATTTGGTTGAGAAGATTCAGTATTAGAAGGATACACCTCTTGTAATTCTACATAGAATACTCTGTGAGCATATTGCATGTCTGAGTTAGCACACAATGCTACTATTTCAGGCTTATGTGGACCAGCTTTTGGAGAATGGTCGGCGATTCAGTTCCTCGTCTGACACTGACTCCAAGGATGTAAACAGTTCAAGAGACACACCTCAGACAAAACATTTCTACAAATTCAAGATGTTTCCAAAGAAATATCTAAAAGTTTACTTTGACAGATTGGCGTTGTTAGCGTTATTAGATAGGTAAGTCAAGTTTGTCTTGGAGACCATTTCTTTTGGGGATGGGGAAAACATGTTTGCTAGTGATAATTTCTTTACATTTGTTTAAACTCATTTTCATACCCTTGTTTCACTTGTTGAGTGGAGGGCTATACTGCAAGGGTGTTAAGATGGTGTAGTGGATTAACACACTGGCTTTACACCAGATCAACCAAATGTTGATTCAGGTTGATCTGATTTTGTGATAGGGTATTTGGCTGCCCATTTGGGAAATTTTGATTAAATCCAGAGAGTCTGGTTTCCTCCCTAACCAAGGACCACGCGAGCATTAGATCAGAGCCAACAAGAGTATTTTCAAAAGCAAACTAGTCATCTGTCCATTGTTTTGGAATAAAACTTTTAAAGAGAGAAAAAATCTTAGGATATATCCTATCTTGTCAAATCCTGTCTATTCCAATCTCTTCTGGTGTTCCATATAACAATTAATTAAAAACATTTGAAAAGTATAAGATATGCGATAGAAAAAGTAATCAGGAAATAACAACCACACTTCATGCAGCAGCATTTAGGAGGTAACTTTGCAGAGCCTCATGGTGGCTATAGGCAGGTACCTCAGTATGGATGTTCTGTTCACATCACAAACATGATTGATACATATGTATTTATAATCTTTGATAGGAAACATATGTCTCAGGAATCTATCTATGGAAAAAACTTACAAAGCTATGATATATGTTTTGGAACCTGTCTATATAAGAAGACTATAAAGTTGTGTTATATGTTTCAGGAACTTATCTTTGATAGAAAACTGCATAGCTGTGGTATGTTTCATTAACTTATTTTTTATACAAGACTACAAAGCTATGATATATGTTTCAGGAACTTATCTGTGATAGAAAACTGCATAGCTGTGATTATGTCTGTCTTGGTGGGGGCCCTGGGGGCACTCGTCCTGGCGGGCGACTTCTACTTCGACATCTGGATATTTGTCTTCTGTTTCATCATGGCAGGGTGCCAGTACTCCCTCCTCAAGAGTGTTCAGCCCGATGCTTCATCTCCTATGCATGTGAGTCATTGGTTTTGTGTGTATCTGTTTTCAATGAACCTGTACAATGTTTTAAAGATGTATTCAGATTGATTTACAGGCTATCCAATAACTGCACTTGGATAATAGGTAGTCAATGGTTGACATGGTTTGCACAAAATAATACATGGTTTTGTTTGTGATGCTGTTTGTTAGCAGTTGACTTGACCATGAATAGGAATGGCATGCAGAATTTTCACTGCTCAAGACTGGAAAGGTGCTTTTAAATGTATTGGGAATGCTACCAATGTAACCTGTATAAAATTAGATCAGGCTTAGTTTTGTAGGTTTGAACCGTGTGACTGCTACTGATTAGGCATTTTTGTAGTCTAATATTGTGTATAATGTATCCTTTAATTAACTTACACAACAGGGACTAAGGGTATAAAGGTTGTGTGTTTGAATCTTGTCTTGTGTTATTTCTGATCCAACAAATTGTTCAAAGTTGATGAAACCCTTATGAAATGTTGAAAATGACTACTTGAATATTGCCCTCATGCTAGTGACTGCTAATACAAGTTTAAACCATTTCGAAATTGCCATAACAATGCACTTGGAAAATAATAACCAAGATCAAACATTAGTCATAAGTGTCTGTGAGGGTAAGACACATTGTATACAGTGTACTGTCTGATCAGGTTTTCCTATGATTTAACAATGTATATTTTGTCTGCAGGGTTACAACCATCTGATTGTGTTCAGCCGTCCGTTCTACTTCTGTCTCTGTTGTGGTCTGATGTTACTCTTGGACCACATTGGCAAGGGCTCGCCCCCACACACAGAGTATGTGTATGGGATGCCCTTCACTTCATCAGCTGCCCTCTGGTTTGCAAGGGACTTCCTCAAAGGTCAGTAAGTCACTGGATTGCCCTAGACTTTAATTATGTCATTTCATAAATCATTGAAAAAAGTAGTTTTACTATGTTTATTTGTGAGTGAAATTCCAAAGTGTTTGCCTTGTAATTTCAGTGTTCCTCCTCTGTCTACCGCTAGTGTTCACTGCGGGTCTGTTACCCCAGGTCAACACGTTCTTCATGTACGCCCTGGAGCAAATTGACACCCATGTGTTTGGCGGAAATGGTAAGTAGTGGCCTCTCTATGGATGTCGTAATTTAACTGCATTGCTTCCAAATGTATTTGGTAAAAGGGTATGTGTTAATATTTTTATTGGTTTGTTCATGATTTCTGCATGTACTTATATTAGATAAGCATTGTTAAGAAAATACTCATTTTGACAAAAGTAGGCTTCAATGTTTATTTTTTAAAGTTTACTATTAAACTTTAACTATTATTACGGGTGATAAATGCCCCTGTGTCCCGCCTAGTCTACATGTAAGTATAGGACGGGACGGACGCAGTGAGTGGGATTTCTATAAATCCCCCATTTATGTAGAATTGGGAGTATAATGATATGATATTCATACTGAAGGGAAAAAGAGATACAAGTCAAACTTTAATATAAGTTTGAAGAACTGTATTTGACATTATTTAACTTGTATTGATGCAAATGAAAAGGCAATAACATTGCTTAATCAAGGATGATTCCTATAAAAATGATACAAAAAAACAAGTCACATTGTCAAATCTTAAATCTGGCTACCAGCACTATAATTCACCCATTAATTTACACTACCCTGCACTTGTTTTTCCCTTTGAAAAGATTGTTCTATGCAGTCATAGTAACATTAATACTGATCTCTATTCCAGCTACAGTCAGTCTTGCCTCATCCATCTACTGTATCAGCCGCAGTGTGTTGACAGCTGGTTTCCTGTACGTCATATGTTACCTCACTCTTATACAGCTGGGCAAGGTGAGAAACTGGTTACCTGCTGATTTGAACAGATAAGTGTCCTGGGTGATGCAATTCATTGTAGAATGTGAATTTAAAAAAGCCACTTTCTTGAATATTGAACAGAAGTATCCAAAATAGTAGCAATTTGATTTTATCAATTACTTTCCCTAGCACATGTTACTGTCAAACTTTGGCTATACTATTCTTAAACTATGATGGTCTCTTTAGGTTGACTTGATTAAAAAAAAGGAGAAAAAAGAAATGATATACATTATAAAGTCTCTGATTATTGTGAGGTTTTCATCAATTTCCTTTGATCCATATTTCAGACTATAGTGGATGAGCCTGACCCTTGTAAGAATAAGGAGTTTGCCCAGACCGCAGCCTTCTCCATCTTCTGTGCTGTGCTAGTGGCTCTCTCCTACCATCTCAGTCGATCAGCCTCGGACCCATCTGTCATCTGGTAATGGTTGTATTCATCTTACATGATTTATGGAAAATAAATATCTGTCTTTTGAAACTTTTTCGCTTTCTTTGTTACATAGATAATATTAGACTGAATTTTGAAATTTTCTTTCCAATGTGCGAATGAGTTAGATCAGTGGCTATATTACAGGATGCTGATCCGAGATAAGATATTCGGGGAGAAGGAGGAGGCTCAGGAGACAGAGCAGGAGGGGGAACTGAAGGATCCATTACCTGGGAAACTGAAACAGTGTGTGGTAGGTGACCTGAAAATCATGTTTTCTGATAACCAGGTTTCCCAATGGACAATCGTTAATTTGGAAGTTATGAATTTCCCTTGTCCAGACTGTGACTTTGTCATGCATTCAGATATTTTTCTTTAATTACTTGGTATAATTGTTCAGCGTGATGGTGTGCAGATGTGAGACTCATAGCTTGGTTCATAGCATGGAAGTCAAGGTCAAACTTTTACATCTAATGTAATAATGTTATATTTTGGCCACCCTATTCTGTTTGATTCTCTTTTGACAAGGCACAGATTTGCCATTATGCAAATAGAATGATGTGTTTATGTAATCTGCCAGTGATGTGTTGTAAAGACATCTCTGAGTGTGAAATATATAGGACTCATGATTGCTTTAATACAAATGATATTGAAACTAGTTCAGTAACTATAGCTTTAGGGTTTAAATTCTGAAAAGGCATCTTAATCCAGGGAAAGTCCACTACTTGTCCTCTTGTAGGTTGAGTTCCAGTCACAGTTTGAACTAGTTTATTCAATGATGATTGTGCTTCTTGTGTTAGTCTAAGGGACTGTGATTAGTTGCATAAAAAATGTTTTCAAATTAATAAAATTACATTTATTTATTTAATAAAATTACATTTATTTAAGTATTAAGTAGCCAGTATTTACCTGTGTCTATGTTATCAGAGTGAGCGGCTGCAGTCAGACCTGCTGATCAGTGTGGTGATCATGATCCTCTCCTTCGCCATCCATGTCAGTACAGTCTTTATCCAGGTGAGTTGGTCAGGTTAAATAAAGCAAAGGCAGAATATATACAGCAAGGGAAATGGGCACTCATTCATCAAATTCAAATCAGATCTTGAAGGATTTCTTTTCAAGCTAAATTGCGCATTTGAATTTTTGAGACTTGGACAAATTTCTGGAAATCCAGTTAATGTTTGAATATATATATTAAGATAATTATCATGATTTGTATTAAATGGTAAAATTTTATAAAAGAATCTCATTTAACATAACCTCATTGACTCTGCCAGTTGTGCCCTGCTACTTGTGTATGTTGCTATGTTATAGCCACTGATAGACGATATTTTGTACTTCACGATTGCGGGGTTCGGGTTCCTGATCCACTATGTGATCCCGCAGCTACGGAAGGAAATGCCCTGGCTCTGCTGCTCCCATCCCATCCTCAAGAGTGAGGAGCGCAACATGTTGAGGCAACAAGTAAGTTAATGTTTATCTCATGCTGTTATTGAAAAGACTGAGAAATGACAATCATATATTTCACCATAGAAGATTACATGATATTATGTTAATTGCGATAAATGTTTCCTGCATGTCCATTTTAAGGTGTATGCCCCATAATAGCCATCAATTTCATCAAAACCATGCATTTAGCTTCAATGTCAAACAGGAAGTCTTGGGGACATAGTGACATCTTATGACGTGACAGAAGTTCTTTTATTACTTACCTTTGATAATTTTGTTGTGTCAACAGCTGTAAGCAGAGGTGATACATAGGGATCACTTTCCCGTCATCTGTCTGTCAGTCACACTTTTTCTGTCACAATTCAGATGGTGACACGTGTTCCAAAGAACACTTGTTGTCATGAGCGATTTCCTCTGTAAACTAATAACTTTTTCCATTTTCCTATGGAAAAGCTTAGATTTTTTTTTCATAAAATTTGAAACAGAATCATATAATGCATCTTTCTGCTGTGAGTTTTTCTTGAAGATCAAATTCAGTTTTTAATATTCCCAGAAATTGTGTGTTTTCAGTGGACTTCAATGTTAACTTAAATACAGATTACCTCCCCAATATGTATAAACACTGAGAAACATTTGATGAAACATTTTTATTTTTGGACGTCTTCAAAGTGACAAAGTTTTATAGAAATATTGCCATCCAGTGACAAGATATGGAATATGGCTATTATAGGGTGTATACCTTGTGTATACCTTAAAGTAATGGCATTATGTCTGTGCTGGGCTCATAAGTAAATAGTAATTGATAAAGTTGATAAAAGTTACAAGTTGTTATTGAGGCTCTACAAGGAGAATATTACAGACACAAGAGGATGCATGAAAATGTGTTAAAATAGCTTAAAATAGAACATTTATTGATTTTCTTGTAGTCTCCAAATGAATGAAACACTGTTGATTGGATGTTAAACCCAACAAAACAACACTGTCTATATTGTATGTCAGGTGCTGCCAAGATCATGTGGTTTGAGAAGATGTACATCTGGATGAGGTTTGTGGAACGTAACGGAATGTACCCCGTCGTGGTGCTGTGTGCCTTAACCCGATCTGTGCCCGGTGTACTGTGCAAGTTTGGCAGCTAGTAAGTACAATGGTGGAGGGCTGTACTGATTGTTAGCAAGATTCAAGAACTCAATCTGTCATATGTTGGGTTTGTTTTCCATTTAGATCATATAGTGTATACTTCATTTTTCAAAGAAGAATGTTATAAATAAAAAATTTAATATAATGATATGTTGGTACGCTTTTGATTATGACTAATTTTTGTCTCAAATTTATAAAGCAGCATAGAAGAATTTCCAAAATTATCATATTTTTATTAATATTTTTTTTATCTTTTATTATCAGTCAAGGTTTTTTTTTAATGACACGTTTATGTGACAAAGGAAATACAAAAGGATAATACATGCTAGTAATGTATGCCATTCATGTACAAGTTCTTCATTGGTCACCAATAAGAACATAAGATATTAACTTTGTCAATAGTGATCGCAGTCTGGCACTGTAATAATCCTGAGCTTCTATGTTTGTTTTCAGTTTCGGACCACTTGTATTGACTATCTGCTCATTCAAACTGCTGAGGTTCACATTTTCCAATACACCCAAACAGCACATGATCCTCGCCTTCACTGTCCTCTTCTTCAAGTATGACCTCAGATGGGCTTCCGAAACGATGCTCATTGATTACTTCTTTATTGCCATTCTTTTTATGAAGGTAAGAGCCATCAGATGTTATTGGTTTTAATGTCTCCCTCCATATTTATATGGGGGAGACATGTTGTTTTGTCAGAGTTGTCTGTCTGTCTGTTTTGTGTATGCATAAGAACCGTAACTCTGTGCATCATATTTTTGGAGTTATTTCCCTTTGTTAAATTTTTTTTTTTCCAAATTAATTAAAAATTGAGGAAATATGGATTTATTGCCCTTTTGGAACTTCACAGGTGTATTGATCTTATTTAGGAGAAGTGTCATGCATAAGAACTTTAATTCTGCTCATCATATTTTTGGAGTTACTGCCCTTTGTATAATTTCAGAATTATTTTTTGTCTGGAACATAACTCAAAAATTGTAAAAGCTATTAACTTGTAACTTTAGAGGTAGATAGAGTTCATGATGGAAAAGTGTCATGCACATGAACCGTAACTGTGTATCATATTTTTGGAGTTACTGCCCTTCGTATAATTTCAGAATTATTTTTTGTCTGGAATATAACTCAAAAATTATAAAAGCTATTAACTTGAAACTTTAGAGGTAGATAGAGTTCATGATGGAAAAGTGTCATGCACATGAACCATAACTGCACATCATATTTTTGTAGTTATTGCCCTTTGTTAAATTTCATACTTATTTTTTGTCAAATGCATTTCTTGTGCACTATAAGACATATAACCTTGAAACTTCATAGAAGGATAGATCACATGGAAGAGGAGTGCAGTGCACAAGAACCGTAACCCCGCACATGATATTTTTGAAGTTACTGCCCTTTGTTAAATTTTATACATGAGTAAATATACAGCATATAAAGCTGCAACACCACTTCCATCTTCAGCCGAGTCCAACCGTCAACAAGTGTTTCAACCCCTAACTCAGAACACTCTCGGGAAGGGGGGTCCACAGTGGTGATCAAGTCACTGTGTGGTAGTGGTGGGTTTTCAGCTACTCGCGTCTCGTCTTGTCTACACAATACAAGATGCTCTCTCAGCTGCCTGAGCAACTTTCCAGACTGAAGCCTTTCTGCTTCGTCCTGTCACTCCAAGGGCACTGAACATCCGCCACACTGATTGGGCGGGAAATCCTCTCACTCCAACTTCAACAGGGAAGTTCCAGTTGGACCATCCCTGCTGCCTGCACTCTGCGAGAAGGTCCTCATACTTTGCCTTTTTCCTCTTGTGGGCCTCAGCACATCTCTCCTCCCATGGTACAGTCAGCTCAATGGCGATGACCTTCCTCGTTCCCCGGGACCACAGAACAATATCTGGCCTGAGAGTTGTGGGCACAATCTCTGGGAAAGTGAGCCTTTTATCAAGGTCAACTGCCATTGACCAGTCATCTGCCTGGTCCAGAATTCCAACTCTGTCTGCTTGCCTGGCTTTATTTGGCTTCTCTCCTTCTTTTAAGAATTGTATCGACATTCCCTTCTTCTTTGGGTGAGATTTGCGTTCCTGCTCAAGAGTATCAGCAAACTCCCTTAGGATTTGGTCGTGCCTCCATGTGTATCTCCCTTGTGTGAGTGCAACTTGGCATGAAGACAGCACATGCTCAAGGGTTCCTTGTTTCCCACATAGAGTGCATTCGGGGGCATCACTGAGATTCCACCGGTGGAGGTTGGCAGGTGATGGTAGAGTGTCGTATACTGCCCGTAAAAGAAAACTGAGCTGGTATGTTTGATATCTTCATATCTCAGCCCAAGTGAGATTTCTGTCCTCAGTTTCCCATCTGGTCCAGGCTCCCTGGTAGCCCAGTTCTACTGCTTTTGTTCTACTCTGTTCCTCCTCTTCTGCCTTTATCTCCTGCTGTATGAGGCTTCTCCTCTCTGCAGCACTGGCACCTTTCCAGAAGCAGCTGCTTCTTGTACCAAGCCCCTCACGTCCTTTGCACACTGCACCAACAATCTCCCTATGCTTCAGCCTACTTTCAGCTTCAACAGCTGCTTTGCTGGCTGACCATTTCCTCCCTGTCTTGACTTGAACCCCTGCCATTTGCACTTTCTCATCTCTGGAGTCCTTCAAGGTCATTCTGAGCCTTGCCTTGACAACCTTGTACTCTTCCATCACGGATGTCAAGGGGAGCTGCAGTTTGGCTGTTGAGCTGTAGAGTCCGATGCTGGAGAAACTTGGTGGGAGACCAAGCCACTTGTGAAGGTGCTTGTTTACAATGCGCTCCAGTTTCTCCACTGCTGTTGCGGTAATCTCATACAGCATCAGTGGCCAAGTAAGTCTTGGCAAAAGCCCATGCTGATAGATCCAGGCTTTAAACTTGCCAGGCAATCCAGTCTTATCAATCATCCACATGCCTTCCTCTACTTGTTGCTCCATTTTCCTGATGTTGTCCTTATCACACAGTGTGTCATTGAACCACTTTCCCAGACACTTGATGGGTTTACCAGTTATTGTTGGAATTGTCTCCCCCTGCACAGTCAAAGTGGACTGCTGTGAAACTCCCCCTTTCCTTATGACCAAAGCTCTCAACTTCTTCTCCATATCTCAGCCCAAGTGAGATTTCTGTCCTCAGTTTCCCATGTGGTCCAGCAGGCTCCCTGGTTTTCTTTTTTTTTTTTAAAAGCATTACTCATGCACTTTGAGACATATAACCTTGAAACTTCATAGTTGAATAGACCTCACAAAGGAGAATTGCAGTGCACAAGAACCTTAATTCTGCAAATCATATTTTTGGAGTTATTGCCCGTTGTTTAATTTCATATTCAATTAAGTTTTGTCCGGAGCATAACTCATGCACTATGAGACATATAACCTTGAGGCTTCATAGGTGGGTAGACATTATACACAAGAATTGCTGTACACTAGAGCATAATCCATTTCCAATGTTTCTTTTTGGAATTTTTCTGCTTTTATACAATTTTGTGTCCTTAAGATAACTCCTGTTCGACTCATGCTATTGAAATTGAATTTCATTTATGGAAATAAATTAATGAGAGAAAGTGTCATGCACAAGGTTCATAACTCTGGCCTCAGTATTTTTGGAGTTATTCCCCCTTTTCACAATTCCATGACCCCAAGATAACTCTTGCTCTTCTTATGCTATTGAAACAAAATTTTAGATCTGGAAAGAAATTGATGAGAGGAAGTTTCACTCAAGGTCCATAACTCTGTACAGAGCTTTATCAATATAGTCAGCCCTTTAACTTTAACTATTTGCATATGTCACTGTTTGCCTTAGTGTAAATGTGTGTGAGGGGAAGGGGGTGGGGGGAGTCATCAGATTTCTACAAAAATAAATCTCTAGTTTTTGCTTAGACCTAATTTATCTCCCCCTTTTCAACAAAATCCCATACAGACGAGCATTGGCATCTACATGCAGTGCTATTGATAGTCCTTGCCATAATAATGAAAGATGGTAATGTAGAGTTACCTTTAATTTGATGGATTACTTAGGAATTACTACCACTTGAATTTGCTCTACCATAGGACTTGTCGATAATTATTAAATTTTTATTTCTTGTTTCAGTTCTGTGACTTGTATCTGAAGATGAAGTTTGTCATTACCTACATTGCTCCGTGGCAAATCACATGGGGATCAGCTTTTCATGCCTTTGCTCAACCATTCAGTGTTCCACGTATCCTTTGCTGTGATAAATAAAATTGATGATAGGGACATAACCTGCAGCATATTTATTGTAAGTCCTAAACAAGATTCAATGTTAAGTCCAGGCATACTTGTCCAGTTATAATTGGTAATTTTTATAACACATGTACTTAATTTATGCAATGCTGTTTTGAGATATAGTTTTTATAAATGCATATGACTAATTATAGTTATTTGAATTCAGTAGGTCTTTCACTCTCATTTTTCATTTATTCATATTATTCAGCAAGGTTCTGTCTTAAGATGATGAAGTTAAAAGTACACATATGTTTTTACACTATATATGCTCTATCAGTAGCACTGAACATGTTAGCCAGTTTCCCTTAACAAGAGACCAGATTCTGCCATGCTGTTTTTACAAGCGGGTGTTTCAGCCTTTTTTTCCACTCCGTTGAACCCATTTCTGGGTAGTGCCATATTTATCACCTCATACGTACGACCAGTCAAGTTCTGGGAGAAAGACTACAAGTAAGTTTGATTTGATGAAATTTTTGTTTTCTCTTTGGCTAAACTGATTTGGTTCAAAGTTTCCTTGCCTATCCTTTGACATTTCTGTATGTTTTTGCAAATACTTTCAAAAATAACATTACCCCAGGACTATTTATTGCCCTTGAGACTTGTATTTTTATCTGAAAGGAACTCATTTTCCATAAAATATAATTTATATATAGGTTAAAGACACTCTGTCTCAGTCCACCATCCAGTTGAATGCTTATTCAAAAGTGTGTGTGTATATGACAATCATGCTCATATTTTCCTTGTCTTGAAAAATATATATTGATTTTTATATACATTCAGTTCATTTGATAAAAAGCACATATAAAGAAATTTGATCATTAATTTTGTTTATGACTATATGAATCTTAAGATGCTAGGTATAAGAATTAAATTTAGAAAAATAATAAAGTGAAGATTTTAGGCTTAAAAATGAAACTTAAGCTAATGACTAATAAATGAACATGTATTGGTTTCAGTAAGGAATGCCGTTCTTAAAGTTTAATATTCTTTATTTTGTGTTTGATCATGTGATGATCTTATCCGTCATCTGTCTGTCCATCTGTCCGTTTTTCCATCACACTTTGTCCGTCACACTTTTTCCATCATGCTTCAGGAGGTGATACATGTGTCTTGTGTTGTATGTTTTCAGTACAAAACGGGTAGACCATAGCAATACCAGGTTGTCTCAACAGCTGGAAAGAAATACAGGTGAGCTATATTCACATTAACATCAGGTCTGTTGTATGCACTTAGGCTTTTGAGAACTTGTATTAGGTGATATTTATTGAAGAACATATTACAATATTCAAGACAGCAGAAATATAGGGTAGGCTGAAGTAATATTTGAAAGGAAAGAAGAGGATGATTCAGTTCTCACCAACTGTTCAAGTACAGCAGTGGTAACTATTGTAAGAAAGTATTGTATTGTTTGGGTTTCCAATTTATACATTACAAGATTTCTCAAAACATCTCCAAGGCGTTCTGCAATTAGATTTGAATTCTAAGTTATGTGTTTATCAAATCCGTGAATGAATTAAAATGAAAGTTTGCACTTTTGGAGTTGAGATCAGAATTGTGGACTTTAATTTGAATCTAAATCAAAGGTTCCAGGGACTTAAGTCCATGGTTCACACAGGTCTTGAAAAACCCTTTTTGAGGAAGTGTATTTATATTGGCTTGAAAGCATGAGTTTCAGTTTATGTGAGCCCTTAATTTTGAATTTGAAGGCCTTAAGAAACCCTTAAATTTTGCATCAGAAAATTTGTATGAACCATGAAGTCTAAACCTGAAATAAGGACTTATAGGCATGATGAATGAATTTGAATCTCGACACCAGAGTGTCGGGGTGTGTCTCCATGGTGATTAGGGTTGAGTCATGTTTATTACAGGTGCCGATGACAACAACCTGAACTCCATATTTTATGAGCACCTGACACGATCCCTGCAGCACAGCCTGTGTGGGGACCTACTGATGGGGCGGTGGGGCAGCGCAGAGCAGGGCGATACCTTCATCATGGCCTCGGACTCTCTCAATGCCCTTGTACATATCATTGAGATGGGCAACGGCCTAGTTACCTTCCAACTCAGGGGACTTGAATTCAGGGGTGGGTAGAGTTTTTAATTTTGTGGTACAGTGGGCTCGGGATTTATCAGTAGGTGAATTTTAATGTCAGCATGAATGTGTAAGACATATTATCTCACCTGCTGATCAATTAGCAAACTGTGACAGGTCTTCCAAATTAATTTGGTTCTGTTTAAAAAATTAATCAGCTGTTATTAAAGGAACTGATTTTGTTTGTAAGAAAGGTATAAAGAGAAAGAAGAGAGCTGCACAAGATCAGATAAACCATAGCATAATATTTGGTGTTTATTATAAGCATGTAAAAAATAATGCATCGCCACCATATATAAAACTAAAACAGGGGTTGTCAAGCAAATGATTAGTAAATTAAAAAAAAATACCTACATCTGACTTAATTCTCACACTAAGGCTATGCTTGTGGCATATTTTCTTATGGCAAAATATTTTTTATGCTTAAAACTATCAGTTAAAGGCTAGCTAAATAATTAATGAAAACTCAGCATATATCAATAAAATGTCGACATTAAATTTTGACATCTGAATGATTCCTCAAATACGGTGATTCTTCAAGTTTTTTGCCTATCCATACAACCTCGAGGAACCATTTAACTTAGTTAATTGTTGACTAAAACCATTAGAATTTGTTTATATGTTTTTATCAGTGGTAATAGTTTAATTAATTTTTGTGTCACCTGCTGTAAGCAGAGGTGACACATAGGGATCACTTTTCCATTGTTTGTCACACTTTTTTCGTCATGCTTGTCTGTTAAACATTTTCCATCACGCTTCAGCAGGTGATATGTGTTCCAAAGAAGACTTGTTACAAATTGATGACATGCCTGGATCTTCATGCAAACTATGCTACATGTTTGAGCAGTTTGTTAAGAACCTTAAAACACTGATGTTTAGTGGTTAGAGCATCTGCCCCATAACTAGGATGTCCAGGGCTTTATCAACATACTAAAGGTGTTAAAATGGCATTAATATTTCTGCCTTGTGCTTGATACACAGCACACAAAAGTAGTTTCAAGGACATTTTGGGTTATTGTCATGATAATGTATACTGCCACTTGTTATGGCTTAATATTGCAGTGATGCAGCACTCTACCTGTTTCATGTAGTTGACTGATATAACCAAGTAAATAAACCAACACAGTTCATATGACATGTATTCAATTCATGGAAGATAAAAACACTTGGAAATCAAATATCAAATAATGATGTTTTAGGGACGTACTGTCAGCAGAGAGAGGTTGAGGCAATAACAGAGGGTGTTGAAGATAATGAAGGTGAGCATTTTATCATACTTGCATTTAAGTTGTAAAAAAATTATCAGGCATTGCTCTCTTGTTTTGCATGAAGTATTTAAGCTCAGTTCATAGACTGGTTAGCCTGTTGTCTGGATATTGTGACCGTTGTTGATGGAGTTATAACATTAATATTTTCACTCCCTTGTTAACAAAGTGAAACAAGTGGAATGTAAAAGTAGTACATGTAAAAAAAATAACACTTTAGTTTTCATATCTCATTCCACTCCTAACCAGACAAGGTGCCTTTATAACATAGTGATAATGCATTTTGCCATTCACCAGTGGGTCCTTGGTTCGATTCCTAATATGTGAGAGGTAATATGGGTTTCAGGTACTCCTGTTTGCTCCCACAAAGATCACATAATCCTCCACTTGAGGCTTTGAAAATGATTTATATAAATTTAGAAAACTTCTTTTTAGTAATCTCTTAGAGTTTAATTGAACCAGACAAGATGGGGGGGTTCATATAGGATATGCTTTCATATTCATATAAATATCAATGATTGTTGGAAATGAAGCCGTATATGATAATATTTGTTACATTAAATGATGTTGATGTTGTTTTGCAGGGTTTTGTTGCTGTGAGCCGGGCCATCTACCTCATTTTTTATCACTCAACGCAGCATTCAACCAGCGATGGTTGTCTTGGGAGGTGGTCGTGACCAAGTATGTCTTGGAGGGCTACAGTATTTCGGATAACAACGCGGCCTCTATGGTGGGCGTGTTTGACTTCAGGAAGGTCCTCATCATGTACTATGTACAGGTGTGTCTATCTCTGTCTTCAGGTGAATTGGAGGATACACATGCAGGCCTTTTTCAGATGATTGGGGGAAAGGGCTTTAATTTTCTTTTTGGTGGAAATGTTCCATTTCTTTGATTTTGGCTAAAGGAAAATCCTGGGGTAAATGGGAAATTTTGGGAAAACTGCTTAAATTTAAAGACATTTCAGAGGGGATGACACCTCTGTACAACCCCTGATTAAGAAGGGAAAAAACCTGTGACAAAAAATTGAGTTTTGCATTCTCAGACGGGCACTTTGATTGACACAACAGGCAAGTCAGAGATATGACTTTCTGCTTCTTGAAGATAGATAATTTAGTATTCAAAAGGGATGCTACTTAAATCGTTTACTTCAAGTAATACTTGTGTTGGAATTTTTGCCTTGTAATATGAAAAGATTTATATACTTCATAACTTTACATAACTATATGTTTTTTACTGTACAGAGTATAATCTACTACACTGTGAGGTCCCCACGGCTTGAACAGTGGCTTGAAAACACAACCATACTGGAGGCACTGGTGCCTTTGGGAGAAGAGAATTACTGTGATGTGGACCCCACCTTCAGTGTTCATGTGGACGATGATTATGACTCACAGAACTCTGGTATCTCAAGGAAAAGCTTCTGCAATAAGTACCTGGAGTGGATACAGTATTGTGCTTCTCGTAGAGAGAAGGTAGATAACTGGTGTTTTATCTTCCATGGATTTTCACTTACATATTGTTATGAGTGAACTTTTTTTATTTTCTTGATTGTATTAAAAATTTGCTTAATGCTATTGTTCATATCAGATATAGACACTACTTCTTATATAGAAAACGTATAGGATTGTGTGACTGAGGAAACTTGATTGCATGACTGAGGAATCTCTTGGATACCTTTAATACGTTTAATTATTTTTATACAGGCTGTTGACAGTAGAAGAGAGTCACCACTGGCATCCCTGTGTTATGCTCTTAGCTTGCTTGGACGGCGGGCGCTTGGCACAGCCTCACACAACAATGCCTCTGCAAGGTAAGTGTATAGACCTTGGCCTCTCAGGACAGCCATTTAACTTCATGTTGGACCATCAATTAACCAGACCTGATGGAGAGTAATTCTCAGTCTGAACAGAATTTGAGGTGTTTCTTCCTTATATCAAAAGTAAATAGTGGACAGTATAAAGGAGGTAAACTTGCATGGATAAGTCAGTTGCTGGCCTTTCATTTTTTAGCTCACATGAGCACAACGTGCTCAAGGTGAGCTTTTCTGATCGCCTTTTGTCCGGCGTCCGTCGTCCGTGCGTCCGTGCGTGCGTGCGTGCGTCCGGCGTCAACAATTGCTTTAAACAACATCTCCTCCTAAACGGCTTGGCCAATTTGAAAAATATTTTGCAGGAATGTTCCTTGGATGAAGCTCTACTAAAGTTGTATAAATGGTTCTGGTCCATCGCATAATTAGGTCACAAGAGCTAAAAATAGATTTTAAAAATGAAAATTTAAAAAATCTTCTTCTCTGAAACCACAAGGCCTAGCCTTTTGATTTTTGGTATGTAGCATGATCTTATGACTGTCTACCAGGATTGTACAAATTATGACCCTGGGGTCAAAATTGGCCCCGCCCCAGGGGTCACTTGATTTCACATAGGCTAATATAGGAAAAACTTGAAAAAATCTTCTTCTCCGAAACCACAAGGCCTAGCCTTTTGATTTTTGGTATGTAGCATCATCTTATGGGCCACTACCAAGATTGTACAAATCATAGCCCTATGGTGATAAATGACCCCGTTTATAGATTAAAATCTTAAAAAATCTTCTTCTATGAATCCATAAGGCCTAGAGCTTAGATATTTGGTATGTAGCATCATCTTATGGGCCACTACCAAGATTGTACAAATCATAGCCCTATGGTGATAAATGACCCCGACCAGGGGTCACTTGTTTTACATAGAGTTATATAGGAAAATCTTAAAAAATCTTCTTCCATGAATGCATAAGGCCTAGAGCTTAGATATTTGGTATGTAGCATCATCTTATGGGCCACTACCAAGATTGTACAAATCATAGCCCTATGGTGATAAATGACCCCGCACCAGGGGTCACTTGTTTTACATAGAGTTATATAGGAAAATCTTAAAAAATCTTCTTCTATGAATCCATAAGGCCTAGAGCTTAGATATTTGGTATGTAGCATCATCTTATGGGCCACTACCAAGATTGTACAAATCATAGCCCTATGGTGATAAATGACCCCACACCAGGGGTCACTTGTTTTACATAGAGTTAAATAGGAAAATCTTAAAAAATCTTCTTCTATGAATCAATAAGGCCTAGAGCTAAGATTTTTGGTATGTAGTAGCATCTAATGGTTCATTACAAAGATTTTCAAAGTCTTGGCCCTACGGTGATAAATGACCCTGCGCCCAAGTCTTCTCTGAAACCATATGTCCCATTGCTTAGATATTTGGTGTGTAGTATTGTCAGGGGTAAAATGTTTTAGATTAAGTTATATCAGAATCCTTGTCTGTTTAAAAACCTTGACATCAGTTGAAGCAATGGTACTCAGGTGAGCGATTCAGGGCCATCATGGCCCTCTTGTTTTAATGTTTGCTTAGGTCATTTTCTCACAGACATGATGTTGAAAGGATTAAAAAATGGTTGAAAATTTAAAACTTTTACTTCAATCATTTCTGTCAATCAGGTTTCCGTTCATCAGATATAAGATATTGAATTTCTGAATTAATCAGCAACTTGGTTTCTTTCCAGTGTGGAGTTTTTCCTGTACGGCCTCCATGCCTTGTTCAAGGGAGATTTTCGCATCACTTCCTCGCGGGACGAGTGGGTGTTTGCTGACATGGAGCTGCTGCGCAGAGTTGTCTCCCCTGGTGTCCGCATGTCTCTCAAACTACACCAGGTGTGTATCAGTGACTAGTATTAAAGTATCCATTAAATAGGTTGTAGGTGCAGGGAGACCTGCTTCTCTATTTGAAATTAAAACATGATATTTTGACATGTGTGATTGTATACTGATTAGTATATATATACTTATACTAATGTATACTACCATACATTATGTAAATGTCACAATTACAGGT
>CM037784.1:27808074-27858074 GCA_021229015.1 Solen grandis
CGAAAACACTTACTATATGATTATTACATCCACCTTTAAATATTTTTTGAATATTTTCTGCTGTTTAGTTTATATTTAATAAAGTAAATACATGCAATCTGACTAAAGTCATCTCCTATATATACGCTACTCTACATAGGAAGATATGTCGTATTTAAGTCAGATTGTAAATACATGCTACACATTTGATGGAATCCTTTGTATTTCGTTTTCGTGTACCGTGAAAAAAAAATAGGCGTGAGTTTTCAAAGTCCATACGTAAAAGTACTGTATACGGGACATGCAATTTTCTGTTTTGTTCATCACGTGATTATGTTTGGGTTGAGTTTCGGCACGTGTACAATGTACATTATCAGCCTAGGAAAGAAATATATGAAGTTATCGTATGTTACAAACTGAGATGGGGCGCTTATGATTTCAAATACCATATCCAGACAAGGGATGGCTAATTTGATATTATGAAAGAAATCAACCTAAATAACTGATTAACATACTCGTATGTAGGAGCATTTCCAATTAGATCAGGTACCTTATTCATTTATCTCCATGGTCTATATTTAAGACCAAAAACTCGGGATTCTAAAATTTGTTAAAGAGTTATTTTCTTATTTTATGATTGATTCAGTGACAATAACCTAGCAATATTTGGTAATTGATGCCTTTATACACTTTAGAAATATAAATATAGTCACTGAAATACAGGAAAATAAAGTAAACTACCACTTTGAAAGCATACACTTCCTCAGTCTAAGTCGATCTACCTAGTTGGCCCAGGAGATTAAATAAGGCTATTTTACATCTAATAATTTATTTTAAACGAATTTGTCGTGGGAAGTTGAGTGATTATATAGGTAAATTATATGAGTGATTATTGTCTCTAGACAGGGGGAGGACGAGGAGGCAGAGGATTGTTATGCAGACAATAACAAGTTGCAGAAATATGCACGTGAAGTTACGGTCCCCGGGGTGTTTGCAGGTAACATATATGCACTGATGTCATGGATTTTTTTCAGCATCCTTTATATCTAACCTTAAATGATTAAGAAAGGGCACCCCCTTCCACGCACCCCGCCCCCTAAAAATAAAAAAACTTGAAACAGTATTGTGAAAATTTATATTGATATTATAAATTTCTTATTTTTATTAGGGTGTAAACATATTGATTTTGACAATACAAATGGCTCAAATTATCGAATCATTAAACGGCAAAGAACAATTATATACGGACTTTGGTAAAATACATAAGTGAATTCCTGAAGTTTATACACTACCCATTTGTCGCATGTTTGTGCTTTATAGATGCGGCAGACGGACGGACGTACCAAACTGGGGCTCATTTCCATGTAAGAGATTACAGTTTGTTTCTTACACCTCTCAAGAAAATGAAATAAAAAAAATAAATAGTTAAAAAAAAACATATTGGAAGTCATGGTAACTCTAAAACAAATAAAATCTTAGTTTTGTATCTCTTTATGTATTAAATCCTAAGAGTAAGTAATATGATAACATGAAACAGAAGGAAATATCTCTCGATGAATCAATACCATTTCTAAAAATCTCATTTATTCCGTAGTTTGGGCACGACGAAGAATCTGGTCACTCAATCTACGCCAAGGACTTTGCGCTCTCAGCAATGGCGGACAGGATGCCGCCGTTTGTTCGGGCCCCGCCATCCGCCGGGAAGGTAGGTTATGAAACAAAAGACAGCAACATATAACAAATGCACACATTCACGACAAATTTTTTTTTTAAAAATAATTAATAAATAGTATGTATTTAAAACGCGGTAACACAAAACATGAAATGTCTGACTCTGAAACACATGGAACATTCGTTATCATTCATTTTTGTCAGTTCCAAATGAGCGTCTGTATTTTGTATTTCAGCTTCTACAAAACGATCCGAACCAGTCTAAATTTGGCATCACTTCAAGTTCTGTGGACTTCCAGAACCACAAATACCAACCATATACGGTAATAGGATATTTCACGTGACATGCCCTCCTTTTATTTCCCACGAAGCAATGGGAACTCTCAGTAAAATGCATTTTGACATTTACATCACTTAATATTAGAACTGCTTTCACATGAACAAACTAATGCGCGATATGTAATATTTGTTTTTATCTAAAATGTAATTAGTGATAACTGTTCTGAGTGATGACTATCATGCCATGTAGGATAATCATTTGTTTGTTATACAGTGAGATGAAAAGTAGGTCTGATAATTTGGCGTAATGTAATTACAGTAATAAACCTCTCGCCCATGTTGTTTGGTTTTGAGATTCGTACATGGGCCACATGCATGTGCCTATGTTACCTAAGGTACGGATAATTCGATCAAGAGGAGAGAGAGAGAGAGAGAGAGAGAGAGAGCAATAACAACAACAAAACCCAAAACAAAACAAACAAAAAAGATACAACATATTTTTGACAGTATAATTCTAGTAGATTAAGAGCTGTTTAGATGTACATGTAATACGTCTGGCGGTAAAACAATGGTAGAATCATATTAGGCTTTACTGATATTAAAAATAAAATAAAATTAATAATAATTATAGAGATAAACATAGTCATGGTGCCATTGATTAAAATTAAATTATGCACGTTTATGTGTGTAGAACTCCGCCGGCAAGACGGCTCTGGAAGTCAACTTGGACCGTCGGGACACGGACAATGTCATCCTTAGTTTTGACTTAGCTAGGCACATGCAAGACCGACAGAAGTCACGTGAGTAAAAGGCAGACGACAAAAGTCAGTCATATGTTCGTTTGTGTCAACATAATCTGTCATTTATTGTAGTAGATATTTTTATAGCAATAGATGCAAAATTTCCGTGGAATCGGTCAGCTCCACAAGAAGTAGAATGAAAAAAAAAACGACAGGGATATTTAAGAATTTGTTTTGCCATGTAAAAAATAAATCGATGCATACAATTACAAATTCAGGGTGACTATGGATAGAATCACCAGACAATAGAATCTTGCTCGCCTCGGTCTTCTATTTTTATTAGAAGTCACCCAATTTTTTTTTTTCTATTTTACCATGTAAAAAAAGTTCCATCTATTTGACAAAATAAAATTTAGTGTGGCCTCTAAGTCGGACAGAATCTATCGCATTATGTTATAAAGTAATTGAATTACCCCTTCTCCAGTGAACCACACGGACTACATTGGTCCCCCGCAGGGTTACAAACCAATGCAGCTTGCTCCCCGCCATCGTGTCCTGGTGGACTACCTCCAGTCAGACGATGCCCTGCCCTACCCCGCACCACAGAAAGACTGCTCGGAAGCTGCCGTATGTATCCATGACATCAATCCTAGCTACATTTCGAGCTAAAATGAAAGAGTTATGCAACAGCTACCTGAAATATGTTTTTTACTCACAAACTTTTAATAAAGTATCCGGACTTAATTACAGTTTCTTTGATAAATATGTATTTGCTTAAGGGATAATAATTCGCAAAATACATAACCGTTCTACATTCTCCATTCCTTTAATCCCCATTAACGCCGCATATCTTTTTAAAAAGTTATTTCTTTTCTCTCTGTATTTCTATGTTTAGGGACACCCCTAGACAATAAAGGTCCTGCGCTCGTGTCTATCTGACTTAAAATGTCCACTAAATGTGGTCAATAAGAATCTCTGAAAATTCATGTTTACCAACATCTTCTTTCAATAGAACACCATTCTGTTTTCTGTTTTAACATGTAAAAGATAAATCGATGTATTTGACAAAAAAGCAAATTTATGGCGACTTTTATTTTGGATAGAATCACCAAACAATAGAGGCCTGCTTCCTTCCGTCTTCTATTATCATTAGAAGTCACCCAAAATTTATGACCAATCAGACGCTCTGAAACGGCTATTTTCATTTTTTTTCTATTTTACCATGTATAAAATAGATCGATCTATTTGACAAAATCAAATTTAAGTCGGACTGAATCTATCGCTAACGTCTTCTATCGTCTGCAGGAAGTCTTTGTTTATACTTGACTATGGTGTTAATGTTTCCAGCACAACTTCACTGGTATGTTCACACAAGGTACCAGTGCTGCTTCCAGGCGGACACAATGTAAAAGACAAGCCCGTCACCGGCTGGACGACGGACGTAGTACCCACTTTGTTGTTGGATATACGCCATTTGATTTCCTGTCGGAAACAACGATGAGGTTCAGAGGGGTTCCGAAGGATGACCAAGAAATTGCGCCTGCAGGTACGGGTTTTGTGATTTTTAACTAAGACTTAGTTGTCTTCTCACTCTTGTATAAAAATATTCAGGCATGTTTACCGTGTTTGATGTCATCGCCAAATATGGAAAACTTTTTACTACATAATAACAGAAAAATACATCCAACATAGTTTAATCATGCCTTATTATCATGCAAATATACAATGAAGTTGATGGAACAGACAAAAATATAATCATGAATACTGGGTCATTTGAACAGGCAAGAAAGAAGTTCAGCCTGACACCAAAATGCAGCACTTGACTCACAGCAAGAACACACAAGACGACCCCCTGAGGAAGACCTCCATTATGAAGAAAGACTATGGTCCACTGCTTACACGATCGTAAGTACATTTTGTCGAGAAATTTAAAAAAAATGGCACAGTCAATTTAAACTTAATGTTGTTTACAATGATTGGACAGAGAGAAGTCTCACAATTGAAAACCTTCTCGTTGGTTCTGGTCCTTGCTGAGGTAGAAACCAAAGTAATCGTGGGGATTGCTTATATCTATTTTCTTTAATCTGTTTGTTTATAGATCTAACTTTGAACTAGAAATCCGATTCAGATATAAGATATAAAGTTTAATCTTTTGGAGATCCTCGGGAAATCTTTGTAGTATGTTGTTGATGAAGGAAATGAATGATGCGAAATTATCAAGTACATGTTATACGTGTATGTTGCAGACTGACAGAAGCCCAGTTGCGTGTAGTCGACAAGTACGATAAGGTCACCAGGAAGGAGATCTCTAACTCGCATCTTTTCCACACGGACACTTCCGGCAGTAAGTTTACCTGTCATAAGCATGCAGGTGCAAAACAGATTTCACTGCAGGATGCATTTGACTGTAGGGCCACTTTATATCTATATTTCAAGAAAACACTCCTTTAAATGGACACATGGCGTAAAAAAACACAATGTCAAATAAACATTATAATTATTTTTCTAACACTTATTATACTTTGGAAACACAAACAGACGCATTTAAATGTTAAAGAGAGGTTTTAAGTGTTAAACATAGAAGACCGTAGATACCGTAGTGCATGTAGCGTAGAGCTAAACAGGGTTTTTTTTTTTATTCAGTGTCAGTTAAATAAATCCACCAATAGTGATAAAACATACTTACATTATTTACCTCTGTTTATTTTCTTCAGGGAATAACTTCATCACCACAGCCATGGATGATTACATACAGCCAGTCTCAATGAAAGGTATGGGGGATCTTTCTAGTATATTAGTCTTATATGAATGAATTCTTAGAACTACATATTTTTATGATAAATATTGTTTACATGTTTTCTTTAATTTACCATCTATCGATATACTTGGAATATTCTTATTATTCTAGTTCTTTGCTTTTGTTTCAGGTCGAAAATTCTTGTCTGCAAGATAGAGCAAAACTGATGAAAGGGACACAACTCAATTCTGAAGCTTATTAAGTGAATAAATGGTTGCTGCCCTGATATATGTTGGGGACTACAATTTGAAGATGTCATGAAATAAATGAAAAAAAAAGTTAATTCAGTAATTCTTTTCTAATTCATTATTAGAATGCATGTAAGTATGGTGTTCACTGTAAGGTAAATGATGTAACATTAGAATGGAATGGAAGTCAGCACCTTAAATAATGGGATAAAACATTGCAATTGGAGATTTATATGCAGATTAAAATGTTCAGACATTGTCAGTTTTTAAAACTGTGAACTCTCAATAAATCTCAGATTAAAAGTCCATACAAAACATATTTGTTTATGTAGAAATAAGCTTGTTTATGACACATAAGACACTAAAATAGTTTTATAACAGCTCAATTTTTTAAGTACTGTTGATCTTATGTTTTTTTTTTAAGTTGTTTTGTGTCCTACTCATCAGTATTAAAGTCAGTATTATTCATGTAGATACCCTTTTCATTTAAGTGATTTACTTTGTCTAAATCTCACTCTAGATGATGATTTTGTCTCATTCAATAACTAACTTTTGATATTGCCCATGTAGCAGAACATTCTTGTTAAAATTCACTTAAGATCAAGCTGCCAGATACATGTATATAGTTGTTGTATTTGTGAACAGTTTTGTTTTGAAGACCTGTTTCAAATGTAATATCCATTTTTGTTTACAAACTTAAGATCTACCAGTTCGTGCTAAGAAAAACTTCTAGTTCTTATCACATTCCATCTGATTCCTATTTAATGAAATATTCAAGCTGACATGAATTTTTACCTAAATAACTAATGATTTTTATTAAGGAATTCACACTCAGTCTATTTTTATTAGAGAAACCACAATAATGTAATTCCCTCTTAAGTATTACCTAGTGTTAAGTATTAATGGAATAAAAGCCAGAATGTGTAAAGGGAAGTAATCCTTGCAAAAGGATTTAACCCAAGGCTAACAGGACAGACCTGGAATGCTGTTACACACAATGTATTAAAGGAAATAATGCAGGCTTCTCGTAAACACCTCTTAGAAGCTTCCTACAGATGCCTAGATGACATACATGTATAAATTTTGATGTCTATGAAGAAAGAAAATCGGACATATAGCAGAAGATGGTTTCATTCAGTATCCCAGCATACATTAAACTTGCTGTTCTTTGCAGTAGTTCCCTCTCCTTATACTATTCAATGCAATGGCAACTGTGGATAAGATGTTTGTTGATTATTTTTATTTGTGTTAGGATGTATCTGTTGTTGTTATATTTGCCCTCCACACCCAATTAAACACTGCATAATACACAGATGTTTATGAATATATGTTTTGATAAACTTGAGTTTGTTTTTATAGCTGTATACCAGATTTTCATTTGCCAGCAAATATAACTTGAAACTTATCACATATTTAAATATAATGATAAGAAAGACTGGTGTAAATCTGAACACTTTAAAATAAATAAACATACTGAAGGTGATTCATACCCCCACCCCCATCTTTGACAGGATAGTATTCACCTAAAACTCAATAAAAATGTTCACTAATAGGATTTGGGCTTAAATAAGCATTACAAAAAAAATAAATATTTTATAAAGTGATCAATACCTACCGGAAGTCTGTCATTGTAGGAATACAGTTTCAAAAGTTTGCGTGAGTGAAAGACTACATGTATGTAAGGTTTTAAAGTTAGTTGTGAGCAATGTTCAATAGTTTTGGACAATGCTAAAAAGTTTTGACAGACGATAGACAGAGACATAATACTGCAACAAGAAAACAATTTGCCCCAAGATCTGTAGCTTGGAGAATAAAATGCATCTAATTTGGTTCACATATTTATTGTTTGCAAAAACCTGTCTTTAAGAATTTACATTGTGGTTTTCTTATGCACTGCACTTCCTCTCATCAGATCATTATACTATGAATGATTCATTCAACGCATATATTCTAATAATAATTTTCCGGAAGAAATCAAAAGATTAAAAATGAAAAGGGCAATAATCTATTCACAATATTACAGAAGAGATGGTTATGTTCTAGTGCACTGACTTCCTTCAAGATCAATTCATATGAAGTTTCATCACCTAGCTACTTAGTATTGAGTTATGGTCCAGACAAAATCAAAAGATAAAAATGACAAAGGCAATAACTCCTTCAAAATACATGCAGAGTTATGGTTCTAGGCACTGCACTTCCTTCATGAGTCTATTACATATAGGTCTATATACATATGAAGTTTGATCAACACAAGTACAGTAGTTTTGGAGAAACTGCTGGTAAAAATCAAGACAAAAATTAACAAAGGGAATAACTCCTTTAAAAACATGTAGAGTTATGGTTCTTATGCACTGCACTTCCTCTCATCAAGATCAATCTATATATGAGTTTACAACCCTACCTACTTTAGTATTGGAGTTATGGTCCGGCATAATCAAAAGATTAAAACTGACAAAGGCAATACTCTTTCAAAATACATGCAGAGTTATGGTTTTTATGCACTGACTTCCTTCATCAGGTCTATTCTACCTATGAAGTTTCATCAAATAGGTACAGTAGTTTTGGAGAAATACTCGGACAAATATTTGTAGATCAACACGTAACCGACATGAGTGACTCCTAATATACCCCCCCAAATTTCATTGTGGGTTAAAGTTTTTGGGATTAAAGTCCTGCTGACAGTATTTCAGTCATTTGAAGACTGTATACTTGAGACAGATAATGTACTGCCACACTGAGGTATCACGTCATAGACATGTGGCATGATACCACATCCAGTCATATAATCCAGACACAAACCAACCAGTCCTTGAACTACCCTTATATGCATAGCACCAAGCAAGGGAGCTATACCAGTACCTTTTTTTACAACTTGGTATGTCACATATTGGGATTGAACTTGCAAGCTCCCAATCCCAATTTTGTAATTAACTGGTTCACAGAATAAACAGACTAGAAGACTTTGGATAGATGCATTTATTAACAATTCAGACCAAAAATCTCTTGTATTCATACAATTTATACATATTCTAAAACATCAGTAGTACAATTGTAAAAACTTAGCAAAACTTAATAGAAGCATTAAAATTCATGTCTTGTAAAAGTAAATCTCTATAAATTACAGTTAATACTATACCACACACTTAAAGGATTTACAGGTACAACTGGAGGAATCATGGATGTTGATTCAAACAAACATAGTGGAGCTTGACCTTGACATGTCATAATGCTTTACCAGTATTAATTATTGAATCACAACTGAAGGTCAATATCACATGAGAGTTAAAGCCACAGCTGAGGGGCACCCTTTAAATGGAGTAGAGATACTTGTTACAAGAGTTTGATTATTGATACAAAAATAAGTTTTATTTTCATATATCTAAAGCATTATTTCACTGAAAAGAAAACGAGAAGAAAAAAACAAAACATGGGCCAAGATGGCACATTTGCTCATCTGAGTATGACTGCTCTTAAAGAGTTATCACCCCTGTCCTGAATGTCAAATGCCATAATCTAACCCTGTTGAAATATTATGGCAATAAACATTTTTTCAAGTGTGACCAGGATTGCTTATCAATAAATGCACAGATGGGTGCGAGAATGTAAACAAAATTAAATATCATTATTTTTTTTTTAAATAATTCAATATCATCTATAATCCAAAATATATGAGAGATTATAACTACACATTACCTCAAAATTTGGTCAGGACTGATTTAAGATGTTAGAGTGTAAACAAAGTGAACTTTGGTACTTTTTCTGGATATTTTTATGGCTACGTTTTGATACAGGTCTTAACTAAATCAATACATAGATTTTTATATGGAAGCAAAATACATTTAGAATCATTGGAGGAAAGTAGCACAGTTATGTTAGTTTCTGACATAATTATCTTACCCCAGTGATCCAGCCAGTGACAGTCGCTAGTGATACACCTGGGGTCATTATTGTCACAAGTGATACACCTGGGGACAGTTTCAATCCAGACATTGTCACTAGTGACACACCTGGGGACAGTTTCAATCCAGACATTGTCACTAGTGACACACCTGGGGACAGTTTCAATCCCGACATTGTCACTAGTGACACACCTGGGGACAGTTTCAATCCAGACATTGTCACTAGTGACACACCTGGGGACAGTTTCAATCCTGACATTGTCACTAGAGACACACCTGGGGACAGTTTCAATCCCGACATTGTCACTAGTGACACACCTGGGGACAGTTTCAATCCAGACATTGTCACTAGTGACACACCTGGGGACAGTTTCAATCCCGACATTGTCACTAGACACACCTGGGGACAGTTTCAATCCCGACATTGTCACTAGTGACACACCTGGGGACAGTTTCAATCCAGACATTGTCACTAGAGACACACCTGGGGACAGTTCAGTCCGACATTGTCACTAGTGACACACATGGGGACAGTTTCAATCCAGACATTGTACACACCTGGGGACAGTTTCAGTCCAGAAAACCATGTAGCAAATAAGAGGTAGCTTCCGTGAAAAAAAAGCAACCAAGAGGGCCATGATGGCCCTATATCGCTCACCTGAGAACCACTGTTCTAAAGGAGCAATCTTGGTAGCCATAGAATATCTGTGCCAAAACATTTTAAAATCAGCCAGTAGTTTTCGAGCAAAGTCTTTTAAAGTTTTCACTATATAAAGGCAAATTAGCCCTGCCCCTGGCGGCCATGTTCTTTATACGGATCAGAATAATTTTAGCAATCATGGTAGAGGGTTACCCAAGGAACATCTGTACCAAAACATTTTGAAATCAAGTAAGTAGTTTTGAAGGAAATGTCTTTTAATTTTTTTTCTTTCTGTTGCCATGGCAACCAGAGTTCTACATGGATCAAGTTTATTTTAGCAACTTTTGTGAAGGTTCACCCAAGATTCATTCCTGCCAAGTTTAATAAAATTCTGTCCAGCGGTTTCAGAGGAGATGTTGTTTAAAGTTTTCACTATGTACATATAAGGCAAATTAGCCCCGCCCCTGGCGGCCATGTTTTTTTACGGATCAGAATCATTTTAGCAATCTTGGTAGATAGTTACCCAAGGAACATCTGTACCAAAACATTTTGAAATCTGGCCAGTAGTTTTGAAGGATATGACTTTTAAAGTTTTCATAATTGTTTTCTTTCTGTTGCCATGGCAACCAGAGTTCTACATGGATCAAGTTTATTTTAGCAACTTTTGTGAAGGTTCACCCAAGGATCATCCCTGCCAAGTTTAATCAAGTTCTGTCCAGCGGTTTCAGAGGAGATGTCGTTTAAAGCAATTTGTTGACGATGCACTATGCATGACGACAGACGCAGGGCGATCACAAAAGCTCAGGTGACCTAAAAAAACTACAAAAAAAAACCCCACAAATCTTTTAACTTTGTTTTATAAATAATAACTTTAGGCAAGAAAACGGACTTTAACTTGAATTTGTTGTGAAAAAAACCTTCAGTAACTATTCTTAAAGTTAATTTTCGCTAGAATACAAAATTACATGTAGAAAACTGAAATACTCTGAACAAATTAATTTATATGTAAGAAAATGTCATGAAAGCTGGGAGAGGAAAATAACAGAATCAATCCAATTTGCAACAGAAAATACTGATTTCATCCTTACTAATTAAACATTTAAATGACAACAATGAAAAAACAGCAAGATTGTCAATGATTGTAGCTGACCCGTACGTCAGAGTTTAAAAGCATAAAAAAATCAATAAATACAGTTTCAAAGATAAAAAACTCTCTGTATCTACTACACGTATACTCTCTCTTATACAAATATCTTTATCCTCAATACTTTCTCTTGCAGTCACTTGGAAATACTAAAAAAGCACGTTGACTCAAAATATTAATGTTCAAATATGGTAGATATGGAGTGCTCAAATTGTGTTCTGATGAGCTTAAAAAAATTGAGTAAGGGCCTTTTTTTTTTTGTTAGTTGGTCACTCTACATCAAACCTGCAATTATTCAATTATGACCTATGGATTTTGAGTTTGAACTGTATGCAACTGATGTTTGCACTATTCTGTTGTGTTTCTTGATCAATTTTGTGACATATTTTTTAATTAACTGAACCACTGGGTACTTTTTCTAAGCCATAAATATTTCTTTTTTTAATTGCTATAAATATTCATTTGAAGGCATGTAGATTTCATGGGGTAACTAAACTGTTAGAAACAATTTACAAAAGGTACATATATATTTATGTTTACCTAATACAGATGACAAACAAGTAATTAGGCTTGGTACTTATCAGTCTTATAAAGTTCTATCAAATTCTGACAAAAGGTAGCTGAGATATAGTGCAAACAAATCTTGTCTACAGACGGACCAACCGATGGAAGTAACTCCAACATCTTGGGGTATAACCAGCAAATTACTCTAACTAAATCACATTGACACAAAGTTTCTGTATAACATCCATCAACAATCTCACAAAACAGTCCCTATAGAATTCAAATCTCTAAAATATTTCTTGTCATAAACTACATTGTACTAAATGAGCCTAATCTCACTAAATTCAACCCTAATGATGATCACAAGTCATAAAATCTCCCAAAAAATCTACCAGCTGAAAGTCAAAGGAAGAACCAGAGAATTACTGTACATATAATTGTAGAGTATACTATTTTAATTTGTACACTTCCAATAAAGGTTTGTATAAACTGGAGATTATCAAATTCCTGTATTATCTGGGTCAAGAAATTCTCATGATACTCTTCTCTATTCACATCACAGGTAAAATAAAACCTATGTATCTTACACACAAAAAAGTCATACACCATTCACACAAATATCATACACACACACATATATAAAAATATCACCATACATTCACAAATATCATACACACATCATACATTCACAAATATCATACATTCACAAATATCGTACATCATATATTCACAAATATCAAACACACATCACACACACACACAAAATATCATACATTTGCAAATATCACACACACACAATTATAACATATGCATCACACACACATTACACAGTTATACATGCATTGTTCATGCTAATGAGAGTCTTTCCAAAATACAAGACTTATAATTTTGTATGTCATCAATCCGATAGCTTATTCAGAGGAAGGTAGCGAGACACTTTTACACCAAACACCTCAGCTAGTATTTTGACTTGTGCGCTCACACTTCTGTACACAGTTTTTCCTTATGGTGAGCTGGATCGTACACCTCAACAGTTACATTACACATGGTCTCACCAATGTTTTTATCCTCCCCATTGAGCAGTTTACGATGAGCTTGAATATCTGGACTCACACTGTCGCTTTTATGTCGTTGATAATACCTACCAGGTCGTGTGCGATAATGATATGGCGTACCAGGGTTGGATTCTGAACCTCGGTCCGGAAGGTATTCAGGTTCTGTGGCATTGGTGTCAATGCTAGGGTGATATGGGTAGCCAGAACTGGACGTGGACATGGTGGATTCTGACATGGTGTAAACAGTGCGATCTTTACGACTACGTGGTAGGACTGAGCAGCAGTCAAGAGATGGCCAGTGGAACTGACCAAACCCTCCTTGGGGTCCAATGATGTTGAGCAAAGATAGAAAAAAGAGAGTGGAGTAGACCCAGCTTATTGATATAACTAACATGAGGAATATGCCAAACTTCTGGTATGCCATGGTTACAGATGGTAGCATGAATGCTCCAGCAAAAAACGTTGTGAGAGCTGCTACAAATATGACACTACCAACACGCACCAGTGAACAGTATGCACGGTTTTGTCGGTCAAGATCTGGAGCAAGCCGGTATGCCACCCCATAATGCAATGTATGGTCAATTGATAACCCTACAGCCACAGTAATAATAACTGATTCCAAAATATTCAGCTCCCAGCCTAACAATACAATAGAGGCAGTAGTCACTAACATTATAAATGCTATAGTTATCATAGCATAGATTGTAATGAGAACATTTAATGAGGTGAAGAAGGTGACAAAGGATGCTACTAGTATGGAGATACCAAAAGCTACAGGCAGACCCTCTGCAAGACTCTTCTGAATGCTGAAAAACTTCAGCTCACTGACAAACCAGGCATCGTGAAGTCCCACAGGAGCACTCAGCAGCTGTTTGTTCACCCATCCGTTCACTCGCTTGTAGAATGATGATATAGTTTCATATTTGTATGTATAGTTAACATTGGCAGAGAACTGCACCACCAGGGCAACTATCTTGTTGCCTTTAAATTTCAAGCCTGGTTCGTATTTGTCCCATGTGAACACGTTATGTTTCATTAGAAGTGGAATGTACTTCCTGATACAGGTATTAAAAATGCTTTCATTATATGGAAACGTGTGACTCCTGCAACATACTGGGTCTTCTTTGCAAGACATACTCCTCATGTATGCTATAAAATGATCTATAAAACAATTGGTCATTTCAAATGGATTTACTTTTCGATAAAAATCTGTTTCTCTTAAAAGTTTACAAAACTCCCTCAGCCAAACCTGTGCTTGTGGTGAACTTGGATTAAAATCTGGATTCAACTCCAAAGTACCCTTTTCATGAGGATTTAACTGGTTGCCGTTATCAACGGCTTTCATTCCCCAAACAATGGTGATCGGCATCAATAGTTTCTTCTCTGACGCGTATCTCTCGAACCAGAAGTTCTCCCGTAATTCCTGATCATAGACCTCCATCAGGTGCTTACTGTGGAAGATTTGGAAATGAAATGAGGTAGGTAAGCGTAGCTTTGGATATTGAAACACAAGGATGCCACTGGCAATTCCGATAACACTTAATAAAACAATCCACAGGAATCTGAGACGAAGAACAAATCGCGGCAACAAATGTTCAAAGAAATTTCGATAATACTCTCGCAACTTCTTGTAGATCTTTGGACTTGTTATAAAGCAGAGGTTGCACCAACGTTCCTGTATGACAATGGTGGCTGGCGTCCATGTTACCATGAGAATGAGATTACATAACATGGTTGTACCCGCATAGATACTAAAACACTTGATGGATGTGATAGGACTGACAATATTGGCAAACAGGGCACCAGCAGTTGTTAAACTGGTCACAAACATTGAGAGTGTTGCATGCTTTAATGTGTCAGACACTAGTTTTTCTAGGGTACCGTTATTTCTCTCCTTTTTTGCCAGATGCCAAATTTTGGAATAAACAAATACATCATCCGCTCCGATTGCAATCACCATAAGTACTGTCACAAGATTCATGTAGGGGAAAAAGTTGATCTTGAAAACAAATACATATAAAAAGTAGGCTAGTTCCAGGGACCAGAACATGGTAATGAATGCCATGAATGTAACAAAAATAGAACCAGTGAATATCCAAATGATGAAGAAAATCACTGTCCCACTGACACTCAGCCATTTGCTGTCCTTGGAGAGATAGTGCTGAAACAGCTGGTCTTTGATACCAAAGTCTGCCGCTACAATTTCTGTATTACCAACTGTCTCCGCTGAGGACTCGATGTCCGTGAAGAGCTGAATGGCATCTGAGAGCTTCTGTTCAGTAGTGGATTGGAATGATATGGGTAGAAATGAAAGAGCATAGTTGAGTTTTTGGTCTGTGCGAAGGAATGAATGATCAGCGATGAAATGCATAATATTGTACACAGCGTTGTATGCCTGGCATCGCTTTGGAATATCTTTACACGGTACAAGCGTCTCACCGTATCTCGAATGCCTGTCATCACAGTCTTCCATCAGTGTACTGTTACGATAGTATTTGACGCAAGTCTTCACAAGATCTCTCACATATGCAACATCTGCTTCATTTACACTTGAGCAGTTAGGTTTGTCAGTGAGGAGTGCGATGTAGTTGCCTAGCGAAAGAGTGCGACAACAGCTGGTGTGGTCCACTTCACGGAGACAATTACGTCTGTACAGAGGGTTGCGTGTGATGTAGTGTTCCTCTATCTGACACATGGTGTGTACGTTGGTCAGGGTGAAGAGGTCATCACGTCCTGGACTGTGGTAGACCACCTTCATCCAGCGCCCATCTGGAAGGACAAAATAATCATTGTCAGTCCTCGTCTACAACACTTTATATATCTCTTATGAACACATATCTAAAGTGGTACTATATATTCTCAAAAATACTCATCTGCAGGCTGTAGTAAACAGTATGATGCCTGATCAGCCTGCACTTTACATTTTGGATCCAAGTATTGCTGAGGTAGAATTTTTCAGGCACAAAGTACTGGTTCAACCCAAAACTAACATGTTTCCAAGTAGACTGACAAACTAGAGCTATAAATTAAACTGAGGAGTACATCTCTAGCACAGCTTTCTTCCATTTCATACTGAAAACGCGACATAGTTACGAATTTCAGTGTTCTATCTATAACAACAAAGACCTTGACTCTGAATACTGCCATCCTGTCTAAATCATAAGATAGCTGCTGTGACACTGAAGAATTGTTTCAAATGAGAAACATGTGACAATGCCCAAGGATTGGCTCTGCATTTAGAGAAAAAGAATATTCATTCCATTACTTCAAAACCACAAAGGAGACTTATGTACCTGGTACATCACAGAAGAATGGTTTCCGTGGCCTTGACCTTCTTCTGACCCTCTGTGTTACATTCACCGGATCTTCTTGACCATTTACATAGGAAAGCTGGTTGTCATCCTGCTGTATGATGACTTCATTATTCGTTGGCAGTGGCGACACATCTGGGTCATTCAGGAGATTGTTGTACGCTATCACACGATTACTTATCTCTGTACCGCGGGGTTCGAAGCCCTGGAAACAAATGTATCAAATAATCTTTGATCAAAATATAGAACAAGTCCATCTCTTCACAAACAAGAGGGCCAAGATGGCCCTGAATCGCTCACCTGAGAAACACTGCCTTCATTGCTTTTTATGAAACAGTCATACATACCTGAGAAATATTGCCTTCATTGCCTTTTATAAAACAGTCATACTGAATACAAAATCCATGTAGAATTATAGCAAGATCATCTAAATTCCACACAAAAACTGTACCTGCCATCCAAATTTTGAAGGTCATAGCTCTAAAACGTCTATATAAAATCAAGAGACACCAATTTTGACACCACGGCCATGATTTGAACAGATTTGTTAAGGTTCACTAGTAAACATCCGGCCTTGTTGTTTTTGAGAAGAAGACCTTCTGAGGGTTTTCCTATACAAGTCTTTGTAAAATCAAGTGACCCCTAAGGCAGAGCCAATTTTGACCCTAGGGCCATGATTTGAACAAACTTGGTTGAGGTTCACTAGGCAATGTTACAAACCAAATGTCTTAACTCTAAGCCTTTAGGTTTCTTACAAGAAGAATTTTCTAGCTTTTCCTAAATAAGTCTATGTAAAATCAAGTGACCCCAAGGGCGGGGCCAATTTTGACCCCAGGGCCATGATTTGAACAATCTTGGTTGAGGTCTACTAGGCCATATTACACACCAAATAATTAAACTCCAGACCTTGTGATTTCTGACGGAAGATTTTCCTAGTTTTTCCTATATAATTCTATGTTAAATTAAGTGACCTCTGCGGCAGGGCCAATTTTGACCCCAGGGCCATAATTTGAACAAACTTGGTAGAGGTCTACAAGGCCATGTTACACACGAAATATTCTAAACTGTAGGCCTTGTGGTTTCTGACAAGGCGATTTTTCTAGTTTTTAAATTTTTAAAATGTAAGTCTATTTAACATCAAGTGACCCCTGGGGTAGGGCCAATTTTGACCCCAGGGTCATGACTTGAAAAAACTTGGTAGAGGTTCATAAGACAATGCCACACACCAAATATCTAAACTCTAGGCCTTGCGTTTTTTGAGAAGTAGATTTTTAAAGATTTCACTTTAAAAATATATTTCAGTTCATGTGACCCAGATATGTGACAGAACCATCTGAACAACTATGGTAGAGCTTCATGCGTTGAAATTCACAGGCAATTTTCATCAAATATGGCCCATGGTTTAGGAGGAGATGTTGTTTAAATAAAATTGTTGACAACGGATGTATGTTGCCGGCGGACAAATGGTGATCACAATAGCTCACTATGAGCATTATGTGCTCAGGTGAGCTAAAAATCAGAGGGGAAGAAGATGACAGGCACAACACAGCAGGGTCTTCTATCATTCTCCTATATATAAGAAATGTAATTTTATCTCAAGTAATTATTTTAGATTTATTTATTCAATGTTTTTTCCTCTTCTTTTGTGGATTTTTTTTAGCTAAAAAGGCTAGTTGAAGAGATTGGGGAAAGAACTGATATTTCAAATCAATACCATAAGTCACTTGTCGGATGATCTTGTTTATACAAGTTGCACACATCTGTTTCCTATATGACTGTTATTTAACCCTCACCTCATGAATATTCATGTACAAATGCTTACCGGTAACTTGATGAATATTAATTTACTGAACTTTAAATGGTTAATGAAATAAAGAACTTTTTTTTCTAAGCTCTGAAGAATGTGTAGATTCTGTGCTACAATATACTGACTGAGAAAACAGAGGAAACCCTGATCTGACATCTCTTGGATGGAGCTATCTGATCTGGGTTTGCTCTGTATGCCAATGTATCAAAACATGTCTATGTAAGGCAAAGGGTAAAATGTACATCGTCCTTTATTGTCCAGACATATTGAGTTTCATTATGTATTTTGTTTCCAAATATCAATAAAGACAGAAATGTAAGGAAGAGGCAATATTCATCTTTAATACAATTTGAGAAGTTAGACAGATCTATCAAAAGAAACAGTCTCCAAGGACTGCAGTGTAGACACTCTAATCTTGTTTTCCTTAATATTTGTTAACAAATAAAAAAAAAAGTTTAATTTACTTCAAAGAAAGCGGCAATGGTAAATTAATACTGGTGCATATAAATGTATCTGGCAGACTTGTTCCTGATTATATTTTAGTATTGTATTACATGGTGAATTTCATCACTACATATTACATGGTGTATTATATTGCTACACATTACATGATGTATTGTATCACTATATATTACATGGTGTATTGTATAACTACACATTACATGGTGTATTGTATAACTACACATTACATGGTGTATTGTATCACTACACATTACATGGTGTATTGTATCACTACACATTACATGGTGTATTGTATAATATATTACATGGTGTATTGTATAACTACACATTACATGGTGTATTGTATAACTACACATTACATGATGTATTATATCACTACACATTACACGGTGTATTGTATCACTACATAGTACATGGTGTATTGTATAACTACACATTACATGGTGTATTGTATAACTACACATTACATGGTGTATTGTATCACTACACATTACATGGTGTATTGTATAACTACACATTACATGATGTATTGTATAACTACACATTACATGGTGTATTGTATAACTACACATTACATGGTGTATTGTATCACTACACATTACATGGTGTATTGTATCACTACACATTACATGGTGTATTGTATCACTACACATTACATGGTGTATTGTATCACTACACATTACATGGTGTATTGTATAACTACACATTACATGGTGTATTGTATCACTACATATTACATGGTGTATTATATCACTACACATTACATGGTGTATTGTATAACTACACATTACATGGTGCATTGTATCACTACACATTACATGGTGTATTGTATAACTACACATTACATGGTGTATTATATCACTACACATTACATGGTGTATTGTATAACTACACATTACATGGTGCATTGTATCACTACACATTACATGGTGTATTGTATAACTACACATTACATTGTGTATTATATCGCTACACATTACATGGTGCATTGTATCACTACACATTACATGGTGTATTGTATAACTACACATTACATGGTGTATTGTATCACTACACATTACATGGTGTATTATATAACTACACATTACATGGTGTATTGTATCACTACATATTACATGGTGTATTATATAACTACACATTACATGGTGTATTGTATAACTACACATTACATGGTGCATTGTATCACTACACATTACATGGTGTATTGTATAACTACACATTACATGTGTATTATAAACGCTACACATTACATGGTGTATTGTATAACTACACATTACATGGTGTATTGTATCACTACACATTACATGGTGTATTGTATCACTACACATTACATGGTGTATTGTATAACTACACATTACATGGTGTATTGTATCACTACATATTACATGATGTATTGTATAACTACACATTACATGGTGTATTGTATCACTACACATTACATGGTGTATTGTATAACTACACATTACATGGTGTATTGTATCACTACACATTACATGGTGTATTGTATCACTACACATTACATGGTGTATTGTACCACTACACATTACATGGTGTATTGTATCACTACATATTACATGGTGTATTATATCACTACACATTACATGGTGTATTGTATAACTACACATTACATGGTGCATTGTATCACTACACATTACATGGTGTATTGTATCACTACACATTACATGGTGTATTGTATAACTACACATTACATGGTGTATTGTATCACTACATATTACATGGTGTATTATATAACTACACATTACATGGTGTATTGTATAACTACACATTACATGGTGCATTGTATCACTACACATTACATGGTGTATTGTATCACTACACATTACATGGTGTATTGTATAACTACACATTACATGGTGTATTATATTGCTATACATTACATGGTGTATTATATAAGCAGTATAATTCCGTGGCGCCATGGTGTGGGCTGCCATAAGCGGAGTGAAAGACTCCCCAGGGAGATCGATAGATAGATACAAGCAGCCCGATGACCAGGGATAAAAGCTGTAAAGTCGGTGAACGTGCCCAAGGCATGAAACTTAGACTGTAAAATGCATTTACTTACTTTACTTTACATTACATGGTGTATTGTATCACTATTAATTGGTTCCATTTGGTCAAAATTTTACAATAATGGTGACTTCCACACAGGCAATATATGGGTAGCAATTGCTGATAAACTGATTCTTTCATTCCCTATATTTCTTAACAATTTTTGCAAATTTCTAACAAAATGAAAATTCCAATTTTAAGGAAATGGGTTATCTTCCCAAAAACTGCCGTATCTTTTACCACTTACCAGCATGGGGTCCTCGAAACTTGGCCGGTTGCCGATGGTAACAGTAACTATGAGAGATGTCACTGATACTATGAGGACAGCTGTCAATACCACATAGGGATAGTGTGCCAAAATACGAGCATAACTGAAACAAACAAAATAACAACCTATATTAATAACGAGGGAAAAAAATCTTTTGAGAAAACTGTTGTTGCTGTATTTGAGTGTACCACTGCTGCGACAGTATTTCATCCATATAGCTACTGACCCTGTGTGCCCAGAGGCAGCCTGCATGGATTTTCTTTTGATTTCTTATAAGCCACCTGTGGCTCTGCAATTGGGGAAATAAGTGTGACAAGTCCAAATTTGGGAAAAATATACTTACAATAGTTTTTATTAACAGATAATTAATTAAAACAATGTGAGATTATGTGTAAAACTGTTTCTTTCATTTTGACAAATGTCAAATAAGATCACGTATAAAACTGTTTCTTTTATTTTGCCCCATATCAAATAAGAACATATGTACAACTGCTTCTTCCATTTTGCCACATGTCAAATAAGTATATGTGTAAAACTGTTTCTTTTATTATTTTCTATAAAGCCTTCAGCTTTCACATGTATAGGTAGCATTTCATTCTGAACCTGTTCTATACATCGCATTTCAAAGTAAAATCAAGTAAACCCAGTGACGTCACCACCGGAAACAGCACGTGAAATAGTCATATTCATTCTAGCATTCTGCAAGTGTACATCGCATATGGTAAATTTGATTGAATTGGTGTTTTTTAGAGACGCTGAGGACGCTGTCCCAGTTAATTTTGTATATGATACATTGTATCATATTTTATTTTTGTTTTTTGCTGTCAGTAGATTTAGTGCCAGTTATTTTGAGTTTTGTGAGCGGTGTGTTGGACTGTTTCAATATTTAAGGGACGATGTATTTTCTATTCAAGATGAGGAACGCGGATAAGTCTTTTTCGGGATCAGAGGACGAGCACGGTGTGCCGTCAGCTAAAGTGAAGTCAGTTGTGAAAACTAAGAAGAATTCGGGGAAAAAAGGTAAGACTACGAAGAAAAAATCTTCGGCGAATAAGGAGAATACTGCCACATGCGTTAGTCTAACACGAATTTTGACATTACCAAGTTGTCAGTTGACGATATTGCTCATTTAAGAGACAATTTGGGGATTGCTAATCCTTGTAAGACAGCTGAAGGGGATAAAAGTCAGCATTGTTTGTTTGGTAAACCCTTGAATAATTTGCCAAATGTCCATGTTGAGGTTAACAATTCAGACTCGGAAGGGGAAGTTGAGGACAATTTGCACAAACAGAATGTAACTGAGGATATTTCTAATGCTTTATTCTCTGATGAGTGTGAGGACAGAGAAGACTATGATGAACGGGATCTCCCTTGTCTAAAAACTCCTGAAAAGGGTAAACCCGAGTGTCGTCCTCTTTAGCCAAGGATAACAATATGGCATGCACGTCTCAGTGTGAGATTGACTCATTAATTACAAAATATTAGGTTCCAGAGAACTGTGAAATGCAAACCCTGCCCTTTGTGAATAATGAGGTATGGAAAATTGTGGATAAGAGGGATCATTCGACAGACAGAATGTGAATATGTATCTGGCAATACAGAGGCTAAAAGACTTATTTCGGATGCACTCACTTTAATGGGTCAGGTGCAATATAACTTGTCTATCTGGCGTAGATATGTTATTCGTTAGGCCGTGCATAAGGAGGAAGTACCACCCGTTGTGTTGTGTAACTACACAAAGTACAACACATCTTTTTGAGGACAATGTTTCCAAGGAATGTAAGTCATGTGACTCACTGGTAGCATTTGGGAAAGACCAGGGACAGTTTCGTGCTCCAATAGGTAGGGGCAGAGGATAGTCTGGCTCTAGAGGAGCCTATGGATATAATGCCTCACAGAGTTATATGGGAATCGGAATACCCAGAGGTTCCAGCTGTATCCTCCTAGAGGTCAGCCTAGAGGGGGCTTGAGGGATTACACAATTCCTAAGAATACAGCTTCGGCTACTGTGACTTACCCAAACGAATAGAGTTGGGCAAGGTAAGCAAGACAGGAAAGCTTTAACATTGTTCAGATCAATGGAAGAAATTTACTTCAGATACATGGGTATTGGAAACTATCTCAGGATATAGTACTGACTTTGATTTTTACAATATCAGTTAAAAGTCCTGATGACATCCCGTTTAGTTCGGAGAATGAGCTTCTTGTCAAGAGTGAGGTTAAAGAGTTGCTCAAGAAAGGGGCTATTACTCCCTCATGTTCAGAACCAAATGTTTTATTTTCTACGATCTTTATGGTACCAAAACCAAATGGGAAATAAAGACCAGTTATCAATTTGAAATATTTGAACAAATTTGTTCATTATGATCACTTTAAACAGGAAACTTTCAAATTTGTTTTAGACCTTTTACAAGAGGGTGGTTCTATTTATTTAAGTGATGCCTACTTTGCCATTCCAATTAATGACAAGTTTCATAAATATTTGAAGTTTGCATGGAATGGTCAGTTGTATCAGTTTGAATGCCTACCATTTCGTCTGAATTCAGCACCATTTGTGTTTACCAAGGTCTTGAAACCTATTTATTTGTGGATTAGACAAAAAAGTATCAGGTGTTGTTATTACATGGATGATTCACTTAGTATGAATCAGGACAAGGATATTTGTGAAAGTAAAAACTCTACAATAGTTAGTACTTTGGGTATTCTCGGTTATACCATAAATCATAAGAAATCTGTTCTCATCCCTTCCCAGAAAATTGTGCTTTTTGGGTTGGTTATAGATACTGTTTTGTTCAAGGTCTTTTTAACAGAAGAAAAAGTTGAATAGATTAAAAGTTTTGCAGAGAGTTTACTCCTGAAGGGTATAGTTAAGATAAGAAAGCTTGCATCTTTTATTGGCCTTATGGTAAATGCATTCTCTGTTGTGGAGGCACCACTCCATTACTGATGCCTTGAAAGGAATAAATTGGCTGGTTTAAGGAGAAATGGGATTTCGACAATGAGGTGGTTCTCACGTGAGATTAATTGGTGGCTACAGAATGTAGAGCAGAACAAGAGCTGTCAGAGGACAGCACGCTCGACTATTCAAAATGCTTGTTGGTAAATCAAATGAAATCTATTTAAATTCTTGCCCTTCACATTCCCTGAACATAATAATAGTCAAAAATGATAAACCTTGATAGTCTGATACCCCTTAATATATTTATGATGTCTAAAATCAATCCCATGCCTAGTTACTGAGACATAAGCACAATTACACTGTGCATGCAAAACTTAAACCAAAAATCCAAGTTAGAAAAGGGCCATAATTTGCATCAATCCAAAAGTTATCCTCCTGTTTTCTGATGCCCTTGAAGACACTCCTTAACTTTCTAGTCAATTCCACAAGCAATATCTGAGATAAAAGCTTGATAGTAGCTTGAATGCAAAAATTTACCCAAAATTCTAAGTTAAAAGGGGGTCAAAATTTTTAATTTATTCCATCAAGTGTTATCTTCCTTTATAGTATGATACCCGTAAACATATTAAAGATGTTTCAAATCAATCCCATGCCTGGATACTGAGATATAAGCATAAAAGTAACTTGCATGCAAAACTTTAACCTAAATTTCCAAGTTAAAAAGGGAATGACAAGTTTCATAAATATCTGAAGTTTGCATGGAAAGGTCAGTTGTATCAGTTTGAATGCCTACCATTTCGTCTGAATTCAGCACCATTTGTGTTTACCAAGGTCTTGAAACCTATTTATTTGTGGATTAGACAAAAAAGTATCAGGTGTTGTTATTACATGGATGATTCACTTAGTATGAATCAGGACAAGGATATTTGTGAAAGTAATAACTCTACAATAGTTAGTACTTTGGGTAGTCTTGGTTATACCATAAATCATAAGAAATCTGTTCTCATCCCTTCCCAGAAAATTGTGCTTTTTGGGTTGGTTATAGATACTGTTTTGTTCAAGGTCTTTTTAACAGAAGAAAAAGTTGAATAGATTAAAAGTTTTGCAGAGAGTTTACTCCTGAAGGGTGTAGTTAAGATAAGAAAGCTTGCATCTTTTATTGGCCTTATGGTAAATGCATTCTCTGTTGTGGAGGCACCACTCCATTACTGATGCCTTGAAAGGAATAAATTGGCTGGTTTAAGGAGAAATGGGATTTCGACAATGAGGTGGTTCTCACTTGTAGTAGTTTAAGTGAGATTAATTGGTGGCTACAGAATGTAGAGCAGAACAAGAGCTGTCAGAGGACAGCACGCTCGACTATTCAAAATGCTTGTTGGTAAATCAAATGAAATCTATTTAAATTCTTGCCCTTCACATTCCCTGAACATAATAATAGTCAAAAATGATAAACCTTGATAGTCTGATACCCCTTAATATATTTATGATGTCTAAAATCAATCCCATGCCTAGTTACTGAGACATAAGCACAATTACACTGTGCATGCAAAACTTAAACCAAAAATCCAAGTTAGAAAAGGGCCATAATTTGCATCAATCCAAAAGTTATCCTCCTGTTTTCTGATGCCCTTGAAGACACTCCTTAACTTTCTAGTCAATTCCGCAAGCAATATCTGAGATATAAGCTTGATAGTAGCTTGAATGCAAAAATTTACCCAAAATTCTAAGTTAAAAGGGGGTCATAATTTTTAATTTATTCCATCAAGTGTTATCTTCCTTTATAGTATGATACCCGTAAACATATTAAAGATGTTTCAAATCAATTCCATGCCTAGACTCTGAGATATAAGCATGGAAGTACCTTGCATGCAAAACTTTAACCAAAAATTCTAAGTTAAAAAAGGGGCCATAACTTGTAAAATATTCCATCAAAAGTTATCTACCTTGATAGTATGATACTCCTAAACATATTAAAGATATTTCAAATCAATTCCATGCCTGGATACTGAGATATAAGCATAAAAGTAACTTGCATGCAAAACTTTAACCTAAATTTCCAAGTTAAAAAGGGAATGACAAGTTTCATAAATATCTGAAGTTTGCATGGAATGGTCAGTTGTATCAGTTTGAATGCCTACCATTTCGTCTGAATTCAGCACCATTTGTGTTTACCAAGGTCTTGAAACCTATTTAATTGAGGAATAGACAAAAAGTATCAGGTGTTGTTATTACATGGATGATTCACTTAGTATGAATCAGGACAAGGATATTTGTAAAAGTAATAACTCTACAATAGTTAGTACTTTGGGTAGTCTTGGTTATACCATAAATCATAAGAAATCTGTTCTCATCCCTTCCCTTCTGCAAATGAGAGGTGGTCAGCTGTGGAGTTTGTAGAAAATATTAACGTTTATGAACTCCTGGCTATTTTCAAGACATTGCAGGCTTTATATTCCTCAGAAAAACATGTGCATATTCAGAGTCAGTCTGACAATGTTAGTGCAGTAGCATATTTATGTTAATGACATGGGGGGTAATATTGGTGTCAGAAGTTATGGATTTATTAGCTAAGGATATCTGGGAATGGTGTTTTCAAAGAGATATTTATCTTTCTGCCATTTATATACCAGGTGATGCAAATTCTGCAGACTTTTATTCAAGGAATTTTTCGGAGAATACAGAGTGGATGCTTAAACCAGATATTTTTGAGCATCTTTGTAGACAATTGTTCACACCCTATATTGACCTTTTTTCTACTGGGGTGAATAGACAGTTGGACAATTATGCGTCTTGGTACTTTGAGGAAGAAGCTGTAGATTGAAATAGTTTTCAGCCTTATATATTTCCACCTTTTGGTTTGGTGGGTCAGGTTTTGAATAAAGTGGTCCAGAACATGATGGACAGAGCTCTACTAGTGTTTCCATGTTGGAATTTCCCAGTCTTGGTTTCCTGTTTTGATGGAGAATATGTGTTCTTTTCCTGTTAGACTACCAAGACATTGAGACATTCTCAGGATTCCAGACAGGGAAGTGTTTCATCCATTGAGCAGCAAGCTGACCATGATTGCAGTCATTGTATCGGGGCAAGCCTCGAGGGTAAAGGACTTCAGAAAGGTATTGTTCAAATCATCATTAACTCCTGGAAGCCAGGCACAAGGAAACAATACAACAACACATGGAGGAAATGGTGTATTTGGAACTCTGTTAGGGGTACAGATCCCTTTCACTCATCTGAAAGTGTAGTTATTCAGTTTCTTTATTACTTAGTAAAAACTGGTAAGTCTTATTCTGTAGTCAGTTCACATAAATCCATGTTATTGATGACTTTGCCTTTTTTTTTGCAATACCTGGTGCATAGATTGCACTCTTATTTTGCGTTTCATAAAAGGACTGTTTCATCAGATTACTCCTTTGCTTAGATATAGATTCACCTGGGATGTATCTATTGTGTCACATTACTTGTCTTCATTACATCCACTAGATCCTTTGTCATTAAAGTTGTTGACTTTTAAAGTGACTGCATTGATTGCCTTAGCTTGTGCTCCTAGAGCTCAGGCATTAGTGGGATAATGCCTTGACAATACGCTAAAAGAGGAAAATTTTGTGTTTTTTTTTCCCTTTCCAAGGTCGTTATTGAAAGCGTCTCGTGTGGTCATTGTTTTACTATGAAGGTTGAAAATTTTCAGGAAGAAAAGTTGTGTGCCTTTCATACTTTATTATTTCATATTTGAAAAACTGAGAGGTGTAGACTTTCTAGAAATGTGCTTATTTCTATGTAACTTATAAAAGTGTCACAACTAGTACTGTTGCCAGATGGCTGAAATGTGTGTTGTATTTGTAAGGAATGATACTAACATTTATACAGCTCTTTCACTCTTTCCAGGAAGCTTCTGTGTCAGCAGCATATGGAAAAGGTTGTTCTTTGAACAATATATTGTCTACTGCAGACTGGTCATCAGATAGAAACTTTCAGAAATTTTATTTTCGTCATACTTTGAGTACTAGTAATACGTCTTTTGCTAATGCTGTATTTTGTTAGATTGATATTACAGTTAATGAAATCTAGTTGATTTGGTTATATTTTTTGTTTATGGTGCATAATTTGTTTTGTTCTTTAAAAGTGCTACCTATACATGTGAAAGCCAAAAGCTTTATGGAAAATAATGTCCCCTCATCCAAGCTTTAGTGAAGGATGAGGGTCATAATATTGAAGTAAAGCCTTTGGCTTTCACATGTATAGGTAGCATTTTATTCTGAACATGTTCTATACATCGCATTTCAAAGTAAAAACAAGTGCACCCAGTGACGTCACCACCGGAAACAGCACATCATATAGTCATCATTCAAAGGCACAATTTGTTTTGTTTAACCCAACTAGGGAGAGAAACAATTTAGAAAATACCCTCAACACCAGGTACAAGAACAAAAATCCCAAACAAAGGGTGGGCACATACATGCTTAGCCTCAGGCTTTACTCCAATAATGACCGTCATCCTTCACTAAAGCCACATGTCACAAATGTATCCATAACATGATGTTTATTTTTTTCACCTTGAACTTGTCAACCAGACCATAAAGGTTTTCATTGGTGAGGAACTTGCTGACATGGCAAGTTTGCATTGTTGCATCGTCAGTCTATTGCATTTTTTGGTAAGATTACCTGGCAGTACCACTGACCTATTGCATGCCAGCTGGAGGGTCTCCTGACAGGTATCAAACTACAAACCTGATGGCTGCCACTTAGGATTGAAACAGCTGTTAGTACTCAAAGAGTTGGAACAAACTCTCATATTTGTTCAGATAATATACTCATCTATGTGAGGCACCTCGATCAGGGTAATGATATTACTTTCTTTGACTCTGAGAATTCTTCATGTATACAATATATTTTCCTGTCCAAATATTTCAGAACATTTACAAAGAAAATAAAAAATAATAAGTTAATACCATGTTCAGGTTTAAAAAAACAAAAAAAAAACGTATTCTCAAAACAAAGTCTTGTTTGGCTCAAGCTGATGCATCTTCTTTGATATAGGACAGAACAGTTTTTCATGCTTTTATGTTTTCAAAAAAGCCATAACGGAAGTCAGAGAATGGAGGCAGAAAATGGCTATTGTACATCTGCACCAGACAGGAACGTAAATGATGACAAATGGTGATGAGACTGGATGGAGACTCCCTGTCGTCAGCAGCACATTTTCCATCATCAGCTGATCACTTCCGACATTGACGACAGGGAGTAATCACGAGACAGACTTGTCATCGGTTGGGAAAAATATGACTAGTCTTACATTTGTCCCGATAGTATAACAGGCAGGGCAGTTTGTCCTTTACCTACATTTTAAATACCATTCCAATTATTTAGAAACACATTTATATAAATACCGTCTGTAAATGTCAGAAGAAATTAACATTTTTTGTTGTTGTTCAAGTAAGAGGCTTAAAATCTTAATATGTCACTCTAAAATGATATCAATATAAATTTATCACTGATGTTAATTTTTGTACATGATTTTTAATGTAAAAAATTTAAAATGACATCAATATAATGACTAGAGCTATCACTACAGGTGATTAACACCCCCACATCCCAGTTTGCCTTCATGTAATGTGAGTGTAGGGCAGGACAGAGTGAGCGTGACTCCAATGTTTTACCTAACTTATGTGAAGCGGGGTAAAATAACATTGATGTGACAATGTTTATCTGGGGCTTCCTACAGAAATTACCATACATGGGGGTGCTTGAAAAGAACAGGAAAATATGTTAAAGAAATATATTTTATAACTGCTGCTGCTGAAAGATCTGAATTTATTAAACTTAGGAGCGGTCAAAGAAAATCTATATATCTTTTCATAGAGGTTATATCATCTTACAACTGACTATTGTTTGAGGACTGACTGCTTAACTATTTTAAGTGCAAACAGAAATGCCCTCAACTTGTACTTAAATGTACTGTGACATCCTCCTATATAGTAATCATTTACATACTTTCACCATCAGACAAATCCCCAAACAAGGGATCCAAACACACTGGGAACCGTAAGTCACAGGGACGAGACTGAGCTACAGATTTATGAGGTGGTATGGTATGGTCTCCCCGACACTGATCCTCATCACTCGGACTTAGTGTCATGGGGCTCTTGACATACGGACTGATAAAACCTCATAAAAACAACAGAACTATCACTAAATACACTACCATGCATTAAATTTTGTCTTAATGTAATGCGAGTGTAGGATGGGAAGAGACGAGACACAATATGCGGCACAACAAGTGATTTCTACCCGGTATATAGCCCCCACCCCCCTCCCCACTTCAGTGGTGTGGGGGTAAAATAATAATACTGCAAATAATAACTTTGAACACTGTTGCAACAGATTTATGTTTTGTCATAGGAAAGGAAGATTCATTTCAGGAATGACTGAAACAGGATTTTGCTAACAGACTGACAGAAATAATCATAAAAGAAAAGATATCAATGATGAGTTAAACAAGAGGGCCATAGAGGCCCTGGAACACTCACTAAAGTACAGGGTTACCCTAGGAACATTAATTTTGTACTAAAACATTTTGAAGTTTTGAAGGAGATGATTTTTAAAGTTTTCATTTTTTTTTTTCTTCCCGTTGCCATGTTCTACATGGTTTAAGTTTATTTTAGCAACTTCTGTGAAGATTCACCCAAGGATCATCCCTGCCAAGTTTAATCAAATTCTGTCCAGTGGTTTCAGAGGAGATGTTTTCACTATACAAAATTAAGGTAAATTAGCCCTGCCCCTGGTGGACATGTTTTTTTTACGGATCAGAATAATTCTAGCAATCTTGGTAGAGGGTTAGCCAAGGAACATCTGTACTAAAACATACTGAAATTTGGCCAGTAGTTTTATAAGGAGATGACTTTTAAAGTTTTCATATTGTTCTTCTTTCTGTTGCCATAGCAACCAGAGTTCTATATGGATCAAGTTTATTTTAGCAGCTTTTGTGACGGTTCACCCAAGGGTCATCCCTGACAAGTTTAATCAAACTCTGTCTAGTGGTTTCAGAGGAGATGTCGTTTAAAGCGCATGACGACGGATGACTACAAAAGCTCACCTGGAGCACATTGTGCTCAGGTGAGCAAAAAAAACAAGAGGCCCATGATGGCCCTAAATCGCTCACCTGAGATAAATAGGTTGACCCAAGGAACATCTGTACCAATTTATTTTAAAATCTGGCCAGTAGTTTTGAAGAAGATGATTTTTAAAGTTTTCATATTTTTTTTTCTTTTTGTAGCCATGGCAACCAGAGTTCTATATGGATCAAGTTTATTTTAGGAACTTTTGTGAGGGTTGACCCAAGGAACATCTGTACCAATTTATTTTAAAATCTGGCCAGTAGTTTTGAAGAAGATGATTTTTAAAGTTTTCATTTTTTTTTCTTTTTGTTGCCATGGCAACCAGAGTTCTACATGGATCAAGTTTATTTTAGCAACTTTTGTGAAGGTTGACCCAAGGATCATCCCTGCCAAGTTTAATCAAATTCTGTCCAGTGGTTTCAGAGGAGATGTTGTTTAAAGGTTTCTCTATATACATATAAGGCAAATAAGCCCCGCCCCTGGCGGCCATGTTTTTTTACAGATCGGAATAATTTTAGCAACTTTGGTAAAGTTCCCTTTTTTTTTGGCAACCAGAGTTCTACATGGATCAAGTTAATTTTAGCAACTTTTGTGAAGGTTGACCCAAGGATCATCCCTACCAAGTTTAATCAAATTCTGTCTAGTGGTTTCAGAGGAGATGTTGTTTAAACGTTTCTCTATATACATATAAGGCAAATAAGCCCCGCCCCTGTCCACCATGTTTTTTTACGGATCGGAATAATTTTAGCAACTTTGGTAGAGGTTGATCCAAGGAACATCTATACCAATTTATTTTAAAATCTGGCCAGTAGTTTTGAAGAAGATGATTTTTAAAGTTTTCATTTTTTTTTTCTTTTTGTTGCCATGGCAACCAGAGTTCTACATGGATCAACTTTATTTTAGCAACTTTTGTGAAGGTTGACCCAAGGATCATCCCTACCAAGTTTAATCAAATTCTGTCCAGTGGTTTCAGAGGAGATGTTGTTTAAAGGTTTCTCTATATACATATAAGGCAAATAAGCCCCGCCGCTGGCGGCCATGTTTTTTTACGGATCGGAATAATTTTAGCAACTTTGGTAGAGGTTGACCCAAGGAACATCTGTACCAAGTTATTTTAAAATCTGGCCAGTAGTTTTGGAGAAGATGATTTTTAAAGTTTTCATTTTTTTTTTCTTTTTGTTGCCATGGCAACCAGAGTTCTTCATGGATCAACTTTATTTTAGCAACTTTTGTGAAGGTTGACCCAAGAATCATCCCTGCCAAGTTTAATCAAATTCTGTTTAGTGGTTTCAGAGGAGATGTTGTTTAAAGGTTTCTCTATATACATATAAAGCAAATAAGCCCCGCCGCTGGCGGCCATGTTTTTTTACGGATCGGAATAATTTTAGCAACTTTGGTAGAGGTTGACCCAAGGAACATCCCTGCCAAGTTTAATCAAATTCTGTCCGGTGGTTTCAGAGGGATGTTGTTTAAAGTTTCTCTATATACATATAAGGCAAATAAGCCCCGCCCCTGCGGCCATGTTTTTTTACGGATCGATAATTTAGCACTTTGGTAGAGGTTGACCCAAGGAACATCTGTACCACATTATTTTGAAATCTGGCCAGTAGTTTTGAAGAAGATGATTTTTAAAGTTTTCATTTTTTTTCTTCTTTTTGTTGCCATGGCAACCAGAGTTCTTCATGGATCAACTTTATTTTAGCAACTTTTGTAGAGTCTCACCCAAGAAACATTCATGCCAAGTTTCATTAAATTCTGTCCAGCGGTTTCAGAGGAGATGTCGTTTAAAGCAAATTGTTGACGACGGACGACGGACAACGCACGACGCCGGACGCCGGACGAAGGGCGATCACAAAAGCTCACCTTGAGCACTTTGTGCTCAGGTGAGCTAAAAACAAGACTTTGTCAGTATAGCAAGCTATACTGTCAGAAGTCCCCATGGGTAAAAAACCCCAATGTAGACATTGTACCAGATTGACACAAGAAAATAATGGAAATGGACTGCTCTGACCTTTCAAGTGTGCATACGGTTGATGCATGCGACACACCTTTGTGTTATGACAAATATTCATGAAATCCAAACATTGATATAGAAGTTATAGAGCGGATAAGAAACGTAGCCTATGAATACTTAAGACGATTTCTAACAATTCTTGTGACCTTGACCTTTCCAGCATGCATATGTTGGTGCACATGAAACATCCTTGTGTCATAACAAACACTTCTGTAAAGTTCTATGAAAATCCAAACATAGATATGGAAGTTATAGAGTGGACATGAAAATGATGCCTATGAATTCCAAAGGCAATTTCTAACAACTCCTGTGACCTTGACCTTTGAAGCATGCATATGTTTATGGCAAAAACATATCTTCATGTAATGACAAATAACTTTGTAAAGTTTTTGAAAATCCATCCAACGATATGGAAGTTACAGAGTGGACACGTCGATGTAGAGTATAGATACCTTTGAGCATTTTTAACACCGGTGACCTTGACCTTTTACACTTCTGTAACATTTTATGGAAATCCAGCTATAGATACTGAATTTATAGAGTGGATAATGAGGAATATTTCTGTATAGTTTTGAAATCCATCCAAAAATGTCCGACTTAAGGAGCATCACGAAAGCAGGATGAACGGACGGAATGACGGACAAACAAATTGAAGAAAGGATGCACACAAACCTATAGTCCCCAACCGTGTTTCACCAGTGGGGACTAGAAAAGGACAGGGTTTAAGTTATACATAATACGTAATATCATGCTGTAGAAAAGGCTAGTTGTGTGTCCTTTTCAATGGGTCAGAATATTCTGAACACTCTTGCTACTGGGATATTTGTGCCAAATATTTTGAAAGCTCGCCAAGCATTCACAACAATCAAGTGCTGTATCATGAAGGTTCTTGCACCATACACAATCATGTACTTGCAGAGAAATGGATAATGAACAAACAAGCACCTGAATGATTGCAAACTTATAGTTACTGAACACACCTTTGGTCAATTGCTTTGGATAGCCATGACTGTATCCCTTTTGATCATACAGACAAGTAAGGCTGGTAGAATTCCAGCAAGGCCATCTTTGTTGTTTTGATGCTTATACAAAAAACCCAAAGCTCATTTCATAAAGTTTTTAGCTTTTAATCAAGTCATAAATTTGTACATATTCATTATAAGAGTTATCCATATGAGGACAACTGGTTCCAACCACTCTACAAGTAACAAGCATTTCTTGTATATTGGTATATCATACTGATTATACATTTGCTGACTTTCTTGCAATATAAGGGCTGAAAGAAATGTCTTTTAATTTGATGTTCTGTCAGCTAGACATTGTACTGAAAAAGAAAATGCTCATAACCACTGCTCTTCCAGTTTTAAATAAAAACAAAGCAAAACACTCTAACAAATATATTGGTATTGATCTACATAATTTCATGAACACACCTGTGTGTTCTCTAAAAAAAATGGTAATAAAAAGCCCCTGCAAAATTAATGTCTTCAAATTTTACCTTTACTTTATTTCATAATCTTTCAATACATTGCTCTCTCTAGGTTATCAAACCTACTTTTGGTAACATGACGCACACAGTGGGAGGAAGGCATAGCTTTGGGGATGGACTTAAATCAGGAAGATCCCTGCAGGCTTTGATCATGTTTCTCCTTCTGGAAGATTTATAGCAACATTATAAACAATGAAAACTTTCTCTAGGAGGATTGTCATGAACTTCCCACTATCGGCAAACTATCAAGTTCACTGTATGTATGACAGGTCCAGAATCAGGACTTAACCATGTTCAGCCCTCTCCTGTCAGTCTGTAGTTTAGATTCAGGTTCAAAAAATGAAAACTTTCAAATCAATGTTTTGCTTATATTAGTGACTTAACCATCGTATCTATTAGTAAAATTTAATTATGATAATAACTAAAACTTTTTACAGTGTTTTTGTAAATTAATCAATTCACAATTTCAGAAGATATTGATAATATAATGCATATATTTAGACTCCTGCATCAAGTATGAACTATAGGCTTATGAGACTCAAGTAATGAATTAGGGCTCAGGATGATATTGAAACCCTTTCTTTTGATTAAAGCTAGGTAAATTAGCAGTATTTTAATTCAAAATCTCTTTAAAAAAAAAATAATGGAGATTGTTAAGAACTGTAAAAATCATGGTCTGATTTACCACAGTAATTTATACAATTTTTTTGTTTAGTATTTTTCACTAGAGAAACATGCATGCCCCAATCTATAGTGTTGACTCAACTTTACACAACAACTGTAAACAATATGAGAAATAAAACATGTTTGCATTATTCTGACTTATAATTGTATATAATGTTAAACATCTATATGCAACCCTCCCACAAATGTAATTCTTATATAATAAAGATTACTGTACTCATTTTTGACTTGCAACCTCAAAGTATGACCTTGACCTTTCAATCTGAAAGTGCAAGCAATAAAATTATATCATGCTGAAAATTATTCAAAATAATTTAAAAATCTTTAAAAGCTTGGGGACCTTACAGCCCAGAAAAGGCATATTGCACCCATTGTTGACCTTCAGAGCTACAGACCTGGGTCATGGCCTTGTATGTTGTCTCATCATGCTGTCCCTCAATGCATGAGGAAGTTACAGACAAGACAAAGCCTAGTTTATTCATTTTTACCTTCAATCCCCAGGTGGGAGCTCAATGTTTGAGCTATAGACCAGGGTCATGTGCCTGCATGCCATTACATTTAAAATGGTGAACAATTGTATCAAGTTATTTTAAAATATTTCAAAGCACGTTCAAAACCATTTATCCACACACAAACAATATTGTTCACTATGTAGGATTATTTTCTGTTAATATTGAGATTGCAACTCAAATCTTAAATAAACAATAAACAGTATCCTAAACAATACCTGACCTTTGTGTTATTATCATAGCTCAAAGTAATATTCCTGTGTGGTAAACAAAATTCAACAGGAGGTTTGGAAACATATAGCTGTCTGAAAATTAGAAACAATACTCTGGTGTTGCTACCATATCTCTCTGTATTATAATAGATTGTGGTAGGAAATGAAGCTCCACCCAAAACAAGCATCATGTTTCCCATTTCCACTAAAAATAGGGTTAGAAATGTCGTGGAGATATTAGAATACATTCAATTTGTGGGATTCTCTTTTGTTCTTCTTTTGATTTACTTTAATCTTTTACCAAATGAGAGATTTTTAAGAAAAGAAATAATGTGACCAGTATAAAACTAGATCTGCTTGCAAGAAATGTTCAGGCTGATCTGGTTTACACAGATTCCCACCCAACATAAATTAAAACCTGTACAACATGAGGCTCACTTTCAGTATGCTCTGGGTATACTATATAATACATGAAATGGCTACCTGCAGTGTTAAGGATATACCTTTCCATTTTTAGCAGTGAATATTTAAATTCATGGCTAGCTTAGGTCAACTGCTCATCAACATTATCACTAACAGAACCCTGTGTTCTTTTGTGTAAACCAGGTCAACCATTTGATTACATATCACCACAGTGTATAGCTATCAAGGTCCATGGTCTGATCCCACTGAGATCACAAGAGGTCCATAACAACCTTTGGCCCTTGTTGCTTCTAGTTCCACCAACAAAATAGAGCACTTAGTATAACTTACATTTCTGAATCGGGAAATAACCAAGTCTATGACGTAGCTGACAGAAATAAATACTTAGTAAATGTTAAACAAGAGGGCCATGATGAATCTGACTCGCTCACCTGAAAAATATTGCCTTCATTGCCGTCAAAACTGTCATACTGAATACAAAATCCATGCAGAAGCACAGCAAAATAATTGTAATTCAAGTCAAACATTCAGAAAATGTTCTCTTCTTTTTTTCATCATATCAAAAGCCTTCATACTTGATCTAAAAGAACTAATTATGGCAATGTTTAGAATTATGATTTAGGGCTTGATCCTGTGGCTTAACCCTTTCCCTCATAGAGGACACCATAAAAAGACCTATGCGAACAGCATAAAACCAGATCAGCCTGCGAGTTACTCGCACTCAATAGGTACCACATAAAACCTGATCTGCAGAAAACCACAGTTAAACCTTACCAAATTCAATTACAAAGTCCTCATTTCCAGACCACTGAGGAGCAGCGAACAGCATAAAACCTGATCAGCCTGAGAGTTACTCGCAGGCTGATCTGGTTTTTTGTTGTTCGCATAGGTCTTTTCATGGTTTCCTCTATGAGGGAAAGGGTTAACTGATTCTGAGATTACATCCCCAGTAGAGCTTAAATGTGACACTCTCACTGACACATACATAAACTAGAGAATTGCTTTCATGGAAAACTGATGTCTCCCCCCACCTTCTTCCTCTCACACACGAGTATACACTAAGGCAAACAGTGACATATGCGATTAGGTAAAGTAAAAGGGCTGACTATATTGTTAAAGCTCTGTACAGAATTATGGGCCTTGAGTGTGACACTTCCTCTCATCAATTTTTTTCCTTATCTGGAACATAAGTAAAGTTATCTTGCAGTCAAGAAATTGTGAAAAGGGAAATAAATCCAAAAATACTGAGACCAGAGTTATGAACATTGTGCATGACACTTTCTTTCATTAATTTCTTTCCATAAATGAAATATAATTTCAATAGCATGAGTCTAACTATTCTTACCTTAAGGACAAGAAATTGTATAAAAGTGGAAAAACTCCAACAAGAAACATTGGAAATAGATTATGCTCTAGTGTACTGCAATTCTTGTCCATAACATCTACCCATCTATGAAGCTTCAAGGTTATATGTCTCATAGTGTAAGAGTTATTCTCTGGACAAAACTTAATTGAATTTGAAATTAAACAATGGGCAAAAACTCCAAAAATATGAAGAGCAGAGTTATGGTTCTTGTGCATGACAATTTTCTATCATGAGGTCTATCCCCCTGTGAAGTTTCAAGTTTATAGCTTTTATAATTTTTGAGTTACGTTCCAGACAAAAATTAATTCTGAAATCTAACAAAGGGCAGTGACCCCAAAAATATTATGCGCAGAGTTACGATTCTCATACATGACACTTCATAAGATCTATGAACCTGTGAAGTTTCAAGTTATTAGCTATGATACTTTTTGAGTTATGCTCTGGATGAAAAAAATAAGTACGGAATTAAACAAAGGGCAATACTTCCAAAAATTTGATGCAGTTACAATTCTTGGGCATGACACTTCTCCTCAATGGTTTCTATCCACCTGTTTCTATCCAGTTTCAAGTTAATAGCTTTGATACTTTGTGAGTTATGCTCCGCACAAAAATCAAGCATGAAATTTAACAAAGGACAAGAACTCCAAAAATATGATGCGCAGAGTTATGGTTCTTTGCACTGCACTTCTCCTCCATGAGATCTATCCACCCGTGAAGTTTCAAGTCACTAGCTTTAATAATTTCTGAGTTATGCTCCGGACAAAAAGTGTGACAGACAGACAGACAACTCTGACAAAAACAATATGTCTATATTGTCCATATAAATATGTGGGGAGACATAATAATAACCTTTCTCTAATTATATAGACATGACCATAAATGTCTGAAACCTTACAATAAATATGATCCCCAAATAGTCTCAATAAGATGATTAAAATGCTTAAGTTCCCTGAAGTTGTCAATGTTTACGGCTGTTTGATCCTGAGAGTGCTGAATTACTGCTGCCCCCTACTGGCCCAATCTCATTACTCAACTGAAAGAGTATCCCAGAATTCAGCTGGGTAATCAACATAAACTTAGTGCCATCTTAGGGAATTACACAGGAGCTGCTAGAAATGTCACATCTGGTAGACCAATGACCTCAGGTCATTTGACTGTAAGTCAGTGTCTTTTGAATAGGCATGGTAAATGACCTACAAGTGAATCAATATTCATCCCTTTTGACTGTTCTAGCAATAAATTAGTACAATGTGTCTGGGAAGGTCATGAAGTGTTCTCCCTCCCGACTGAGTTTGAACCCACAATCTTAATGGATTTGCAGTCGGGCTATATGGAAGGGTATTAACGCATAAATTGCATCTTGCATTCGTACATTACAACTTGCATTCGTACATTTACATCTTGCATTCGTACAACTTTCATTCGTACATTTACATCTTGCTTGTACTTACATCTTACTTGTGACTTGCACATCTTGTTTATTTTGTATTTTTTTACATCTTGCTATAAATAGTGTCTGTTATTCTCGTTAGTTAACACCATCAATTAACATTGATTTGATGAGATGAAGTCATGTTTAATATTCTAATTTTAAATAACACCTTCCTCTTAACGAATGACAAATGTCAGAGAGCATAGCAGTAACAATGACGAATAGCCGAATGTGGAAAGCCGAATGTAAACAGCACAATACACAAGGCATAATACGATGCGACACCTGGTGTAATAATGACAGGACGACCAAATTATGCTAACAGGTGGCGCTACGCATTTGTTGTCGGCAATTTCCGTAAATGACTGAAATATACTTTGAAGATAAACATAAGTTGGGGCCTACTAAAAGCCGGTCTCCAAATTATCGACGGTCTCCGCCGGTCTCTGAGACCGGGGGCCGGAGACCGTCGTTTAGTATGAAGTATTGGGGGGGGGGGGGGCATTGATGTTATGCACATTCAAAAGATAAATAAAGTATTAACTGGTGTAATTAATTTACACTGTTTCACACATTGACATTATTAATGGTAGGTATTTCACGAGAAATTATTTGTTTGGCCATTAGCAAATTGATCGTTGAAAAGAAACAAAGCAAGAAGTAAACAAACATACTTTGATCTTTTTTTCATCAAAAACGTTATGAAAGAACATACACAGAGAAATTGTCTTTACTCGCTAAATACTCAATATGTAAATTGATTTAGCTAAGTATAAAATGAATGTAATTTTAAGCAACCCTTAATAAACAAATTAACGCCAGCGTTAATGTAAGATTACAAAAAAAAGGTTTAGATGTGTTGTGCAAAGGAGGATATAGGATCCGGATATAATAAACTTTAGTATTCAGAATATATAGGTGTTTTTATATGATGGACAGCTGTGTTGGTTGTAAATTTAGTTTTGTTTTCATTGTGTAAGTTTGCACACAAGAAAATGCCGTTGGTAATAGGATGTATGTGAAATGCCTGAATTCACTGATAATATGGTTCAATGTGAAAAAAAAATGCCGCAAATGGTATCACAAATCATGCGTTGGTATAAACAACTTTAAAAAAAATCTAGTGATAGACGCTGGTCTTGGCAGTGCATGTCATGTTCTAAAACAAACTAACTTGAATAAGTATTCAACTAAACATGATATGAACCAGTATAAATTCATCCTCATTTAAAACAGCTTAAAACGATTGTTACAAATATTGTATCTTTTCAAAATACTCGTATATTGTCGGCAGTTTCCGTCCAGAACCCGACAGTTTCCGAACTTACGCCTTCTGCTGTCAAACACCGTTGGTCGCGTTCTATTTTGTCGCATGTTCTATTATTTGTTTATAGTAAGACGATGAAACGCCGATCTAGCGAAGATTTTGAAATAAGGCTAAAACATTAAATTAAAAAATGCATCATGCCACTTGAGCAAAATGCTTAAGTACGATTAAAATATTAGATAACCGAATGAAAAAAAGTACCTTAGATAACCGAATGTAATATTGAATGTATGAATGCAAAATGTAAATATACAAACGCAAGATGCAAATGTACGAAGGAAAGATGTGAATGTACGAATGCAAGATGTCAATGTACGAAGGAAAGATGTAGATGTACGAATGCAAGATGTAAATGTATGAATGCAAGTTGTAATGTACGAATGCAAGATGCAATTTATGCGTTAATACCCTTCCATAGGGCTAGGTACTGGTAAACCTGGCATGACACCCATTCAATTTGGGAAGTTCAATTACCTCATATAGCCAAAAGGTAGCCCATAGGTATTATTTAATCAAAAAGTTTAGCATCTTTTGTTAAGATTGAAAGCTCAAATGAAGATTAACTGTCAACATACATGCATATGCTATTCTTATTTCTTGTCTAAGCATTCATAAATAACAATAAAGTTAATACATTTTAATTCCCAATTAATTTTTAATTCTGTTTCATCACACTTTATACTTTAGCAACCTATAGCTGAATCTGTAGCAGCGGTCACCTGTATTAACCCTTACCCTCATAGAGGATACCATGAAAAGACCTATGCGAACAGCATAAAACCAGATCAGCCTGCGAGTAACTCGCAGGCTGATCAGGTTTTATGCTGTTCGCTGCTCCTCAGTGGTCTGGAAATGAGGATTTTGTAATTAAATTTGGTAAGGTTTAACTGTGGTTTTCTGCAGATCAGGCTTTATGTGGTACCTATTGAGTGCGTCAAAATGAGTCTATATGAGGGAAAGGGATAAGCGATCATTCTGCAGTGGTCAGTTTTAATATCACCAAACTATAGCATTCTGTTATATATTTAATCTTCATTTACCAGCCAGTACCTCAGTTAAACAGTCACTTTCTCTTGTTCCCTTGACTGACCGCTTAAGATAAGTTTGACTGTATATATATATGTATTTATTTATATACTGATATATAATGACATATTTATTATACTGAACTATAGAACAATTTACAAAATATTTAGGTACTTGATTTGGATTTATTGAACCCGATTCTTAATGTTTTGATCTTCAATTAACCTCATGTAGGGGTTGTCAGACATAGAGAGCCATTCTTGGTATCATATGATACTTTTTCATATTAGAATAAAAGCTGGTGTACTGACACACATATTCCCTGGTATGTTCCAGTTAGCTAATGGACAGGAGACATTGTTTTCATTCGTTACAAATAACATTTAAGCAAGTCCTACAGAAAATCATACAACTACTTATGTGTTATTTTGTGTGCCCTCTCAGACTTTGTCTCAGATTTTGTCACTGTAATAACATAGGATGTATGGGGGGACTTTACAACTGAACCAAGAGACTGTGAAATATGGTGGGAATGTTGATTTAGCCTTTAATGATGATAGGAAAGACCATTAAGTCTTGTGAAGGGTGACATCAGTACCAGGAAAATGAAAATTCTGTCATATTGCGTCTTGTATTAATAAAATTTCCTCAAGTTATCTCTTTGTTCTCCTACAAATGATGCTAGTGCAGGAGTGCTGAGGCAATATTTGATGAAGAGTAATTATTGAACACTTCAAGGGAGAAATAATTGTTCCAGTGGAAAAAATGAAATGCGGGAAAAAGCATGGAAAGTGACTTAAAAAATACAGAAAAGTGAGAAAAAAAGAGAAAATATCCTATTTCAAAACAACAAGAGGCTGTTGTAATGCTGGCTAAAGACAAGATAAAGCAACAAGGGAGCAAATTTAGTCACCTAACTAGCAGTGCTCTTTTGAACTTATTACAACAAGGGAAATATACCAGTATCATTTGATCCTTATTACAACAAGGGAAATATACCAGTATCATTTGATACTTATTACAACAAGGGAAATATACCAGTATCATTTGATCCTTATTACAACAAGGGAAATATACCAGTATCATTTGATCCTTATTACAACAAGGGAAATATACCAGTATCATTTGATCCTTCAGTATCATTTGATCCTTATTACAACAAGGGAAATATACCAGTATCATTTGATCCTTATTACAACAAGGGAAATATACCAGTATCATTTGATCCTTATTACAACAAGGGAAATATACCAGTATCATTTGATCCTTATTACAACAAGGGAAATATACCAGTATAATTTGATTTTTAACTTACAACCGCAAATTGCACCATTGACCTCCCAGTTAAGGGTGGATGCTATATCTACTCCCCCACCAGGACCAGTCGTGACTGCTGGTTATCCTACCCCCATCTACCCCGACCTTCTGACCTGCTTCCCAGGGAATGACTCACGCTACTTCTACGCTCTATCCGAACTTAGCTTCCTGGAATCTTCATAGTAAGTATTTTACCTAAATTGTTACTATAAATAGCAACATCTCATTATAACCCGACATGAAAATGGCCTCAGGAATTAGTGTAATTGGAACAACGTAGATCAACTGTTGAGTCAGAGATTACATCTGTAGACAACACTGCCAGAACTACCTGTGCCTTCAAGAGGAGAAGATGGGTGGAGGAGGAAAACACAACGGTGGGTTAATCAAACAAGTGGAAACACCACTGCATTGAGATCTTGGTTAACTGACGCTCATGTTAAACTGTTCAGATATGTTTTATTTCAAATTCTCCAATATTTAGAATAAAGTATTTTTACCCTAAATCTGTTATAGCATGAACATTCATCTTTAAATATATAACTTGGATATAAATTATCTGCACTTAAAATGATTTTTGAAATTATGTCCATGGATTTATTTTTGCCATGCAAACTGTCCAGAATTTGAGTTACAATACTGTATGAGCAAACAGTGGAGGTCCTGGGTTTGCTCTCTTTGCCAATATGTCAAAACACATCTAAATAAAGTGAAAAGGGTAAGATCTGCTGTTGCTGTTGCTGTATTGGGGTTTACCGTCGCTGCGATAGTATTTCAATCATAAAGCGACGTCCAGCTAATTACAGGTGGAGGAAGACCCCGAGTACACAGATGTACGAAAAGGGTAAGATCACCATATCTAATAAGCAAATATACTTATATATATGGAAATATGAAAGCTGGTCTACAGGCTGATAAGGTAGGCTTTATTACATGAAACCACTGGCAAAATGACCTGCATGCTTTTCAGAATTAAAGCCGGATCAACCTGCAAGTCACCCATGAGCTAATATAAGATCTTGTGATCACCACTGAGGAATACATTGGACAGGACGAGACTTGACTTGCATACCTCTCCAGACAGAGTATGGCTTTATGTAATGGTTGAATAAATATACATGAAAAATTACAACATTATTATTACTTTCATATAACTTATCTCTTTTTATAATGTCAAATGGGAAACAAGTTCTTCCCACTTACAAAATCCCTCTTGAGTTCCTGAGTTGGACCAGTACTTTGTGCCTCCAGCCGGGCTTGAAACCATGACCTTTTGGATTTGAAGTCATGTACCGGTACACTACCTCTAGACCACAATGCCTATTTCTTTAAATGCAAAATTACAGTAGACTGCTGTTAAAAAAACAGCTCTAGGAGAAATATTTTGCAGAATAATCAATCTTTCCTCATACCTGTGGTATAAACAATCTTTCCTTATTGCTGCTAAGGCAATTAATGCTGGAGTGCATCCCAGCTGACAGTAAGTGTTATTTTGTATTGTATAATCAGTATTGTTAATTGATATTCAATAACAGATCTGGTTTAAGATGATTCATTCATTGTCCACAAACTTAAATTGCCGAAAAACAATACCCTTCAAAAAATACAGACTACTTTACTACTTGTATTGCAATTCCACGTTGGATTTCCTTCCACTTACATTTTTCTGTTTTTTAGTAAAACAAACAGAAAAAAACAAAGTGAAGTGCAGAATCTCCATACTGCCATCTATTCATATACCATGTTTCATAATATCATCTTAAATGTTTTTAAGTTATCGCAGGATCCAGATTTCCGGACAGACAGACAGACAGAGGGCAAACCTATAGTTCCCTCCGGTGTACACACCAGCAGGGAACTAAAAACCAAAACCAACAACAACAGGAAAACAAACAATTCTTCCCCCTTTCTCTCATACGGATGTATTTTGACAACTTGGAAAACAGAGCAGACCCAAGAACTGTCTGATCAGGGTTTCCTCTGTTTCCTTATACATTACTGTAACTGATTTTTTTTTACAGTCTACATGTCAAAGAAAACTCCAACATGATATTTATCGAGTCACTATTTGTAACTGAATATTCATGAGAAAAGTTTTGTGATTGTACTTTCAGGTAAAGTCTCTGTAATGGTTCCTCTATGGAACCCATGGCCTTTCACGGAGATAACCAAGGTTGCCTAATGTTTCATTTGGGTACCATGGTTATCTTGGTTGAGGTTAAGTGGTCCAAGATATAGCGGAACCATTACAGGGACTTTACATTAAATGAGCAAATTACGCTCTTTTTTCAGTTCAAACAAACATGATTTATGCTTATGCAAGATAAGCACAAATCGGTACAAGGAAGTATAGCTGTATAACCCTGGTAAGCCTTGAAATTCTTTCAGTTTGTTCAGGGTTTTCCATGGTCAGGCATAGCATAGATGGAGTGGCTTAGGGCTAAAACTGTCTTTCTGACTTCTTTCTTTCTTTCTAACATTTTTGTCACAACAACAACTGTTAAATAAGCTCCTGATTATCTGAAGCAATGCAGTTGAAGGCAGTTGTTTACACTTTCATGAAGGGGAAAAACATCATGTTCAACACAGCTGGGCTGAGACATGAAAAGGAAACTTTCTGCCAAATTACAGAGATGAGGTACAGCTGTAGCAGGATTCTGCCAGCGGAAAACACAGCCTGTGTTCTTAAGGCTCTAACGAGACTGTCATGCACAGCGCGCTTTATCAGTACCGCCCAATCAGCACTGCTGGTATCACAGATAATCTCAAACTGCACTGAAACACTCACTTTGCTTTGATTTTCACAGCCAAGAAACTAATTACAGCTTTATTACAGGTAAATATGGAAGACATTACTGAACAGATGTACCTGTGGTTCCATTTAGAGAGTCTCTTGTGAAGCATTTAATACCTAAACTATTTGGCTCTGAGGTTGTTTTGAAGATAATAAAGAGGTGTCCCAATCTTACATTGCAGCAAAATGAATCATCCTAATAAAGTCCATCTTTTTTCAACCGTAATTTTTATTTTTTTCATCACTCAGATAATTGTCTTTCCATTCCATCAAAATAACTCATAAATTTTTAATGAAATATTAAAATACATGGCATACCGTTAATGATACAAAGGTCACCAGCATAAAAAACTCTTAACATAATATTTACACATAACATCATTATTATTTCTCTACAACGACTGACGGCTTGTTCACATGGATTCTCACATTTTTCCAGCACAATTCATGAAGCCTCTGTTGAGACTTTTGATACTGTAAAATGCTATGTATTGTGCACACTTTTTTAATTTATATTTTGTTTCTGAAAAAGGGGGTGCGCACAATACATCAAGCGAACTCAATATTTTCGTATTTTCCCAAACTTTACCCCACCCACTAGAAAGCCGTATCGGTAGAGTCTATTGGTATATTTCATGCGCAAAATTAAAGCTTGATCGTATGTACTTGCCTGTAAAATGTTGTCTATTTGTGATTTCTATCATGGTTTTGTACAATAAATGCTTACAAAATTGTTGTTCTCTTTTTCATTTGGTGTTTACAATTTCTTACGCTTCAATTGGAAACCCCATACTGTACTGTGCTTTACATAATAATTAATTGACGACATACAAACAGAAGCGATGTTTGCATCCTTTTTACTGTGACTGCGCATAAATAAACAATATTTAATAATTTCAATTCAATCCTATGAAATTTTGACAAATTAGTTTCGTATCTGACAGAGCTATTTGATTCATGATAATTGTGTGCTTCAAATACCCTTTGTTAAGAAACTTGCAAAAAACAAACAAGGGGTCAGTAGTTTCAGATTTAATAACTCAAACTATCAGCTTTTAACAAGGTAACAATGCAAATGCATGTGGATACTAAAGGTGAGAAAATAATCGCTGCATTACACCTGACTTGCGGAAGCAGAAGAACTTTTCCGCAAAACAACCGCGAGTAAACAAGATGGCTGCCTCCTTGTCGTACGAAAAAGATATGCTCATTATAGAAGGGAAATACTTTTTTCCCAAGGTTTCGATCCTCAAACTTGGGCTGACACTATACATGGGTGTGCACAATACATGGGTGTGCACAATACATGGCATATTACGGTATTCAACTCAATGTCACCATGACATTCAATTCACTGCCCTAGTGTGATGCAGTGGTCATCAACACAATGTTAGGTTGGTCTTTCTGTGGGAGGGCTGAGCATGCCACTTTAAATGTTTGCATCTGTCCATGCCAAACAGCTTATCAAATGTGCATAAAACTGTCATTCCTGCAGGATCTTAAAAAAACATTCTATAGCTGTTCTAGGCACAACTGTCTCTCATCAGACATTGCTATTTTCATGATCATGATGTGGTGTTTTCCATGCTCACTAACAACATTCAAATGATGTTTGCAACTATGCAATTACATGTCATAATCTCCTTGGAAATAGGCCCACATTTCATTTTGTCAGAAATTGTGATTACAAATGGAATAAATATGCATTTATTAAATATAATCAACATATATCTGTTGCTGTTTTTTTTAAATTTACTTCACTGTTCAGTATTAACCCTTTCCCTCATAGAGGATACCATGAAAAGACCTATGCGAACAGCATAAAACCAGATCAGCCTGCGAGTAACTCGCAGGCTGATCAGGTTTTATGCTGTTCGCTGCTCCTCAGTGGTCTGGAAATGAGGATTTTGTAATTAAATTTGGTAAGGTTTAACTGTGGTTTTCTGCAGATCAGGCTTTATGTGGTACCTATTGAGTGCGTCAAAATGAGTCTATATGAGGGAAAGGGATAAGCGATCATTCTGCAGTGGTCAGTTTTAATATCACCAAACTATAGCATTCTGTTATATATTTAATCTTCATTTACCAGCCAGTACCTCAGTTAAACAGTCACTTTCTCTTGTTCCCTTGACTGACCGCTTATTTATCAGTGGAATTATTTATCATCATGATAACAAGGTACAGTCAGTTAACCCTTTCCCTCATAGAGGATACCATGAAAAGACCTATGCGAGTAACTCGCAGGCTGATCAGGTTTTATGCTGTTCGCTGCTCCTAAGTGGTCTGGAAATGAGGAATTTGTAATTAAATTTTATGCTGTTCGCATAGGTCTTTTCATGGTTTCCTCTATGAGGGAAAGGGTTAAAGTGAAAAATTATCCATAAACTAAAAGCTTGAAAACAACTAAGATATAACAAAAATGTGCAAAATTCAAATCTTCAGCAAAACTAATTGGCAGGTGGCAGGCTAAATAACAACTAATATTATCTAGTGTGTGTGTGTTTTCCCCCAAACCCTTGGGCATTTGATTCAAATACTCATATACCATGCTTCCTTTAAAATTTCACGACTCAAACTAAAATACTTTTGGAGATGTATAGGACACAAGGTTTTGTGAAAAATCTAATTAAGGGCCCATAACTCTGCTGTAAATGAATGACATAGACCCTATCACAAAAGATCACTAGCAGATATACCAGTATACCTTCTTGTAAAATTTCAAGACCCCAAGTGAAATATGTTGGCAGATATGTGTGGCACAAAGTTTTTTTTTGTCCATTCTAAGAAAAAGATTCATTACTCTGATGTAGCTGGACAATAGCAGAGGCAGAAATTCACTTGCCAACATGCAGGTGAGGAGGGTGGGGAGACAGACAGACTAGAGATAACTACAGTGAACAAGAGCTGTCAGAGGACAGCATGCTCGACTATTCAAAATGCTTGTTGGTAAATCAAATGAAATCTATTTAAATTCTTGCCCTTCATAGTAATAGTAAACAAGAGGCCCATGATGGCCCTAAATCGCTCACCTGAGATAAATAGGTTGACCCAAGGAACATCTGTACCAATTTATTTTAAAATCTGGCCAGTAGTTTTGAAGAAGATGATTTTTAAAGTTTTCATTTTTTTTCCCTTTTTGTTGCCATGGCAACCAGAAATCTATATGGATCAAGTTTATTTTAGGAACTTTTGTGAAGGTTGACCCAAGGATCATTCCTGCCAAATTTAATCAAATTCTGTCCAGTGGTTTCAGAGGAAATGTTGATTAAAGTTTTCCCTATATACATATAAGGCAAATAAGCCCCGCCCCTGGCGGCCATGTTTTTTACAGATCGGAAAAATTTTAGCAACTTTGGTAGAGGTTGACCCAAGGAACATCTGTACCAATTTATTTTAAAATCTGGCCAGTAGTTTTGAAGAAGATGATTTTTAAAGTTTTCATTTTTTTTTTCTTTTTGTTGCCATGGCAACCAGAGTTCTACATGGATCAAGTTTATTTTAGCAACTTTTGTGAAGGTTGACCCAAGGATCATCCCTGCCAAGTTTAATCTAAATCTGTCCAGTGGTTTCAGAGGAGATGTTGTTTAAAGGTTTCTCTATATACATATAAGGCAAATAAGCCCCGCCCCTGGCGGCCATGTTTTTTTACGGATTGGAATAATTTCAGCAACTTTGGTAGAGGTTGACCCAAGGAACATCTGTACCAATTTATTTTAAAATCTGGCCAGTAGTTTTGAAGAAGATGATTTTTAAAGTTTTCATTTTTTTTTCTTTTTGTTGCCATGGCAACCAGAGTTCTACATGGATCAAGTTTATTTTAGCAACTTTTTTGAAGGTTGACCCAAGGATCATCCCTGCCAAGTTTAATCAAATTCTGTCCAGTGGTTTCAGAGGAGATGTTGTTTAAAGGTTTCTCTATATACATATCAGGCAAATAAGCCCCGCCCCTGGCGGCCATGTTTTTTTACGGATTGGAATAATTTTAGCAACTTTGGTAGAGGTTGACCCAAGGAACATCTGTACCAATTTATTTTGAAATCTGGCCAGTAGTTTTGAAGAAGATGATTTTTAAAGTTTTCATTTTTTTTCCCTTTTTGTTGCCATGGCAACCAGAGTTCTACATGGATCAAGTTTATTTTAGCAACTTTTGTGAAGGTTGACCCAAGGATCATCCCTGCCAAGTTTAATCAAATTCTGTCCAGTGGTTTCAGAGGAGATGTTGTTTAAAGGTTTCTCTATATACATATAAGGCAAATAAGCCCCGCCCCTGGCGGCCATGTTTTTTTACGGATCGGAATAATTTGAACAATCTTGGTAGACACTTACTCAAGGAGTATCTGTGCCAAAACATTTTGAAATTCAGCCAGCAGTTTCGGAGGAGAAGATTTTTTAAGATTTGAGTATAGGCATCTAAGGAAAACTAGCCACGCCCCTGGCGGCCATGTTTTTTTACGGATCCAAATAATTTGAACAATCTTGGTAGACACTTACCAAAGGAACATCTGTGCCAAAACATTTTGAAATTCAGTTGGTTGTTTTGGAGAAGAAGACATTTTAAATTTTTTCTTTCCGTTGCCATGGC
>CM037784.1:27858174-27908174 GCA_021229015.1 Solen grandis
AACCAGAATTCCAAATGGAATTCAATTCTTTGAACAACTTTGAAAGGGGACCACCCAAGGAACATCCCTGTAAAGTTTTATCAAAATTGACCAAGCGGTTAAGGAGGAGATGTCGTTTGAAGCAAAATGTTGACGGACGACGGACGGACGGACGACGGACGAAGACCGGTCACAATAGCTCACCTTGAGCCTCTGGCTCAGGTGAGCTAAAAATGATATACCTTGATAGTCTGATAACCCATTATATATTATATGATGTCTAAAATCAATCCCATGCCTAGTTACTGTGACATAAGCACAATAACACTGTGCATGCAAAACTTAAACCAAAAATCCATGTTAGAAAAGGGCCATAATTTGCATCAGTCCAAAAGTTATCCTCCTGTTTTCTGATGCCCTTGAAGACACACCTTAACTTTCAAGTCAATTCCACAAGCAATTTCTGAGATATAAGCTGGATAGTAGCTTGAATGCAAAAATTTAACCATAATTCTAAGTTAATAGGGGTCATAATTTTTAATTTATTCCACCAAGTGTTATCTTCCTTTATAGTATGATATAGTATGATACCCCTAAACATATTAAAGATATTTCAAATCAATTCCATGCCTGGATACTTGGAGATATAAGCATGAAAGTAACTTGCATGCAAAACTTTAACCAAAATTTCTAAGTTAAAAAGGGAAATAATTTGTAACATATTCCATTAAGAGTTATCTACCATGAAAGTATGATACCACCTAACATATTAAAGATGTTTCAAATCAATCCCATGCCTGGATACTGAGATATAAGCATGAGGGTATCTTGCATGCAAAACTTTAACCAAAATTTCTAAGTTAAAAAGGGGCCATATAATTTGTAATATATTCCATCAAGAGTTATCTACCTTGGTTGTCTGATGCCCCTGAACATATTTATAAACTTTCAAGTCAATACCATAAATGGTTATTGAGATATAAGGTTGATAGTAACTTGCACGCAAAACTTTAACCAAAAGCTGCAACGCCAACGCCGACGCCAGGGTGACTACAATAGCTCTCATATTCTACGAATAGTCGAGCTAAAAACTGAGGGGGGAGGAAGTCTTGGTGTGGAGCATCACCAATGTAATCATCATTGCCATCAATGTCAATATCTGGTATGTAGACCAATTAACTTCATCATCACCATAACCGCCACAAATTAAAAACACCAGTAAATCTTATACAGCAACAATAGTGGTAGCAGTAACAAAGTACGGAGGATATGGCTACCAGACAGTCCTGTAATTACTTCTCACTGGGTCGGTCTAGACCAGTGAAATATAAGAATGAGACATTAACTTTTTCTCCTCTAATCATTAGACAGAACAATGATAGTGGTATCCCTCCAGGAGTATATCCGTTAACATATCTATCCGGCGGAGAAGGGATCTCAGATTGGACTGAATATAAGGATTGAAAATACGAGCCTGGAAATTGTGTGTTAATAATATATAGTCTAATGCTGGCTTTTCTCTTGATTAGAATCTTAAAAATGTTGTCTACAGCTTTAAGGTCATGGTTACAAAGTCAACATTTTTTTTTTTTTTAAATTAAACTACTATGTTTCTGGGAAATTTCTTTGAAAAGTTCACACCTTTACTGTTGTGGACTTTCTGTTGCTGTAACAGTATTTCAGTCAGGTAGCTACCATCCAGGAGATCACACAACAAAGAGGACCCCAAGCCCTCTTAGGCACCTAAGTAGACACATCAATTTACTGTAAGCAAGCTGGAAGGCTTTCTCATATGAAATATCAGAGTGACCGACTTGGATTTAAACCCACAGTGGTGAATGGCCAAATTAGCAAACTTTCACTGGAAGGCCGGATCAGACAGAATTTCAGTCCCCTCATCTCAAAGGTTAGATCAGAATATAGTATTGTACTTTCCCCTGGTTTCGGCCCTTGCTCTAGTTTTGTGACCCTATAAAAGATTCGAATTTCAGCACGTGTCATTTTTGGATATATACGGAAATGCAAGATAGTTGTGTCATCTGTTTAGAAAACAATTTTTAATGCAAATATTTGTGATATCTTAATAATTACGCAGGTTAAAAAGGAACACTGCATGAATATCAAAATCATTCCAATTTTGTAAGCATGAGGTTGTTCATTTGTTTTATTTTTCAATGATTTAACATTATTTTTTGTTTTAGATGAACTATTATCTGCACTTCCTGTTTAAATCCAAATTCTAAACAATGGCTGCCATGTTGTTTTGCGTGCTTAGTAAAATAGCCCATGAAAGGTCAAGGGTAACGAATTAAGGACAAACTGCAGAACATCCAAAAATAGCTTTACATAGCTTTAAAAGTCAGTTATAAAAAGTACTGAATGACATTTGAATTGAAATTTCCAATGTTGTTCATGTATTTTGAGTTGGTTTTTGTTTTCATTTCATGATTTGTTAAAAAAAGTGTTAAAATCAAAATGCGCATGTACAAGAATTTCACTTTTGGGTCACAAAACTAGGACAAACCATGCTACATGTATAACAAATGAAAAGCATAAAAGGTAAGTCACAGGCTGCGTTAGTACTGCTAATAAAGTGTCAGTGTCCCAAAATATGACCTGGCTCACATTCTACCACCATACTTAGCTATAAGTCATACTTAAATATACTTAGGAGGGAATTTCATCAACTTTATTTTTTTTCTTTACCAAATCTTATAAAAATATTTGAGTTATTAACGTTCCATAAGTTATATTCACTTATTAATGTACATTGTACTTGAATATTTCGTAAAACGTAACATTGTTCAGTGTTTTTTTGTCAAAATGTACAAAGAATATAGGCGGCATTCCCCCCTGCCTGGAATATATATTTATCCTCCAATTTTTTTCATTTTCCCACTTCATGATTATGAGTTTACATACCATATGATATTGTGTGCATGGACTCACTGTTGTAGTTAAATGTTATATTCTTAATAAAACTGTGTAAACATGTTATATCATTGATTTTATTATTCTTTTATGCAATAAAACTTCTTTAAGAAAGAGTAAAATACAAAAAAATGCCTATATTATACATAGGAGAAAAATTCCCTTATTAGCTCGTTCACAAAATCACCCCCCACCCCCCCCTCTTCCTATGGGCCTGGACCCCTTTCCCTAGTTACGATGTCGAAACGTCTTGTGGCGAATCCATCGGGCCACCGACGTTACGATTCCATGTTCATAATTTATTGGAGCAAAATTGATTTTCGTAAATACGGCTTGACAGCGGATTTTGCAACTATAAATCGGTGTATCTTATGAAAGTGTTACCGATTTTGGTCGTATTTTCAAAAGAAAACCCTTTGCAACCCTTCAATACACAAACATTTTCAAAATCATCGGATTTCGTTTCCGAGTTGAATGATACCGGAAGATCAGATTAGAACACAATAACACACGTAGGTTTCAGAAAAAGTGCTTACAAACTTCGAAAATGACATTGACGATACTTTTCTCGCTTTGTGGTAGGAGATTAATTGTCAATAGATAGCCCAATGTGTTTTTAGTTGCATATTTTTGCTTCATCTTCTTGAAAAATCAGCGGTTGTGAATCACGACCGCTCTGCTCCATAGAGTATATAGGGACGGATTTACTACCGTGTCGAGCGCTAGCGAGACACAAGGTAGTAACATTACTTCTACCCTTTCCCCCAAAAGTGAAAAAAAACAAAACACTGATGTTTGAAGGTTTTCTAAGAATTTAGGTATGAAATAGTGTTTGATATTGTTTGTTGAAATCAAACCAGTGCACACAGATTTTTCATAAATTTCTCTTAGAATCTTTCTTACTATTCTTAATTTCAACATTGGATGCATAAAACTGATTCACAGACACACAGATGCTGGTCTCTACCAACACTGTACGTTACCTTCAGGATCCCCACAGTGCAGACTATATCAAACTATATAATAATTATAGCAAGAAACCGTTGGACACGGGTGATGCACCTTTCATGTTTGTTTGTCATAAAAACAATAGCTGTCAGTGTATGATAATTTTGGAGAATGGAACATTTCTGGATTGGTTAAATAAAAGATTAAACATAGGGCAATAACTGAAAATATAAAAAAAATGAAGAGTTAAAATTCTTTCTACCCCACTGCCCTTCATATTCATACTTTTAATACTTTATGAATTAGGCTCTGGACAAACAAAAAAAATATGGTAAAGAAAACATCTTCGTATGATGATTAGATAACTACAACATTTTTGAGATCACATGATAAAGTTATAGGCTAAACACATCTTTTCAGTAAATATTTATAAAGTGTAAGGGCACATGTGACCAGAGCACATGTGTTGTGACCTTGACCTCTTAAGTTACTAACTCATATTGAATGTGACCTGCCATCTTTGTACGATAATCACATATGACAAATCATTCCAAAATTCCATCATGTAGACAAAAAAAAGAGGCTACATTTTTTTTTACCTTAGACCTTAGTTACGTGTGAAATTAACATTGAAGCTGAGGACCTCAGCCTTGCGGGCTGCACATTGTCTCATGATGGTTGACATTTTTGCCATCCTTGGATCTACAGACCTTAATTGGTCTTGGTCTTGTGTACTGCACATTATCTCATGATGGTAAACATTTTTTTGCAAAATATTTTTAAAATCCATCAATTATAAGATGAGGAAGTTATGGACCAAACACAAAAAAGTTGATCTTTGACCTCTAAGTGTAGGGATATGCCTGTTTTGATGACACCTTAATTGCAACCAGATTTCTGAATGGATAATTTTTTTTGCAACTTTTATGAAATACACCACCCAAGGATCATTGATGCCAAAAATATCATTAAATGCAATATGCTAAAGATGATTATCAAACAAAGTTGGCACTTGTACAGGATGATCCCAAAGGCTAAACCTGAGGACTCCATCCTCAGGTGAATTCAAAATAAAGAAATAACTAGGTATGTGACACCAGGCTACAGAACTACAAATCTACATCTTCATTTATATTTTCTAAAGTGTCAAAAAAAAATCCAAATAAATCTGGTCAATGAAAACCCTATATCGATGTCTATCAATCCACAAGATTCATTAACCACCAGACTTCACCACAAACCCTAAATTAAGCCTGACTTACCACCACATGGTTTTGCCACATGTCAAGATGGCCGCTGTTCACTTGTCCACTACCTTCACTATGTGTTCATTATGACCATCCAGATTCCACTAACAACCACCTCAGCTGGTATTCTGCTCAATATCTGAAATTATAAGCAGTATATATATGCAGGGATTTTAATGGCAATAACAGCAGCAGACAAACACCCACACACTCATTCCAATTTCAGGATAAAAAACAGCAACACAATGATTTTCATCAGATCAAATAAATGCTTTAATAAATGCTGCAGACACGACATTCTTTGTAAAACTATATTTCTGCTATATGTTGCATAAGGAATAGGTTTCTTTTCACTTTTCCTTACGAAATATGTTTTCTATATATACGAAGAGTTTTTTTTTAAGTTCATTTCCTTTAAATCAAAAATACAAGATTTTCTATTTTGCTTTTAAAAAACTTTTCATGCATATTGATGACATTAAATTTTACACATGGTGTTTATTTAATAAATTAATTAAAATAAGCAACTAACGGGGTAGCACCTGTTTGTACTGGTATCATAACCAAGATGGTTGACCATTTGGATACGATAAACATAGAGCATCAGCCTCAGGAGCCGGAGGTTGTAGGTTTAATTACCTAACCTCAACATACCAAAGTCTTTGAAAATAGTACTGGTATCTTTAAAAACACCTCATGTATAAAACTTAGATATATTATGCCATTTTTTTTTCACGGGAAAATCGAAAACCTTACTTAATAACATATTCCAAACTATACTGGGATGCAAGCAGTATTGTTGGACTACATGTACCCAAGATTTGCTTATAAAATCATCAAATATAACCCTGCATTGGAAAATGCTCCACTCACTCAAAGATCATCATAATATCAGTTAGGACACCAATCTTTTTCCAAAACATGAATATATTTGATGATATCAATAGCAAATTATGGGTTTAACAAGCTCACGGATACTACTCACACCCAAGTATTAATTTTGTGCACCAATCAATAGTAGGACATTAAACATGCACAAATAATTACATTTCAAATAATCTTAATGATAATCAGTCCACTTGTCAATGGCATGATACTGCAGTGTGGCAGCTCTTTATCTGTCTCAAGAAGACATAATCTCCAAATGACTGAAATAAGCAGGATTTTGAACAAAGATGACACTCTGTTGCATATATACAGTAGCCAGTGGTTGTTGTGTTGCCATGGTTAATGCAGTCACTGATAGACCTTCATCCAAAAACAGCTCAATATCTCCATGCATGTACAACATAAGTTCAGAAAACTATTATTATTAAGAAATTTTCATATTCCAAGGGACATAATTCTGCCAAAAATATGAAAAGGGGAGTAAAATCCAAACCTCATTCATAAGTTTTAATAAACTTGCATACCAAAAATCATACCTTTTATCGCCACAAATTTAGAAAAGGGTTCAGAAAACAATCAAGAAATTTCCTAAGCCAAAGGGGCTTGTGTCATATCTGCTTTCACAAAACTCTAAGATATCTTGCACAACATGTCTCGCAAAAGAAGAATGTGAGACAATCACCTTGTTTAAGGATCACAAATCCAACCCAGGTCAATAGCACAACAGTCAAAGAGTTTTCAGTATACTCAAAATAGTCAAATCAACAAATTGACGGAAAGCACCTGCAAGGTGATTCATGCATTTCAATACAATAATGTAAATTAATTCATCACCAACATGGCTTCATAATTCTTTCAATACTAACAGATGACAATCAACCAAATACAATATGTTTAAGAACTGTGTGTGCAAGAACACTTATTTCTCTCAGAGTTTAGTGCATGTGCACTAAGATAACACAACAGCATATATATATATGTAGCTAAAATCAATCAACAGAATGAGTATTAAAGCAAATAATTTCAGATTGATACATAAGACATATGACTAAGCTTGTGGGGATTCGGTTGGATTAATTCATTTCTATTCATACGAAAAAACACAATATTTTTAATGTCCTAAAAGCCACTTTATTGTGTATTAATGGCAGTCATCACAAAAACTGGAATATGAACTGGCTTTACTGATCTGATGTTTGTTAAAGAGCTTTGTCCCTGGGGAACTGTGGTTTCTAATGACAACTGAAAGTGAAGTTATGAAAATTTAAAGAATTACATATTGAATCTGCTTCATGTTTATGTTAGGCTCTTGCCTTGTTGATGTGTATTGAAAAGGCAATCAAAATAGTGATTTCAGAATGAGATTAGCAACTCTCTATCATTGAGGATAAAATGCAACCTATTAATTCACTCATCCCTGGGAAAATGTCTGCAATCATATTTATTTTGAAATCGCTTACAAATATCATAACATTAAGGAGTTCCAGGTCTGGTTTACCTGGTGTCAGGATAATGTGACTGGGTGTGGTAATTTATTGCGTAATACTGCAGTGTGGCAGCATTATATCTGTCTCATGGAGATTAAAGTCCACAAATGACTGAACACTGTTGGTGGTACCAAAGCTAACATTGGCTGAAGTGACATCATATGCTTGAAATCTCATGTTAAAAGCTTTCACCTAAATGGGTTTGTAATTAATAAAAAAAAAAAAAAAAAAAAAAAAAAAAATGACCTATATCTCATTGCAAAAAGAACATAATTACATAACATCCTATAAATTATTGCAATGATCAAAGTGGTTCATTAAATTGATGTTGACATTATGAAAAAAAAAAGTTTTGTCCTAAAAATAAATGAAGAATGGATGATAAACAATTTCAAACTCATTTGAGATATCATGTAGACAAAGATCCTGTCCAAATTTTATGAAGATTGGGCTTAAACTGTGGCCTCTAGAGTGTTCACAAGGTTCTTCTATGATTTGAACTGGTGACCTACTTTTTGACCTCCCATGACCCAATATCAAACTCATTTAAGATATTATGTAGACAAACATCCTGACCATATTTTATGAAGATTAATTAGGCTTAAATGTGGCCTCTAGTGTCTTTTAATTTACTAAGATTGACCTGGTGACCTAGTTTTTGATCCCACATGACCTAATTTCAAACTCATCCAAAATATCATGTAGACAAACATCTTCACCAAGTAACAAGAAAGTTAGGCCAAAACTGTGGCCTCTAGAGTGTTCACAAGCAATTGTTGACGACAGACAAAACACAATGGAAGAAAGTTGGTCAAAAAAGCTCATCCTGAGCAAAAGTGCTCAGGTGAGCTAATAATGAGGTGGTGTTAAAACCATAACCTAGATTCCATATAAAATGCTAAAATTCATGCAAAAGTTATATACTCTTCCTGACCCCAAACACAGCAAATTCATGTGTAAAGTATGAGGGATATCCATGGAAAGAAAGCAATGTTAAACAAAGCTTAACATTTTTTCAAGATCCAAAAAGGGCCATAAATATGCAAAAATATTTGGAAGAGTTATTCTTCCTATTTTTACTGGTTGGTCTGATGATGATTAGCACATTGTGTTAAGTTTGAGGGACATCCATTGAGTAATAGTAGAGATGACGGCAAAGTTAAACAAAACCTTAAAGGCATTCAAAATGCCCTTCTTTGTTGACCCCCTTTAACAATTCCAAGATAAAAGAAGAATGTCCCTCTGCTGGGAGTTCACAGTGAGGACCCCCAATAAACCATATTTCACTCTTGGTGAACATTGGCATATTGCCAATAAATGGAGAGCATTTTAAAACGCCCATGAAGAAATTAATCATCACAGCAAATGGCATCATTTTGCATTGTTACTTATTTATATCTTATGTATTAAACATGAATAATTAAAAGATGCTGATAATAGAAAAGTCTCTTTTATCATTAATCATGGGGCACAATTGTTGACGCAGAAGCTGAATTGACTACAAAAGCTCTTCCTATTCTTCAAATAGTCAAGCAGACTTTTGCTGTCAAAAGCAATATTGATTTTTATACAGCACAAAATTAAATTATACCATTTTATTTCAAGTCTTCTTCATAAAATAATTTACACTATTTTACGTACACTATTTTACATGCAATAGGAATTAAAAGTTCAAGGAATGTTTTATTACCATACTTATGTATGAGGGCCAATAGTCCAGTATTTTCTACCATTTGTGTTGTGTACAGATCAATGGAATAGGTATTGATTTTTTTGTCAAAATGACCAAAAAAAGGCACTTAAATCATGTTCAAAAGTATATTTGATTTGCAATTGAAATATTGACTGAAAATTGCCTGAATCTAGCTTTAAGGTAAGATACATGATCAGTGCATCAGAAACTAAAGTCTAATAAGGCCATTTCACCAAGGATTATTTTTTTCTAGTCTGCCCGATCTGGACCAGATTGTCCCTGATGAATCAATCCTTTTAACTGGCCCAACTGTTGTCTCCAATGTCACCTTTTTGACCTGATTGAGTCCCGACCAATGGACCATGATCTGGACTCAGCTGGGTAAAAATAAGGCGCAAGTATGCGAAATTGGTAAAGAGCAGCAGAGGCTATATGATAGCTCAAGAAGGAAGCCTTCATGGGACTCTGGGACAACCACGATGACCACAGATCGACGGTTTTTGATCAGCTTCATGCTGTTTTTCAACATGTTTAAAAACAGTAGGCGATCACTTTTTCACTACTCTTGGAGGACTGAGGCGATCGCGCAAGATCTTCCCCAGAAGTTTAAGGTAGTGCTTGTAGCTTCAGGGCTATTTTTTGCAAAATTGCAACTGATCAACCAAAAAAGTATCTGGACCAAAACAATCCTTGGTGAAATGGCCCTATTAATTGAACAAAAAGTATGGAGACATTGTGCTGCCATACCATACCATGCTATTGTTCAATGGGTATCACACTTTACAGAGGGAAGATCCAGCGCCAAAGGAAAGGCCTGTCTTGGGTGCCCTCTGACTGCTGTGTCTGACAAAGACACAAATGCCTTTAACATTATTCTACACGCTGTCAAGAAAATAAATGTATCTTCTCATGCGTTAAAGGTGACGTCTTTTGGTTGTATTAAGTCTGTATCATTAAGCGCTTTAAATTGAAATGTATTAAAATCAACAACTTCAATGATTCATTATTACAGGTGGTAACTATGCAATAACTACATCTGCACTACTACCAGCAGGTATGATGGGTACCAGCGTAAGAAAAATGGACTTGTTTCAGCTCTACTCTATATTGTTAGACAGGGGTGCCCAGCATAAAGCTGCTACATGACAACACCCCAACCCATCGTTCAGCCCTAGTGACAGTAAATCCTACTGACACTTTGCTATACCCACTACATGCATATAGCCCTGATCTCTCCCTTAATGAATTTGGTTGAACCCATACATTTAGTAGCCTGGAAAATGGAAGCCCTCTGTACCAGTGTATACTATAGTGTATACTATAGTATACTAACGTGAGTACTTACAATATTGTAGTGTATAAAATGCAAGCAGGTTACCAACTTGCAACCGTTAGCTAACATGAGCTAAATGGCAGCACAGCAGGGTATGCTCCTGCACACTGCCTCTTCCTGATTCATGAGACAGTTACAGCCTATACAAGGTCTCTCACATTCAAACTTGAACTTTGTCCTTAGCCTTTTTAGCTTGCATGTACCAGCACATCATCTCTTTTAAAACTCATGACAAAGTTACATGCATTTCGTTGGGGGACTAATTTTCGTTGATTTTGTGGATGACTTTATCCACGAATATTTATCCCTACGAAAACCTGTTCATTTCATACACCTCATGTTCTCTAGAACATATGGATCCATGAATATATGTACCTTAGTCACAGATTCCATGAAATTTAATGTCAATGAAAATAAATGATTTTACAGTAATACAAACTCAGCTACTATACCATCTGGTCAAGATGTTAAATACGGAGCCCACTGCCCTGTCTCTTGAGATACCATTTCTACCTAGAAAAAGTATAACTTGAAGAACATCAATTAAATCTTTGAGACAGCTTAGCAAGAGATTTCTGAAGATTATGACTGATGCTACAGAGCCATTGTTTCACATCCTGTGTATAATGGGAAAATCTGTAAATTTCTTCATTTTGACAGATCAATAAAGGTTCAGCTGTTATAATGCTGATTGAAAACAAAAATATTGGAAATAAAACAAACTTCTCACTCCTTCCTGTTTTGATTTCACAAGCTGTATCCTAATGGAATATAGCTGTGGTTTTCTTCCTGTGCATCTTAGAAGGCTTTAATGACCTCTTAATTTTGGAGATTCAACTGAGTTCATTTCAAGTCATGCAGATTGTCAAAAATATGATGGTAATCTTTTTTGTTTGTGCAGTATGTGGATAATCATATAAAAATCATTGGTATAAAGTGAAGTTACTTCAACATTTTAATACTTCAAAACATGAGAGAGATAAAAAATCATCCATAATGTCTGGGACATCTGCTCTGCTAACCCTGTTTTAAAGGCCCTTTTTCCTTTTTTCGGACAAGAATCAAACCTCATCCAACAAACACGACAACAACAAGAACAAAAGCTTAAAATTTGAACTTATTTACTCTTACATTATTGGGAACAACTTCTTTTAACTCCCCATGACTTTTAGTTGGACCAGTACCTTGTGCTCTGGAAGACATTTAAAAATATCTTTGCTCCCTTATTGGGATTGACACACTTTGCTTCTCACCAATGCATCCCAGGTTGAATTCTTGGTCAGGTACGTAACACATCTTTGTGTCATAATAAACACTTCTATAAAGTTTTCTGAAAATCCAAACATAGATATGGAAACTACTGAGTGGACATGAAAATGAAGCCTATAAATACCAAAGACAATTTCTAACAATTCCTGTGACCATGACCTTTCAAATGTGCATATGGTTATTGCACCAACACATCTTCATGTAATGACAAACACTTTTTTAAAGTTTAATGAAAATCCATTCATAGATATGGAAGTTACAGAGTAGACATTTAGATGTAGTCTATAAATACCAAAGAAAATTTCTACCAACACCAGTTACTTTGACCTTTTAGGCATGCACATATGGTTGATGCGCACAACACACCTTTGTGTTGTCACAAACACTTCTGTAAAGTTTTATGAAAATCCATCCATAGATATTGAAGTTACAGAGCCAACACGAAGATGTAGCCTGTAAATATCTATGAGAATTTCTAATAACTCCAGTGACCTGGACCTTTCAAGGACGCATATGGTTGATGCTCACAACACACTTTTGTGTTATGACAAACACTATTGTTAACTTTTATGAAAATCCATCCATTAATATGGAAGTTACAGAGTGGGCATGAAGATGTAGCCTATGAACACCAAAGACAATTTCTAACTCCTGTGACCTTGACCTTTCAAGGGTGCATATAGTTAATGCATGCAATACACCCTTGGGTGATTATTGCTTAAGAAATGAAGATGCTAGAGTGCAAACAAAGTGAAATCTGGCATTTTTTTTTAATATTAAAATGGGCATAACTCCTGACCTAATGGGCCGATATCAGTCATAATCCAACTTGGCCGAGATAACTTTTTGTAGACGACAGACTGACGGATGATGAACGGACAAACTACAGACATTCATTGATCCTAATAGCTCATCCTGATCTCATGTGCTCAGGTGAGCTAAAAAAATTGGAATATTTTGTTATTTCAATTTTGATGAATTTTGCCAAAATATTTTGACTTATTACTTATTGCTAAAGTATGGTCAGGGGAATTTGAGATGGGACTTTAATTATTATGTCTGAAGAGGCTTCTGGATCCAATGAGAAGAGGGGATACCTTTATTGGAAGGGGTTTTTCATTCTCTGAAGTTCTTCAGTCTTACCTTTCCACATCATACAGTGTATACATTATGCATTATTACTTGACACCATGGAGCTTTTTGCCATCCAAAGAAATCATAACTCAGATATAATATCATAGTTATCATCTCATGGTGTTTCTCCAGACAGAAATATGTCAGAAATAATAATGTTTATAGAAACATACCAAAATTGTTGTTGCTCAAGTTAGGACTTCACTTGTTATGATTCCGCTTGCTAGGACTTCACTTGTTATGACTCCACTTGCTAGGACTTCACTTGTTATGACTATTTCCTTCTATCACGCCCTGCACTGTGAAGAGTGCCAGTCTGGAGACAGTCTACTCTATGAGTGCCCTGGGGCCTGGCATCCAGCACTCTGAAACATTCAAATTATGTATATTTATGTTATTATCCTGGAGATTCCTCATATTAAAAGTGACATCCAGCTAATTACAGGTGGAGGAAAATCCTGGGTACACAGAGACATCCAGGTAGAAAAAGTGTCTGACTGGAGGTCAACTGGAAATTGCTTCCTCACATGAAAAATCCAAGTGACCTTGCTGGACTCAAACCCACAAAAATTTAGGGGCTAAGTCATAGTAAGTCAGCAACTATGACCACTTGACCACAGAAGCTGCCTCAAATACTGTATACATATATATGAATAGACAAAACTGCTGAAATTTTGCTGACTACATACTTCTTAAAGATACATTTACACCATAGTAAACTGTTGATAAGCCTGCAGGCCAGAATCAAGACTGTAAAGTCTAATAAGGTAAAAATAATCTCAAAGTCACTGGTCATTACCTAACAATATCAATTTCAGATTAACTTGTACACAGTTTGATTCTATATTGCCCCCTCCTCCTCTGTGTTAAAATTTTGCTGTCCATATCACAAAAACTTAACCCTTTCCCTCATAGAGGATACCATGAAAAGAACTATGCAAACAGCGGGCTGATCAGGTTTTATGCTGTTCGCTGCTCCTCAGTGGTCTGGTAATGAGGATTTTACAATTAAATTTGGTAAGGTTTGAGTTTGGCTTTCTGCAGATCAGGCTTTATGTGGTACCTATTGAGTGCGTCAAAATGAGTCTGTATGAGGGAAAGGGTTAAATATGAAAGGCCACATACTGGCTACCAAGTTGTCCAATGCAGCTCCGGTCTGTACAACAAATTTAACCAATATCAAACTTAAAGCCTTTTGAAGGCTCATCACAAAACTGTGCCAGCTCCTTCTATATATATATATATATATACATGTCAGCCCAAAATGTATTGCAATCATTCCCAAACTTCTTCCAATTAAATGTACCACAGCTATAGATGGTTCACTGATGTTAACAATGACCTCCATATGCATACAAGAAATGGAAAATGGTATTTGGGGTATTTAGCATATCTTCCTCATTTTCTTACATGATTCTAGAAAGATGCTACTTTTGGGTCCTCCTTCATTTGAAATGGACAGATTGCAAAAATAAGATGACCATTTAAAAGCAACATTTTCTTGTCTGTAAAAGAGGCTTTTACTTCTCTGTTTGATATCCTGAAGCAATTAATCAATCTAAGAGTATTTCATAAATGTGCACAAGACATTGTGTGTTTATTGGATTTAACATCCAGCCTACAGTATTTCAGTCATTTGAAAAATATGTCTACTTGAGGCAGATATAGTGCTGCCATATGGCAGACTATCATACCATAGACATGTGGCATGGCACCAAAACAAGTCAAAATTATCCTGACATCAGCCAACAAGCCTATGAAACAAACTACCCATATATGCTGAGCACCAGGCAAGGGAGTTATACCAGTACCATTTTTTATGACTTTGATATATCACAGCTGGGGATCGAGCCCATGACCTCCCGGGGTGGACACTCTAACCACTGAGCCACGGGGACCAGTTGCACAAGATATGCTGAAGATGTAAGCATATTGCAGCTCCATAAAAGCACTGTATCTGGAGACCAAAGGTAAGTAAGGACTGGTTGAGGACTGGTAAATAGTGCACCAAATACTGTTTGTTTATTAATTAAGATTAATATTAAAATAACCTTTTATAAAAAGAAAGCTTTTTTGTAAAGATAAGGGATGCAGGCAAAAACTTGTCAATTTTAATCCTCTACAATATTAAGTTCAAAACCTATCTATAGTAATTAAACTGTTTATAGAAAATTTAAAATCACAACAAATAAATAGAAAGCTCATCACTTCAAGGTGATGAACACAAAAAAGCCAAATAAGGTGTGAGGACAGCAGTCTGTCTTACTCACAAATCACAAACAAGAGGGCCAAGATGGCCCTTGGTCGCTCACCTGAGAAAGATGATTGCTTAAGAAATAAAGATACTTGAGTGTAAAAGTGAAATCTGGCTTTTTTTTATGGTGAAATGGGCATAACTCCTAAATTTACAAGTCAATATCAGTTATAATTGAACCCGATTGTGAGATTATGGGCATAAACATTGTCTTAAAGTTTAAAAATGATTGTTAAAAAAATGAAGTTGGTAGAGAATAAACAAAGTGAAATCTTGCATTTTTTGTATTAAAAGGGGCATAACTCCTGACCTAAATGACCCATCTCAGCCACAATTGAACTTGGCCGAGATTTTATGGTCATAAGCATTGTCATAAAGTTTGAAGATGAATGCTCAAAAGATGAAGATGCTAGAGTGTAAACAAAGTGATTTCTGGCATTTTTTTATATTAAAAGGGGCTTAACTCCTGACCTAATCAACTGATCTCAGTCATAATCAAACTCAATCGAGACATTATGGTCATAAGCATTGCCATAAAGTTTGAAGATGATTGCTCAAAAGATGAAGATGCTAGAGTGTAAACAAAGTGAAATATGGCAATTTTTGAATATTAAAAGGGGCTTAACTCCTGACCTAATTGATGAATCTCAGCCATAATCGAACTCAATCGAGACCTTATGGTCATAAGCATTGCCATAAAGTATGAAGAGGATTGCTCAAAAGATGAAGATGCTAGAGTGTAAACAACTTGAAATATGGCATTTTTTGAATATTAAAAGGGACATAAATCCTGACCTAAAGGTACGATATCAGCCATAATCGAACTTGGCCGTGATTTTATGGTTATAAACATTGATATAAAGTTTGAAGATAATTGCTCATAAAATGAAGATGCTAGAGTGCAAACAATGTGAAATCTGGCTTTTTTTTAATTTTAAAAGGGGCATAACTCCTGACCTTATGTTCCGATATCAGCCATAATCGAACTTGGCCGAGATTTTATGGTTATAAACATTGTTTTAAAGTTTGAAGATAATTGCTCATAAAATGAAGATGCTAGAGTGCAAACGAACAAATTTTGGACGACGGACGGACAGACGGACGGACGACGGACATTCATAAAAATAGTTATTCAATTTTGATAAGAGCAAACACTTCCTGCCAATCAAAATCCAAGGTTGCAAGTTTTATATGACAGAATTAAATAATGAAATTAGGATACAACCAACACTTCATGCAATGACATTAATGTGATCGTGAAAATATTCCATTACATTCAATATTGCAATACCTGATTACTCTCCCATTTGATCTTACAATGCTACTAATATTATATTCCAAGTACATGAATAATGAAAACCATGGCAAATAAACAAAGATCTTAGTACAGTGAAAACATATTATATGCATTAAATATTTCTTTATGTGTAACTAGTAAGACAAAGAAATGAAGCCAGATTCAGTATGACAGAGTCCATCTTTTCTCCATCAGTAACAATTTGACTGTTTTCTTTATTCTTGCATTTTTTTGTTTCCTGAAATCTTCCTCTAGATATTCATGAAGTGTCTATGTACATTATATTTGTAAAATTATCATGTGAATATCCTTCAATTTATCTTGCTTTAAGAAGTAAATTAATGTATTGAAGAAAAAAAAACAACAAGAGGGCCATAATGGCCCTGAATCGCTCACCTGAGAAACATTGCCCTCAATGCCAATTACTGTATAACGAGTCATAGTGAATACATAATCCATGCAGAAATACAGCAAAACCATCTAAATTCAACACGAAAACTGTACCTTCCATCCAAACTTTGAAGGTCATAGCTCTAAATCAAGTGACCCCTACAATGGGGCCAATATTGACCTCTGGGCCATGATTTGATCAAAATTGGTAGATGTTCACTACGCCATGTTACTCACCAAATATCTAAACTCCAGGCCTTGGTGGTTTCTGACAAGAAGATTTTTCTAATTTTTTTTTTATATAAGTCTATGTAAAATCAAGTGACCGATGGGGCGGGGCCAATTTTGACCCAAGGGCCATGATTTGAACAAACTTGGTAAGGGTCCATAGGACAATGCCACACACCATATATCTAAACTCAAGGTCTTGTGGTTTCTGACAAGAAGATTTTTCTGGTTTTTCTTATATAAGTCTATGTAAAATCAAGTGACCGATGGGGCGGGGCCAATTTTGACCCAAGGGCCATGATTTGAACAAACTTGGTAAGGGTCCATAGGACAATGCCACACACCATATATCTAAACTCAAGGTCTTGTGGTTTCTGACAAGAAAATTTTTCTAGTGTTTTTTTTTTTATATTTAAGTCTATGTAAAATCAAGTGACCGATGGGGCGGGGCCAATTTTGACCCAAGGGCCATGATTTGAACAAACTTGGTAAGGGTCCATAAGACAATGCCACACACCATATATCTAAACTCAAAGATTTCACTTTAAAAATCTAGTTTTAGCTCCTGTGACCCAGATATGCAACAGACCAGAACCATTGAACAACTTTGATAGAGCTTCATGCGAGGGACATCCCAGGCAATTTTTTATAAAATTTGGCCATGCGGTTTAGGAGGAGATGTTTTTAAAAAAAATTGCTGATGCCAGACGCATGGACGCGCGCACGAACACACGGACAACGGACGCCAGACAAAAGGGGATCACAAAAGCTCACCATGAGCACATTTCTATTTTTAATACAGACAACAACTAATCAGATGTTGGTGTGTCATTTGCTAGTATACAAGTGATATAAGCATTGTTTAAACGGGCGATCCTTTAACAAGGATGATAACTGGTCTGATCTACCAAAGATTGCAAAGGGTGGCGTCATCGCAACAGTAGAAGAGCTTGTAGTGAAAGACCGTATTCATCATATTAATTAGCGCCTCAAAGTTAGTAAACAGACTGTAAGTAATAAACTTAAACAGAATCTTGGTGTGAACAAAGTATGCGCCAGATGGGTGTCAGTACTTGTGTCCGAAGAAAATAAAATCCGAAGTGTCTAAACTTCTCATAACTTTATCATTATATTGATGTGGACGTCACAACGCCATTTCAACTGTGCCGCACCCCTGATATTGTGTTTGGTGGATTTGTCATTATTTTCTTATAGTTGAACATAAAACTCACAATATTTTGTATAATGTTCACTAAAAGTATGGTTATTGCAAGATATATTTCTGTAACAAATACATGACTTTTTTTTAATTCTAGTTTAGGTGTCCAAAAACTTTTTGGACAAACCTCATAAACAGGTAAGGAAGCATTGACCATAGAAAACTTTATACACAGATTTATGTGTAGTTTTTGTTGTCATGACAACTGGTTCAGACAGTAACCTTGAAGCTATCCCATCCACACTTTGCATAAATGAACAAATAATGATCCTGTCCCATGTGTCACTCCTCTTATCTGTGTAATATAGACCATACATAAAACAAGCAAAACCAATATGCATCTTCTTACATTCAGACTGACGTCAGAATGGGACTGTGATGGAGGCAGTGATTAACCGTTTCCCTCATATAGACTCATTTTGACACACTCAATAGGTACCACATAAAGCCTGATCTACAGAAAACCACAGTTAAACCTTACCAAATTTAATTACAAAATCCTCATTTCCAGACCACTGAGGAGCAGCGAACAGCATAAAACCTGATCAGCCTGCGAGTTACTCGCAGGCTGATCTGGTTTTATGCTGTTCGCATAGGTCTTTTCATGGTGTCCTCTATGAGGGAAAGGGTTAACTGACTGTACCTTGTTATCATGATGACAAATAATTCCACTGATAAATAGCTTTTGTACACAAACAGTCCCATGATTGTCACCACACAATCTCTCATTCTACAGTCTGTTGCTTGTTTAACTCAAGAACAGTTCAATCAGGCAGTCTGCCAGACTGAGCACATCTCCCCTTAGAAAACACAGAGCTCTTACTTTTATTAGTTTTAAAGCCAACACCTTCTTGCACTCTTTTACTCTCAAATTTTATTCTGTCCCTAATCTTTTCATTTTATCCTCACACAATCTCTACTATTACTCTTGCAGTTTGAAGCGCAAAATGTCTAGGTCCCCAACAGGGGTTTGACATCATATGAAGATAGATAGAATATCCTATAACATGAATATAATACCATAGACACATATCACCACATAAGGGCACTGTCAAATAAAGACAATGCAAATAACATACCAACACCAGAAAAAATTTAAACAATTTTAGAATGTGTAAGGCTGATCTATGGAGACCTTTCTATTTCCGGTATACCAAGTGGTTTTGTTGAAGTTGTTTTAAAAATCATATGTGGTGACACTTTCACATTTTGCTAACAATAAACTAACTGTTTAGCTATGAGCAAACAGGTTTTTTCTTTTACCTTTCCTTCCAAAACAGATTACATCAGATTGGAATGTGACAAACCATGCATAACCCCTGTTAGGGCTTAAGGGATTTATTCATTGCTTTTTGTAAAAAGAATAAGTAACATCCATGAATGATAATCCTACATTTCCCAACAGAAGATAAGATGCTATCATGTCCATTGTGAAAACAAGAGGGCCAAGATGGCCCTAGATCGCTCACCTGAGAAAAGTATCATTCATTGCCTGTACAAAACAGATTGCTTCAGAATTAAGATGATGAGGTGAAACAATGTTCAGGAATTTTCTGACCCCATCCACAAAAGATATCATCATGACAAACATTCTGCCAAAGTTTGAGGATGATTGGACCAAAAATGTTGCCCTAGGTTAAACAAGATTTTTCTAAGATTTGACCTACTGACCTACATTTCTATCCAGCCCCACCCATTTTCAAACTGGTTCGAGATATCATCATGACAAACAATCTGACCAAGTTTGAGGAAGATTGCATCAAAACTGTGGCCTTATGTGTGTAAACAAGATTTTTCTAAGATTTGACCTATTGACCTACTTTTCGGTCCGGCCCTGCCCATTTTCGAAAGGGCTCAAGATATTATCAAGACAAACATTCTGACCACGTTTGAGGAAGATTGGATTAAAATTGTAGCCTCTAGTGTGTAAACAAGATTTTTCTAAGATTTGACCTACTGACCTACTTTTTGATCCAACCTGACCCATTTTCGAAAGGGTTCAAGATATCATCAAGACAAACATTCTGACCAAGTTTGAGGAAGACTGGATTAAAATTGTGGCCTCTAGTGTGTAAACAAGATTTTTTCTAAGATTTGACCTACTGACCTACTTTTTGATCCAACCTGACCCATTTTCGAAAGGCTTCAAGATATCATCAAGACAAACATTCTGACCAAGTTTGAGGAAGATTGGATCAAAATTGTGGCCTCTAGTGTGTAAACATCAAAATTGTTGATGGACGACAAGATTTTCTAAGATTTGACCTACTGACCTACTTTTTGATCCAACCTGACCCATTTTCGAAAGGGTTCAAGATATCATCAAGACAAACATTCTGACCAAGTTTGAGGAAGATTGGATCAAAACTGTGGCCTCTAGTGTGTAAACATCAAAATTGTTGACGGACGATGGCCGACGGACAATCAAGTATCCCAAAAGCTCACCCTGAACTATGCTCAGGTGAGCTAATAAGATAAACTGAGCTGGGTAAGAAAGATCTGTCCCAAGACAGCGACCTCCACTTTTCTAAGTGCTGGATAGTTTGTTGTAGAGTTTACATTACAAATGTGTGACATAAGGTATTGACTATTGAACCCAAACACATGTGGGAAGTTTCAATACCATAGCTTTAGTACTTACATTTTTATTTTTTAATGATATGTAAGAATGTTGAGAAGTGAACTCCAAACAACAGTAAGATTAAAATAGCTTATCGGAACCAACTAGTTTCGATCACATAGATCTTTATAAGGGCTATTTTTCATTCAAATTTTACTCTCTGATGTAATAATAAAGATGTACTATGAGTCACGTGATATATCTAAAAATAGATCATGAATATTCATATATACAGGAGGTGAGTACAATACATTTTTTCAATTGTACAGTGAAGGACCTAATGTCACCTGACAGAGATCTGCAACTCTAATATACCGTTAGGTATAGAGCAAGTCACTAAGATCCTGTGACCATAAGATAACAGGAGATGTATACAATTGCTCATATTGATTATAAATATACTGAGTTTACTCTTCAATCTATTGCCGGATAAACCAAATATGTATGCCTCTCATTAGATCGCAAATCTATTTTATGATGTTTAGTGTCTCAGTAAGATCTTATTCAAATCCCATTCACATCATCATAGGTCATAAAGATTTTTTTTATCTATATATTGTTGGCTATCGCTGAAAATTCCAGCCAGTCATAGTTTGAAATATCTCCGCATGAGATTGCGAATTGTTTCCTGCGTATTATCTTTTTTCGTGACAGTTTTTTAAATATGGTATTGCCAGCATCGATTTTCAACACATTTTTAATCAATTTCGACTTCCATAATGCAATCGTACTGAAATAAACATGAAAATTGTCACTATTTAGTGTCAAGAAAGGAAACAAATTTTGGACTTTTTTCTCAGTGTAGTAAATAAGAGGAAATCCATAAATATAAAATTACTAAATATAGGCTCGAATTGTTGTCCAATCCAAAATGTGTGCTTCCTTAGAACAGTGCTGCAAGCAACCCTGTTCAAAAAAGAATATATGAGTTACTTGTCCTTTTAAAACTGTTTCCCACTTTAAAAGAGAACAATTATTCAAAATTTATATATTTTACAGAAATTGAAAAAACTGACATGAACAATCACTGCAGATGAAGAATACTATCTGATAAAGCTTTGTCACAATTTAATATTGTTACCATGTCTGGCAGTCCTGCAATATTTGAAAGATAAAAATCAATAAACACCAAAACCAGGTAGAGCTCTGATAAACTTATACATGTATTGCTGTCAAAAAGTATTCAGTAAATATAAAAAAATAGGCTAATCAAGACATGCCAATTAAGGATAATCATGTGCAACTAGTATTGGTACTTATAAATGCTGTGAAGTTATATCAAAATCTGACCAATAGTAGCTGAGAAAAAGAGCACATAAAATATATTTAAGAAAATTAATATGGCAAAAGGGGCATAACTAAATGCAAACTGAAGCAAGCATGACATGCCTACAATATGAGCAGTAGGCTTGGTACAAGTAATTGTTGTGAACTTAATTGAAAAGATAACCAAAATGTTTTCAATAAATACAATGTATAAAAAAGGGCCATAACTCCTTATATGCTCCTTATTATGATCATAAACATTGTCTTACAGTTTAAAGATGATTGTTTAAAAAATGAAGATGCTAGAGTGTAAACAATGTAAAATCTGGCCTTTTTGATAATAAAAGGGGCATAACTCCTGAACAAATTGGCCAATCTCAGCTATAATCAAAGTCGAACAAGATATTATGGTCATTAACATTGTCAGAAGGTTTGAAGATGATTGCTAAAAAAATTTAGGATTCTAGAGTGTAAACAAAGTGAAAATCTGCATTTTTTATATTAAAAGGGGCATAACTCCTGACCTAATTGGCCGGTCTTGGCCATTAATGAATTCAATTGAATCATTATGGTTATAAACGTTGTCTTAAAAGTTTGAAAATGATTGCTTGAGAAATGAAGGTGCTAGTGTGTAAACACTTAAACTGTTGACGATGCACATCGCACAACGGACGTTCACGGGATCACAAAAGCTTGTGCACCCTTTGCTTTGCTAAGGTGAGCTAATAAAAATCCGACAATTGGAAGCCAAATTAATGTGGACAAAATATTCAATATATATAACAAAGGGCCATAATTCATTTAAAGTCCAGCAGATGAAGACATGCCAATGATATGTACAACTTGGCCTGGTACTTATCAATGCTGTGAAGTTAAATAAAAATCCGACCAAAGGTAGCTAAAAAAAAAGCTCGGACATGATACATTAAAGAAATATAACAAAAAACAATAACACATTTAAAATCAAGCAAATAATGATGTACCAACAATATTCGCAACTTGGTACATATCAGTCTTCTAAAGTTTAAAATCAACGAATCATGTTGTGCCAATGATATGTGCAACTAGGCTTTGTACTTATTTTTAAATACTGAGAAATTAAAATAAAATCTGACCAAAGTAGTTGAGAAATAGGGTGGACAAATCTTGTCAAATGACAGAACGACTGACTGACAGACCAGCCAACCAACAGATGGATGTGACTCCAATATAGCCCCTCATATACTTTGTATACTCATAAGGTGTCCATAGCCCAAGTTTCCAAAAACATATGCAACAGAGTCGACCCTGCATATAAATAGGAAGAAGAACTTTCCAAAAAGACTAAAAAGAAGATGCTGAAATCTAACAATTTAACTGTAAATGAAAAGAATGGATCACATAAATCTAAAATATAAACTAACTCACCAAAAATAACAGATTTTTTTCTATAATCTTTAAACTGGCTTATATTTTTATCCTTTTTTCATTGAAACATATTCTTCCCCTTGCAACCTGTCACAAACATACTAACTCAGACCAAAATTATGTTCCTTTCTTTTAACATCTTATCTTTAATCTTGGTTGTATAGAAGCTTTGTGTTACATGAGAGCTAAGATTGCATGAAAGCTTTTAAATGAATCAGATTTGGCTGACATTTTGAAAGTGAAGAAGATAATGTAATCTTGTTTTCCAACATTTTGCTTCAAAATGCTTTATCTGGAAAAGTTAAACTTTGATTAAAAACACTAAAGTCAGAAAGAAAAAAAATCCTCTACGATAAAAACAACGCCTTTCAAGATATGCCATCAAGTAAAATGTGACAAGTGTAAATCTTAAAATCTATAATGATGAATTATTAGCATTGATATTTTCTCAATGAAACATAAAATAAAGTGTGCATTTCAAGTACTTTCTGTCATCATCTAGTTCTTAAATAATTAATTAAAACAGAAAATCAAAGTCTGAGCTACCATTGAAGGTGATAAATACCACCAGACAAACAGCACAACCCACTGAACTACAGTATTTAAGTTTTCTATTACAGTATCAAAATCATCACTATGAGATATTACATATAAGACTTGACATGACTATTTGAGTTTACCGTCGCTTCGACAGTATTTCAGTCATATAGCAAAGTCCAGCTAATTACAGGTGGAGGAAGACCCCGAATGCACAGAGGCATTCAGGTAGAACCACCAACCTATCGCAAGCCAGCAGGAAGGCTTCCTCACATGAAAACCTGAATGACCCTGCCGGGATTTGAACCCACGCGGTGAGGGGCTGAATGAGTGTTAAAGACAGCGACTTTACCCTCTCGGCCACAGAGGCCCCTATTAAGTATAAAAGGCATGCAACATGATGGGATGTGGTGATGTGACATGCACAATTTATGTTTTATCCCTAAATAAGTATAGCAAAATAGGTGCAAGTGTTTACCTTTTACCCCATGAATACTCATGTGACAATATATGACTTGGTGTATATTGGTTCAAATGGTATCTGAAACATTGATTTTTTTTTTGCAGTGCAGACTGTAGAATGCCTGAGCTACAATATTGTATAAACTAACAGAGAAAGGTCCTGATCAGACAGCTCCTTGAAGGTGACAAATCCACAAGGTAGTGTCAAAGAAACCATAAATGGATGTACATGATTGAATATGAGGGAACATTGTAACAAACAATTTTACCTTTAATCTCACATGGACACATTTTAGTGCAATGGCAAACACAGCAGACCCAGGGTCTCCTCTGTTTGCTCATATAATACTAAATACTTCATGGTTTGCGTGGAAAAATATAAATCATTGTTCATACACCTAATATTCATCAAGTGATAAATTTGTACATGAATATTCATGAAGCAAAGGCTAAAACTAATTTTGAAATGTCATTCTCAAGGCTAAGCTGCATGATACATCATGTATTTCCATGTTTTGGAGCATCATTTTTAGCTGCAATATTGTCAACTTTTCCATGCCTTGCCCTTGACACAAAGCATATTGGAATTAGAGAACATCCTAGTGTTGGCGACATAAGAGCTTTCCTTGCTACAGCATTCTCTAACATTGGAGAAAACATTACACAATAAAGCACTTAAATATCTGACAGAGGTAATGTCATCTCCTGAAAAAAAGAGAGCATTTATTCCATGGCAACTCAAAAATATAATGTATGTACATATGCTTAACTTTTATGCTTTGATTAGGGGATATTTGGGAATGAACGAAATAAATGCTGCTAGAGTATGTTTAAATTCATATAGTTTTGAATAGTTACCATTAAATTCAAAAACTCCCTTACTTTTAATTCAGAGATCAAATTTAAACTGTCATATTTTAAATGGAAGTCAAAAGGATCAACCATATCAGTATCAGAATCAATTTCAATATTCAGTGCTGTTACAGCTCCTGACTGCAAGTATAAGCCTATTAAATGTCCATGAAAACAGCAAAACCATTAATTTACCCCATTAATTCTTGTGATGATCAATTTAATGGGAAAACAAATATTAATGGGTTGCACCTTTCATATACCGTGAAAATATCCTTTTAATGGCCATGAATAAGCCCAAAAATATCATTTAGTATGCAAATGTGTTAACTGAAAAATTATGGCCATGGATAAGCTTTGGATTTTTGTAACAAGTTTTTGATGGCAATTTTATTACTTTTATGCCCATTAAAATTATTTTATATATATAGATGTGATGCCACATATCTGAAGTAAAACCGGAGATATAACTGCATGTTGCATTATAAATCTAGGTGAGGTGATTATAATGGCTATTAACTTAAAGGACATCTGCTCATTATGTAAACATACTTAATTAAGTTTAATAGGTTGCCTCCCCTGTTTGCAATAGGTTAAATGAAGATATAACATATACATGCATTCAAGCAAATTTTTGCTCTAGTTTCTTTGCCTTGTTTCCACCTCATGACAAATAATATCAATTTTATTGGCTAATCAGACAGTTTTAGTCAAATACTAGCCAATCATAGGCCTTCATTATATTTTTGTCAACAGGACTTAAAAATAAAAAGCATGGGAATATAATATATTATCAAAGAATTCTCTCAAAAGGAAAAGAAGATGAACAAAAATGAAGGAATTGTGGTAAATAACTGAATTTACAGTGAGGTATGTAGATAGTTATCCAATATCAACAATAAAACAGACTTGAAACTTTTGAAAAAACATTAAAGAAAAATTATGAATCAACATAAACTAGATTCCTGTTAATACAGATTAATTGCTAAAGTGTTTAGATTTTCCGCAATACTAATTTATGGTATATGGCACATGACCCCAATGTTTTACTCTTGTTTTAGTTTTGGAATTGGCCTTGTCTAATGTGTAAATGTATTAAACTCATTTGTATTTTCATAAAATCTGTTCCAGTTCTATGTGTGAAATTATACATAGTTATGCGTAATAATCAGTAACATTGTTTTGACACTTGTAACAAACCTATGTCATAAGTTTGAATTTGTAGCTTTCTTACCCACAACTTAATATTAATAACATTTACCAGTAATTTAATGGCACTTTAGCACAACAGGATTTGCTTCTTAGCAGTTTACAGCCATAAAAATGTTTAAATGGAACAAAATCACATCATTAAATACCACTGAAAATTTATTATGATTTAACCACCCATTAAAGTCATGCACTATTAAATTTTAATGGGAGTTTAATGACCATTAAATAATACAATTTAATGGTAACAAGACACTAGTTTAATAGATTTTTCATGGAATTATTTAACTGCATTTATAATTGTCACCATTTAAAATGTTATCATTAAACTTTAATGATTTAATGGGATTTTTAACAGGGTCTAAAAAATGAAAATAATTGAAAATATGCCAGATTTATCTTTTGGACAATACCTTACAATGTATAACTTTGACCTACAATACTACATACATAAGCCATTAAACTATAAGCAATCCCTTAAAACAGCAAAAACTATTGATAGGGTTTTAAGATGGTTTTGAAAGGTTTTTATCACCCATTCAAGTTATGCCCATTAATTCATTTTTGTGGGTTTATCCCAACAATAAATGACAGGTTAATAATAATTTAATGGTCACTAAGCTATTTATTTTATATACTTTCCATGGTATTATTTAATGGTATTTTAATGGACACCATAAATATTGTGACCACTGACCTTTAACTATTTAACTGGCTTTTTAATAGAGATTAAATGGTTCCCATTAGATGTTCATTGAAATTGTTTCTTTAAAAGTGTAATTCATTAATGTTTTGATGGTAGTGGCTACAGTAGTGATATGTCTCATGTTGATAGAGTCCCAAAATTGTGATAATAATATTACATTAAAAAAATATAAAACTAGAACTATCACTGAAATTATCACAGAAAAGAAGTCATTTGCCATATCATCAAAGAGTCCCTGAAATAAATCTTAGGATAATTATTTAATATAGGGTGATAATATAATAAAAAGAAATCATGTGGAGTTTTTGGACATCCATGCATAAAGGTTTAAATAAATCTCTTTGATAGATTTAAAAAAATCATTATCACTAAATAAACCAAGGTCATAACCCTGTGATAAAACATCCAATTAAATATGCTGGTGATTTACACAACAAGATTTTGTACCTATCAATCCTGTGAATTTTCATCAAATTCTAGCCAAAAGCCAAAGGTTTTGGAGACTTGGTGCAGAAAAAACATCTGTATGGACATTATGTTGCAACAAGCCAAAGGGCCATAACTCATGATGATACATCTAAACAAAACATGCCGATGCCATGCGCAGCTAGACTTAATACCGATCAATCCAGTGAAGTTTTGTCAAGTTCAAGCTATGGGTTTTTCTTATACATCCCCCTTCCTCCAAAACAACAGTAACAAAAAACAATTTGCCCTAACATGCACTCAGATGACTCTGGTAGGCAAGGAACCACAACCACAGAAATATTGACATAAATTGGGGATTGGTCTGTGTCTAGCCCTTGAGTTTCTACACACCTTGTTCATATTGGTCTGTGTCTAGCCCTTGAGTCTCTACACACCTTGTTCATATTGGTTTAGTGTGACAAATAACCTAAAATGGAGTCTTGTGGTTTAGTATACCATCTGCATAATCATTCACTGTGATAAGACAAAATAAAGTATAGGGTGCAACACTGGGTTTGATTAGAAAATTAATGGAACATTCATTTTCCATAAAAACAGCAGGGTTTCATATTCTCTTACACAACAAACAAAAACTATCAATGGAACTTATTTATATACCACTCCTGCACATGATGCAATGATTGATAAGCGAAAACTAATTTTGGTGTTATTCATCTTTTTCAGCCTGGTTTCATTTTTCTACAAGTGTTCATGGAAAGATATTTTCACAGCATCAAAGCTTCCTTGACACATAAAATTTTCTATTTTGACCTCAAACTGTCTAGATGACCCCCAAATATTTCAACTGACCCCAATTTGAATAAAAAATAAAATGAAACAAGTCAGACAAAAAACTCTTTACTACCCCAATGTATACAGAACATATGGGGATTACATTTAATTACAATGCTTCAGATGTTTCACTGGTATTAACCCTTTCCCTCATATAGACTCATTTTGACGCACTCAATAGGTACCTCATAAAGCCTGATCTGCAGACAACCACAGTTAAACCTTACCAAATTTAATTACAAAATCCTCATTTCCAGACCACTGAGGAGCAGCGAACAGCATAAAACCTGATCAGCTTGCGAGTTACTCGCAGGCTGATCTGGTTTTATGCTGTTCGCATAGGTCTTTTCATGGTTTCCTCTATGAGCATTTTCCTAGAGCCACAAACTGACATAACACCAGTCAAACTATTCCCTATCTAAAGTTGGACAGCCTGTGTATGATGTATAGACCCAGCAAGTTGGCCCATCACTCATCACTGTGGAACAGTCCAGTCATTTATTACACCCCATCTGACCATCACTCATGCCAAATATTTGGGGTCCATATCAATCCTGTTGGGACCTCTCCACCATCAGGTCATGGGTCTAAATACTAGTCTACCAGGAGTAGATAGGCCTTGTATTTGTATATTCAATAATAAAAATGGACAAATACTCAATCATTTACAAATTAATGAGTATTTATTGACAATACTCAATCAATTAAATTAATGAGTATTTATAGACTTAAACCTAGAAGGTTACTGTAATCCAGTATATCATTTCCTAAATTAATAATAACTGTTAAGAAATAACTAATAATTTGTATGGTTGTTTTTATTTGAGAAAAACAAATGAAGAAATGTGTCGCTAAGTATTTAAGTATAATGATAATTTTAATGCCTAGTGAAACATGAAAACATGAAAATACCACCAGTTAGTGACCGAAAACAAACTTTGGAACTTTATCTCTGTGTAGTAAAAATGAGGGTTATCTAAATACAAATGTTGAAATATTAAGCCAATGTCCGAATCAGAAAAGTGTGCTACCACAGAACAGTGATGCAATTAAGTAACCCTGTTCAATAATGTTTTCTCCCCCTTCAAGATGTGTAGAATCTGAGAGGTGAACAGAAGGGAGCCTGATAAGACACACAGCTTCTAAATCCAGGAGCTGTCTGATCTGGGTCTGCTCTGTATGCTATCCAAAAGTCAGGCTTTAGACCCATCAACATCTCCTCTGTGTAAAAGAAGCAACTAAATCAATATATGCTGCTTGTTATTGTGAAATTTTGAAATTGATTACAGATTGAAAAGGGCAAATTCTGAGAAACAATACCAAACAAGGCAAAACAAGCAAGGAAGATGTCTAACCTGAAAGAAGTCTTCATGTAGTTCAAAGTTGAACACAAATCATATGTATCCCTTTCATTCTCCCCCCCACGCCCCCGCTCTGTAACCCATCAAGAAAATAGAAGATACTGAATATAAGTTGAATATACGGATATTTAAGTTTATTAGAGAAGATGCAAGAAAGAGGGAGCAATTTTACGGCAGTGGCACCAGTGCAAGAGTGGAATAATAATTTAACCTTTGTAAACCAATGCATGCAATGAAAGCCATTATTTCAACTTGCCTTGCATTCATGCCTCCAATATGTCCAATTGTTTTAACCCTTTCCCTCATATAGACTCATTTTGACACACTCAATAAGTACCACATAAAGCCTGATCTGCAGAAAACCACAGTTAAACCTTACCAAATTTAATTACAAAATCCTCATTTCCAGACCACTGAGGAGCAGCGAACAGCATAAAACCTGATCAGCCTGTGAGTTACTCGCAGGCTGATCTGGTTTTATGCTGTTCGCATAAGTCTTTTCATGGTGTCCTCTATGAGGGAAAGGGTTAAATTTCATTTCTGGTGAAATTTTCAGTTATAGATCCCACACACTAACAGGGGAAACATTTTGGGTCAAATTTCATTATCATGTGGATAGCCATTATGTCACCTTTTATGCACATGTCTACAACAATGTTATTGCGTATTGAGTCATTTCATTAAAAATGTCACTTATTTACAGTAACATTCAAAACACTTCAAACAATAGTTTATAGACCAGTATTTTTTTTATTTATCCCTAGGGGACATTTGAACCCCTCTACCATGGAAAGGGGAAAACTTTGTTCAAACACACATCAATTTAAAACATTTTACCTAAGATGCACAGGAAAAAAAGATATACTTTATTAATACTAAAAACAATCATTTTTTTTTCATTTTTTTTTTAAAAAGAGAGCAAATTTCCATGCCTCAAAGGGTTAATTATTTTAGATGCAAATTATATTTTCAAGAACTAATCTGGATTTCTATCTAAAGACATTGTGTGGAACCTTTTTAAATCAATGTTCCACATACAAAATGAAATGACCTATATACATGACAAGCAAAAAAGCTCAATTAACCTGAATTTATCTTACATGCTGATATGGTTTTATACTGTTTACAAATCCATGATACATTTCAGATATGAAAACCTATCATTCTGCTTTTCTTCCATTTATGAAAGACAAGACTACACAGTGACCTTTAACATAATCTCAGTCATTCTGTCCAGTACAGGAAATACTTACTTCCTGTCTATTGAGTATCAATTACTGCCAGCTTCCTGTTTCTGACTCCTCAACTCATCAGTCATTCATAACCAGGCCAACACCACAAGCTATTGGGGAATAAAGAGGAGCTACTTTGAAAGGTTCAAAGGTCAAATGATCTTATTAGATCTGATATGAAAAGCATCTTTTTCCATTTTTAACATGTATGTATGTATGTATGTATGTATGTATGTATGTATGTACATAGCCAATTCAATTTGAGACAGGCATAATTATTATCAGAATCTTTTGTAAGCCTGATGAAAATGAAGTGTTGATCAAAACATTGGTTCTAAAAGATTTGTTTACCTTCACAGTTGTCTGGAGTTTTCACTACTTACCATCCTCACCTAATATATATATATATACAGGAAGTTAAATATTGTAAGAACTATGAATTGAAAAGGATACTCCAGTAGCTAACATGAGTGGTTGCACAGTGTGTGGACTGTAAGCAGGGTACCAAATCGCAATTGACAGCTATGGTTAGCTAAATTCATTGGACGCCTTCACTGAATGCACGGCAGATGTCAATAATTCATCTACACAAAAGGTCTAACCCTAGATGTACATGTACCATGATATATACTGGACCACTCTGTGTACAAACTTAAAATGATAAAGGAAGTACCTTAAGTCAATTTTCAAAACATAATGTATTTTTGAGATATGAAATTGGATAGAAATGCCTGCAATGGTAGATCTAGTGGTAAAGAGTTATGCTTAATCTGATAGTCAAATATATCATAAAATACAGGATACAGTCGAATATTTCTTAACCCTTTCCCTCATAGAGGACACCATGAAAAGACCTATGCGAACATCATAAAACCAATCAGCCTGCTAGTAACTCGCAGGCTGATCAGGTTTTATGCTGTTCGCTGCTCCTCAGTGGTCTGGAAATGAGGATTTTGTAATTAAATTTGGTAAGGTTTAACTGTGGTTTTCTGAAGATCAGGCTTTATGTGGTACCTATTGAGTGCGTCAAAATGAGTCTATATGAGGGAAAGGGTTAAAGTACAGGATTTATAAATTCAACCAAAGTTAAAACCAATCTTACCACATTTTGTTGGAATACGAAACAAAGGTTATTTGTATTTGCAACCTTGAACTTCTACATGTCACCCTGAATCAGGATCATGAATTAGACTGTCTTTTAATCAAATCTTGCTTTCCAGAATGGTTTACACTCGTTTCAGTGGTTTAGACTGGTTTAAGTGATTTAAACTCGTTTCAGTGGTATGGACTAGTTTAAGTAGTTTAGACCTGTTTCAGTGGTTTAGACTGGGTGATAAGAGGGCCCTGGATCACTCACCTGAGTTACCCAAGGAACATCTGTACTAAAACATTTAAAATCTGGCCGGTAGTTTTGAAAGAGATGATTTTTAGTTTTCTTAATATTTTTCTTTCCGTTGCCATGGCAACCAGATTTCTACATTGATCAAGTATATTTTAGCAACTTTTGTGAAGGTTCAACCAACGATCATTCCCTGCCAAGTTTAATCAAATTCTGTCCAGCAGCTCAAAGATGTCGTTTAAAGCAAATTGTTGATGATGGGGGATGGTAGACTATGGATGCAGGGTGATCACAAAAAGATCACCTTGAGCACATTGTGCTCAGGTGAGTTAAAAATCAGCCAATCTCAAGTTTAAGAATTAGGCCCTGTGCTCTCAAAAATACTTAGTATGTTCATATTTGAGTCTGAGTATAAAAAACATTCCAATTTTTGAGAACACAGAGATAGGTTTAGCAGTACAGCACTCGTTTCTGATTTGTCCTGTTTTTTGTTTTTGTTTTTTTTTGTTAATGTTATTTTTGTTGGAACTTTGTTGTTGTGGCTTTTGCCCAAAGACGAAACTTTAGATAAAAAGAACTAGAATTTCTTTGTAATCCAGAAAGGAAAACTACCCCAGGATCCATTCCAGCCCCATCAAAAACCAATTTGTGTTACATAATTGATTAACTCTGTGACAAAATTTAATCTGAATTTGAATTCCCTGACGTAAATAGAGACCTCATCAGTGCTGAAATGAATTCATTTATTACAAGAGAAGTTATTCTGGGTGTTGATAAAACAGTTTTATTTACCTGCTAATGTGCTTTTACTTGATCACTGAATGAAAGGAGGCAATATACAAGTATGCTGATGAATGCTTTTTAAGCTGTTTATAATTTAAATGGTATTTGAAACAATGGATTCTTCTTTGTCATGCAGACTGTTTAGAATCTGAGCCACAATATCTGTATGAGCAAATATAGGAGACCATGGTCTGGGTCTGCTCTTTTTGCTTAAGGGGTGGAGAGAGAGAGAGAGATAGAAAGAGAGAGAGAGGGGGAGAAAGAAAGAGAGAGAGAGAGAGAGAGAGAGAGAGAGAGAAGCCCAATGATGAGTAAAGCAAGCCTAAGCCTGGTCAAAGTTCATCTTCTCCGTAGTAGTCAATATAAAGCATAACTCAGTTAATAATACCTAAGGGAATGTATGGACACTTAAAACTATCAGAACAATGCAAACTATCCCAGTTGCTCAGCCAATTATAGGAAATATCTGTAACAGAAATCCAAATGGCAGAACCACAACTGTGTGGGAGGATAATCATGAAATGTCTATCTACTCAGGCGTCATTCATCACACAGTAATGAGCAATCTAGTTTAGAGCATAATAACACTATAATCCTAGCTCATAACCAAAGTATTTACAGCAACAACAATTGAATCAATCTGTTTTATTGAATCTTCAACACTTATAAAACAAATTAAGGATGCTTTTATTGATACATAGGGCCATGAAGTTGGCAAAGAGAGTGCAATTACTCCTGGCATAGTATTTGAAGGTATTGTCCAATAGCATATACCATATGGAGCAAAACAACCTGCCAGAATCTCTTAATACCTTTTTTCTCATCTTTTTTACATCTAATTACACCAATGGCTATCCCAAACATATTTTCAAAGCACAAAATTAATGAGCAAGTGTGATTTATTTCCCAAACACACTACGACAACAAACTCCCATAGAGGTCACAAATTCAAGTATTTTAGTTAAGTTTAGTGACCTTGACCCATCCCATCTTCAAAACATAATCTTGTTTCTGAAGTTGTTGTGTTGGGAGTTTACTTATACTGTTGCAACATTATTTTTCAGTCCTAAAGCAATGTCCGAAGGAAGAACCAGAGTGCACAGAGGCATCTAGGTAAAACTGACCTACCACAATCATGCTGGAAGGCATAGGCAAAAGTTGGATATTAAAAAAAACCCCTGAAAATCCTGATTTTAGAAGTTTTTTTATATAGTTTTACATAGAATATGAATTCATTTGGCAATAAAAACTGAAGTTCAGGAAAATCCCTGAAAACTTTTACCCATGGGAAGGCTTCCTCACATTAAAAGTCCAATTGACCCTTCCAGGAATTAAAACAACATCAGTGTGGACTGTGGTGCTGAGTGATGTTTAAGTCAGCAACTGACCTGACAAGCCATGAAGATCTCTATTTCTGAAATTGAAAAAAAAAATGACAAGGTGATCAAGTTTAATGTATCAAAACAGTATCAGTGACCTGCATGTTTAAGTTTTCAGTGATACCGACTTATGACACCATGTTGGGCATTGTGATCCCCTCACAAGAAGAATTATCTGGCATTCTTAACCCTTTCCCTCATAGAGGACACCATGAAAAGACCTATGCGAACAACATAAAACCAGATCAGCCTGCGAGTAACTCGCAGGCTGATCAGGTTTTATGCTGTTCGCTGCTCCTCAGTGGTCTGGAAATGAGTATTTTGTAATTAAATTTGGTAAGGTTTAACTGTGGTTTTCTGTAGATCAGGCTTTATGTGGTACCTATTGAGGGCATCAAAATGAGTCTATATGAGGGAAAGGGTTAATATGTCAACCATGTTATCTTCTTTCATTTTGAATGCATCAAACTGTTTTGAAAACAAAAATCGGCTTAAGTTTAGAAACTCAATAAGTACTTTGGAAAGCTTTTGATGTCTCAGGGTTCTACAAAAGATTACACAAGCAGGTGTTTGCCCGTGTTTGTTTACTGTTGTTATTAGATATGGGAATGCCAGCCTATGGTTATAAAGAAACACTAACTTTGCTAATCACACACCATGCAGACCAGTATATATTTTCTGATATATCATTAGTTACTTATATATTGCCACTGCCTGAACAAGGCTATTAACTGCAGATTTGCCAATTTCAATCGAATCTTGATTAAGATTTTTTTTTTTGTTCCTCTGTAATGAATATTGAACATGGTAAGGAACGGAATCTGACATCATTTGTTTAAGGAGGATGTAATTTTGTACAAATATATGCTACCATTATGTTCAATGTGGGGTCCTCCGTGGCTGAGAGGGTAAAATCACTGACTTTAACACTCACTCAGCCCCTAACCGCGTGGGTTCGATTTCCGGCACGGTCATTCGGATTTTCATGTGAGGAAGCCTTCCAACTAGCTTGCGGTAGGTCAGTGGTTCTACCCGGATGCCTCCGTGCATTCGGAGTCTTCCTCCACCTGTAATTAGCTGGATGTCCTTATGACTGAAATACTGTTGAAGCGACGGTAAACTCAAATAGTCAAGTCTATGCAGTTTGATCAGTCTGATATGGTAAATATCGAAATCTGACATGACTTGCTTACTGAAGTCATAACTTTGTACAAATGTATGCTACCATTATATTCTATGCACATTTTGATCAGTCTGATAATCAACTATCACATGGAAGAATGAATCATTGGCAAAAGGCAACTTTAACCCTTTCCCTCATATAGACTCATTTTGACGCACTCAATAGGTACCACATAAAGCCTGATCTGCAGAAAACCACAGTTAAACCTTACCAAATTTAATCATAAAGTCCTCATTTCCAGACCACTGAGGAGCAGCAAACAGCATAAAACCTGATCAGCCTGCGAGTTACTCGCAGGCTGATCTGGTTTTATGCTGTTCGCATAGGTCTTTTCATGGTGTCCTCTATGAGGGAAAGGGTTAATAAGTCGGCTCCACAATCTGGATGTAAACATTTAAGATCAAAATTATTAAACAGGATGTGTTCCAAAAACCCTATGACCATCTGAGCTGGTCAAATGTTAAATGATACCAATTGAAAGCCATTCATGAGTGGAATAATTATGTCAAAAAGTATATAAAGTAAATAAGTCATTATCTGGACAGAAATTCATTGTAAAATTAAATAATGGAAGATAATTAAAAAATTGATCAAGGTAGAGTTATGGTTCTTGGTTATTGCACATTCCAATCTCACCATCTATTTATATTTTAAATTTTAAGTCAATAACTTGAATAGTTTATGAGTTATGATCCTGACAAAAATTAAAAAGAAAAATAATTAAAACTAGAAATGTGTCTAGAGGACACAGATGCCCCCACCCGTCACATTTTCCAAAATAAAGGCCTACATCCAGGAGCGCAAGTCATGTCCTGAGTAATATATCCATGAAGTTAAACGTCTGTAGCACAAACACAGTTTTGGGATGGATAGACGACAAAGGCAAATCCATATGCCTCACTTTTTGGTGAGTGCATAAAAATACCCAGGTGCACAAGTTCATGTCTTGATTAGTATATCCATGAAGTTTCAAGTCTGTAGTACAAATACTTTCAGAGTTATGTGCGTCACAAGCATAAAATTACATATTCTTCAAAAACAAAGGCCCATTAACTCTGTCAACTTTAACAAAGGTTTGAAAAATACTCAGGTGCACAAGTTTATGTCCTGAATAATATATCCATGAAGTTTCAGCTTTACGTGCGTCACAAGCATAAAATTTCATTTTTCAAAAACAAAGACCCATAACTCTGTCAAATTCAATGGCGGTTTGATAAAAATACCTAGGTGCTCAAGTTCATTCCTGGTTAATATATCCTTGAAGTTTCAAATCTGTGGTACAAATATTTTCAGAGTTTTGTTAGACACAGGCATAAAATTCCATATTTTTCAAAAACAAAGGCCCATAAATCTGTCTATGGTGGTTTGATGAAAATACCCAGGTGCCCAAGTTCAAGTCCTGAATAATATATCCATTAAGTATCAAGTCTGTAGTACAAATACTTTGGAGTTATGCGTGTCACAAAGTTTCGGGACAGACATAATTATGGACAAAGGCAAATCTATATGCTCCCCCCCCCCATTTTTGGTGGGGGCATAAAAATGGATAAAGCAGAGTTATGGTTCTTTGTTACAGCGCTTCTCCTAGTCGCATTCTGTTTCAAGTCAATACCTTCTACAGATTTCAAGTCATGGCCAATGTTAAAGTTGCTAACAAACCAACAAACAAAGGGACAGGGCAAAAACAATATGCCGCAATTCTTCTTCTACAACAAAATAGATTTTATATTTTGGGTACAGTATTTCTTTCACATATTCAAATAAACAAAAGAACTAGTGTGAAGGTCACAGAAAAGAGGAAAACACACAAATAACGGGTATATTATGTTATGTGATAAACAGAATCTACCATTTGCATTCATCATTTACAAAAAATACTAATATCAACAGTCTTCAATAGCTTATCTTTCAAGCCAATTTTTTTTAATTTTCAGTAAATGATGACCACTTCTTACATCCCCTGTATATGTCTAATGACTTGTGACAGATAGTGCATCATGGGTATTTGATAAATACCATAATGATGGTAAAGGTCACATGAATATCAACCCAACTAAGGAGTTTATTGTCAGATATAAGCCCCCTGTCCATTTAAATTCAAAATATAATCAATATACAAGTATCATATTATACACAAAATCAATGAATATGTGAAAGCTCAATTACATTTAGTTATGTTCATAACTTACATTAAAAAAATTAAATTTTTGACCTTGGAAATATCATACTGAAGGCAAAGGTCATATTTTACGTGAATAAGAACAATGACATTTAGGTGCATTTGAACTGGTATTTATGATTTATCTTTGTTTCTTTTTCCTCATTGACCTATGATAAAATCCTGCTGAAATTCAAGGTTATAGTATTGCATATAGAATTGATGAACATGAAGAAATAACTACTGGAATATACAGGAAATCATTCTGGGACATAAGTATCTATAAGCCAAAAATGTTTCTTTCCCATCATAGGCATAGATGCAGACAGTGACACCACCTCCTGATACGGCAACATTTTATTTTTGAAATAGACAAGCTCATAAAACATTATGTGAAAAGAAAATATCCTTCTATTGCGGGACCATAACTTTATCACAGATACTGGCAGTTGATAAAAATCAAATTTCCATGGATCATTTCAGTTTCTATGGTAACAATGTAATACTGATCATAACAATGACCAGCAGAGACTCCCCAGAAGAACAACATCCTGATAAAATCACTGTGTATTCCCCCATATAATAGGCTATTCAAACAGATTGTGAACCACTGCCCTTAACTATGCCCTGATCTATTGTATGTGAGACTCCAATGGTTAGAAAAATTACCACAGTGAAATACTGACCACTTTCTAACACAGACTTTCAGATCACTTTACAATCATGTGTAGTCTTTAACAGTCCCATAATGTTAAAGGTTAAATCTTGTCTTATATTGATTAGATCCCCAGATCACAAAGTCTTAATTACAGATATAATCTATGAGTTCTGATGGGCTTTGAGCAAGATATTGAATGTATTAGCTTTGCCTCAAAACATATTTACTCAAACTGGCAATATCTGGGAGTGGTTTTAAGTTGACATTATGTGAGTCACCAAGGAAAACAAGTGACATGCCCCTCACTCTACACTTGTCCGGTCAGTCAGCTAACCTGCCATTACTTTTCTGACACATCTCCGAACCATTTCTTTCTCAATTTGTTTCCTTTCCACAGACCATTGGCAGAACTGACAAATTACAGGATATCCCATACTGCTGTAGAGAGATCAATACTGTTGGAGAACATTTCCATATTATATACAGGGATTCAAACCCATTACTTTTCATTAAGTAATACAGATCTGACAGCTTGGGAAAAATTAGATGTTTTTAGTTATCATAACATTAGCTTTTACTGGGATTTCCATTGAAGATAAGCCAGATTTGAAGACAAATCTGTAGGTGCAATAGCTCACTGTAGCAAGTGGCTTGATCACATTATCCTGACACTGAGACAACCTGACTTTGAACTAAAAAGTATGTGCAGAGTTCCATACAAGCACAGAGTATGTCGTGGATGAGGATCTAACCCTTTAGATGTTCTATACAGCCAGCCACAGAGGATCTAACCCCTTTAGATGTTCTATACAGCCAGCCACAGAGGATCTACCCCTTTAGATGTTCTATATAGCCTGCCCCTGAGGATCTAACCCTTTAGATGTTGTATACAGCCTGCCACTGAGGATCTAACCCTTTAGATGTTGTATACAGCCTGCCACTGAGGATCTTACCCCTTTAGATGTTCTATAAAGCCTGTCACTGAGGATCTTACCCCTTTAGATGTTCTATATAGCCTGTCACTGAGGATCTTTCCCCTTTAGATGTTCTATACAGCCTGCCACAGAGGATCTAACCCCTTTAGATGTTCTATATAGCCTGTCACTGAGGATCTAACCCCTTTAGATGTTCCATACAGCCTGCCACTGAGGATCTTACCCCTTTAGATGTTCTATATAGCCTGTAACTGAAGATCTTACCCCTTTAGATGTTCTATATAGCCTGTCACTGAGGATCTTACCCCTTTAGATGTTCTATATAGCCTGTCACTGAGGATCTTACCCCTTTAGATGTTCTATATAGCCTGTCACTGAGGATCTTACCCCTTTAGATGTTCTATATAGCCTGTCACTGAGGATCTTACCCCTTTAGATGTACTATATAGCCTGTCACTGAGGATCTTACCCCTTTAGATGTTCTATAAAGCCTGTCACTGAGGATCTTACCCCTTTAGATGTTCTATATAGCCTGTCACTGAGGATCTTACCCCTTTAGATGTTCTATACAGCCAGCCACAGAGGATCTAACCCCTTTAGATGTTCTATATAGCCTGCCACTGAGGATCTTACCCCTTTAGATGTTCTATATAGCCTGTCACTGAGGATCTTACCCCTTTAGATGTTCTATAAAGCCTGTCACTGAGGATCTTACCCCTTTAGATGTTCTATATAGCCTGTCACTGAGGATCTTACCCCTTTAGATGTTCTATATAGCCTGTCACTGAGGATCTTACCCCTTTAGATGTTCTATATAGCCTGTCACTGAGGATCTTACCCCTTTAGATGTTCTATATAGCCTGTCACTGAGGATCTTACCCCTTTAGATGTTCTATATAGCCTGTCACTGAGGATCTTACCCCTTTAGATGTTCTATATAGCCTGTCACTGAGGATCTTACCCCTTTAGATGTTCTATATCGCCTGCCACTGAGGATCTTACCCCTTTAGATGTTCTATATAGCCTGTCACTGAGGATCTTACCCCTTTAGATGTTCTATAAAGCCTGCCACTGAGGATCTAACCCCTTTAGATGTTCTATACAGCCTGCCACTGAATATCTAACCCCTTTAGATGTTCTATATAGCCTGTCACTGAATATCTAACCCCTTTAGATGTTCTATACAGCCAGCCACTGAGGATCTTACCCCTTAAGATGTTCTATATAGCCTGCCATTGAGGATCTTACCCCTTTAGATGTTCTATACAGCCAGCCACTGAGGATCTGACCCTTTAGATGTTCTATACAGCCAGCCACTGAGGATCTAACCCTTTAGATGTTCTATACAGCCAGCCACAGAGGATCTGACCCCTTTAGATGTTCTATATAGCCTGCCACAGAGGATCTAACCCCTTTAGATGTTCTATATAGCCTGTCACTGAGGATCTAACCCTTTAGATGTTCTATATAGCCTGTCACTGAGGATCTAACCCTTTAGATGTTCTATATAGCCTGCCACTGAGGATCTAACCCTTTAGATGTTCTATACAGCCAGCCACAGAGGATCTAACCCTTTAGATGTTCTATATAGCCTGCCACTGAGGATCTAACCCTTTAGATGTTCCATATAGCCTGCCACTGAGGATCTAACCCTTTAGATGTTCTATATAGCCTGTCACTGAGGATCTAACCCTTTAGATGTTCCATATAGCCTGCCACTGAGGATCTAACCCTTTAGATGTTCTATATAGCCTGTCACTGAGGATCTAACCCTTTAGATGTTCTATACAGCCAGCCACGGAGGATCTGACCCTTTAGATGTTCTATACAGCCTGCCACTGAGGATCTAACCCTTTAGATGTTCTATACAGCCAGCCACGGAGGATCTGACCCTTTAGATGTTCTATACAGCCAGCCACAGAGGATCTGACCCTTTAGATGTTCCATAAAGCCTGTCACAGAGGATCTAACCCTTTAGATGTTCTATACAGCCTGCCACTGAGGATCTAACCCTTTAGATGTTCTATATAGCCCGTCACTGAGGATCAACCCCTTCAGATGTTCTATACAGCCTTCCACTGAGTATCAACCCCTTCAGATGTTCTATACAGCCAGCTACTGAGGATCTTGGGCTCTCCATCGATCATATGATGCCTATGGGACTGTCATCATCTGACACTAATTATGAAGTGGATTGATTAACATATTACCCTTTATCTCATGAATATTCATATATGCATTGCATAAGTTGATTATTTCAATTTACTTAACTTAAAGTGGTACACAATAACTGGAGACACTGCTGTTTGCCATGTCAAAACATGTCAATATAAGGTAATGGGATAAACATTCCATCGGGGACAAGATCAATGTTATAATGAGAATGATCAAGTCATTAGATGGAATCAGATGTCTGCAGAATGTTTCATTCAGGAGTCTACATGTACCTTGAATGCCTTTCATGAGAAAAAAAAGAAAGAACCATTTTAACGACAGACAAGAGGGCCAAGATGGCCCTAGATTGCTCACCTGAGAAAAGTATCATTCATTGCCTATACAAAACAGATTGCTTTAGAATTAAGATGATGAGGTGAAACAATGTTCAGGAATTTTCTGACCCCATCCACAAAAGATATCATCATGACAAACATTCTGCCAAAGTTTGAGGATGATTGGACCAAAAATGTTGCCCTCAGAGTATAAACAAGATTTTTTCTAAGATTTGACCTACTGACCTACATTTCTATCCAGCCCCACCCATTTTCAAACTGGTTCGAGATATCATCATGACAAACAATCTGACCAAGTTTGAGGAAGATTGCATCAAAACTGTGGCCTTTAGTGTGTAAACAAGATTTTTCTAAGATTTGACCTATTGACCTACTTTCGGTCCGGCCCTGCCCATTTTCGAAAGGGTTCAAGATATCATCAAGACAAACATTCTGACCAAGTTTGAGGAAGATTGGATAAAATTGTGCCTCTAGTGTGTAAACAAGATTTTTCTAAGATTTGACCTACTGACCTACTTTTTGATCCAACCTGACCCATTTTCGAAAGGATTCAAGATATCATCAAGACAAACATTCTGACCAAGTTTGAGGAAGATTGGATCAAAATTGTGGCCTCTAGTGTGTAAACAAGATTTTTCTAAGATTTGACCTACTGACCTACTTTTTGATCCAACCTGACCCATTTTCGAAAGGATTCAAGATATCATCAAGACAAACATTCTGACCAAGTTTGAGGAAGATTGGATCAAAATTGTGGCCTCTAGTGTGTAAACAAGATTTTTCTAAGATTTGACCTACTGACCTACTTTTTGATCCAACCTGACCCATTTTTGAAAGGATTCAAGATATCATCAAGACAAACATTCTGACCAAGTTTGAGGAAGATTGGATTAAAATTGTAGCCTCTAGTGTGTAAACAAGATTTTTCTAAGATTTGACCTACTGGCCTACTTTTTGATCCAACCTGACCCATTTTTGAAAGGGTTCAAGATATCATCAAGACAAACATTCTGACCAAGTTTGAGGAAGATTGGATCAAAATTGTGGCCTCTAGTGTGTAAACAAGATTTTTCTAAGATTTGACCTACTGACCTACTTTTTGATCCAACCTGACCCATTTTTGAAAGGGTTCAAGATATCATCAAGACAAACATTCTGACCAAGTTTGAGGAAGATTGGATCAAAATTGTGGCCTCTAGTGTGTAAACAAGATTTTTCTAAGATTTGACCTACTGACCTACTTTTGATCCAACCTGACCCATTTTGAAAGGGTTCAAGATATCATCAAGACAAACATTCTGACCAAGTTTGAGGAAGATTGGATCAAAATTGTGGCCTCTAGTGTGTAAACAAGATTTTTCTAAGATTTGACCTACTGACCTACTTTTTGATCCAACCTGACCCATTTTTGAAAGGGTTCAAGATATCATCAAGACAAACATTCTGACCAAGTTTGAGGAAGATTGGATCAAAATTGTGGCCTCTAGTGTGTAAACATCAAAATTGTTGACGGACGACAAGATTTTTCTAAGATTTGACCTACTGACCTACTTTTTTATCCAACCTGACCCATTTTCGAAAGGGTTCAAGATATTATCAAGACAAACATTCTGACCAAGTTTGAGGAAGATTGGATCAAAATTGTGGCCTCTAGTGTGTAAACATCAAATTGTTGACGGACGACGGCAGACGGCAGACGGACAATCAAGTATCCCAAAAGCTCACCCTGAGCATGCTCAGGTGAGCTAAAAAAGCAAATGGAATTTAATTCAGCAATGGGTCTGCATTTACATAATTGCTGGAATCCAGCTGTTTCATTATTTGATCAGTTATAGCATAATGATCTTCACCTTACCCTCATGAATATTCATTTATAAATTTATGACTTGATGAATATTAATTGACTTAACTTTAAATAGTTTATGAAGCTATAGATTTTTCTTAACCGTGCAGACTAGAATCTGAGCTACAATATAGGAAAGATCCTGGCCTGGGTTGGTTTATTTGCCAACGCCTCAAATGCATCTATTGGAGGTAAAGATTGCAAATGCCTGATCCATCCTATGTAACACCAGTATTTTCTACTTGACGCCAATGATTTTTTTTCATCAGAAAATCAGATTTGTTTAGCAGAGGATATGTCAAAGACACAATCATATACAACACAAAGAATGATTACTATCCAAGGGAGTAAAAAAAAAAAAAGAAAAAAGGAAGTTGAATGCTTTCTTTATTACATCTCAAAATGTTTCAATTCAAACAGACATTACCAGTATATAACAAATGGTTTGGGTTAATTTGTTTACTGCACATTCAAAGATCTGCCTCTTCATATGATATAAACACTGGTGATATTGTAACTTCCTGTGAAAAAACATCGATGAGTCATGAGAGAAAAATTAAATGCTCTCTCTATAAATGTGTTTTTGAGAAGTAAACAATTGTTATTTCTTATGCGGAGAAAGATAACATGTACTAAGGGCTCTCTCAGACACTGCTATCAGCATCCAACATTTTGTGTGGGAAAACAGAGACAGCCAAAGTGGTGTATCAGCACCATAGAAAAAGTAGACCGTACGTCAATCAGCCATGCTGTCTTACATGTGAGTTCTGTGTCTGCGACAGTTAAATAAACAAATTCATTCACACTCTTTAAATTCACAATTATGTTTGTGTTAACTGTGAATCATTCACTTCATGACAACCATAAGAAAACTAGAAGAAGAAATGGAAGTCTGTGGAGAGAATGCTGAAGAGTATCACAGAATGTTTTTAATTGTAGAGATATGGAAGTCACATAAAGAAGATAACAGCCTCAGCCCTCACACTGGGACCTTAGCCTCAAAACTTTATGGGTTCCAATAATGTTTTTAACATAAGCTTCACTCAAAACACATGAAAAAAATAGCAAATCTCTTGGTGGTGCAATAGTTTGTAAACATCTGAGTCATTTGGAGACTGTTTACTCGAGACAGAGCACACTGTAAACATGTGGCATGATACCACACCCAGTCACATAATCCTGACACAGGGTCAACCAGTCCTACAACTACCCTGTACATGATACCACATCCAGTCACATAATCCTGACACAGGGTCAACCAGTCCTACAACTACCCTTATAAGTGCTAAGTGCCAAACAACGGCATTATACCCGACTTTGGTATATCTGTATGGTTGGGCATCAAACCCATGACCTCGTGATTCAGAGGTGGACGTCTAAGCATGTGTCCACTGGGACCAGTGGTGGTGCAATTGTGAACCATTGTGAAATACCCTGAATGTCCCAGTCATTATCAGTTATGGTTTAGTTTAAGAATAACTGTCAATCAACATCAATAAATGATGAAAGATACATACAAATTGATTCACAAAAACAGAAATAAAGAAAGCATTAAGCAACCTTCTTTATGATACAAACTATAAGTAGCTACAGTAGGTAGTTGATATCAGTGTTTGACACTGTGTAGGATGTGTGAACTCTTCATCCCCCTTAGTAAATCTAAGGGTGCTAGGTGGCTTCCTCAACACTTGACATCTAGAGCCAACTCAATGTGTGATTTTCCTTTCATTTTTCACAGTCCTAGGTTTATTTTTTGATACTTAATTTAGTTTAAACTTGTCTATTTTAAGTTCAAACAAGTTCTTCCAACTTATACTAATCCCTCCTTATACTAATTCCTCTCAACAGTTGACCTGGGTTGGACCAGTACTTTGTGCATGGGAAGGTCATGAAAAATCATTGCCCCCATCAAGTATATTACTACTGGACCATGGCACCTTTAATTTAAAGGAATACATATATATATAATAACAAGTAACACATGAGTCCCCTACCAGTGAGGTGCATAGTTTTTTCTGTTACCAAAGCAACCAACATGTTGGTTTGAGTAAAAAAAAACAGAGTAATATGCAGAATCTCCATACTGCCATCTATTCATATACGAAGTTTCATAATATTATCTTAAACAGTTTTAAAAGCTATCGCCAGAAACAAATTTCCGGACATCAAGACAGACAAACAGACAGACAGAGGGCAAACCTATAGTCCCCTCCTGTGTAAACACTGGTAGGGATCTAAAAACATTTGTAAAGAGTTACCCAATGATCACCTTTTCAAAAAAATCTAAATTTGGCCTGCAGTTTTAGAGAACAGGTCTCTATAGTTTTCACTATATACATATAAGGCATATTGGCCCCGCTCCTGGTGGCCATGTTTATTTACGGAAAGGAATAATTTTAGCAATCTTGGTAGTGTGTTACACAAGGAACATCCGTACTACTGTACTAAAATATTATGAAATCTGGTCAGTAGTTTTGAAAGAGATGATCTTTAAAGTTTTTTTTTCTTTTCGTTGCCATGGCAACCACAGTTTTACATGGATCCAGTTTATTTTAGCAACTTTTTGTGAAGGTTCAGCAAATGATCATCACTGCCAAGTTTAATAAAATTCTATTCGATGGTTTCAAAGGAGATGTCGCTTAAAGTTTTCACTATATACATATAAGGCAAATTTGCCCCACCCATGGTGGCCATAATTTTTTAAAGATCGGAATAATTTTAGCAATCGTGGTAGACGGTTACCAAAGGAACATTTGTACTCAAATATTTTGAAATCTGGCCATTAGTTTTGAAGGAGATGATTTTTAAAGTTTTCTTTTTTTTCTTTCCGTTACCATAGCAACTAGAATTTTGGTCCAAGAAAACAAAGAGACAAGCAGAATCACCATACTGCCATCTATTCATATACCAAATTTCATAATATTATCTTAAACGGTTTTTAAGTTATTGCAGGATCCAGATTTCCGGACATCCAGCAGGATGGACGGACAGACAGAGGGCAAACCTATAGTCCCCTCCGGTGTAAACGCAGGTAGGGGACTAATTATGTATATCAATATTTGTAAAGAAAAGTCCAGTACAAATTCACTTCATTACCTCACTGTGTGTCACTTAATACCAAATCTTTTAATTCCTCAATAAAATAATTTCTTGAGATATGAAAACAAAGGAAATTTTTAATTCCTTCCATTCATCTGCTGGGTTCTTTTTTTTTACCCAATAATAACTGATCTTAAGTATATATAGCACCCGACTAGGTATTAAACCAGATATAGATACTTAAATGCCAAGTTATTCACCAGGATGTATTTGGATAAAAAATAAAAGGATGAAAAGAAAACATTAAAATTCAAGCTCAATAAAATTGTGAATCTTGAACTTAATGTTAAAATCTTACCTTCAAAGCTTCCAGACTTTTTTTAATAAGAATATTCCAGACTCAGTATGCAATATTTCAGCCTTATTTAAGCAAACAAAAAAATCCAGTCCACAGTTCAACAAGGCAGGCAAGTTATACAGTAGCACTTGTTCAGTCCATTGTTTTCATTTTCTCCAATTTCCGCAGTGTCAAAAAATAGACTCAGTGTATCACGACTACTTGCTCTCAACTGGCTCTGTGTAGAAATACATATCCCTTTAGTACGCTTGAGATACTCTGAAAATTGACCCTACCCAGAGCACCTGACGTTCAAACAAGCAATAAACTAAGAATAAAATCTGGAGAAAAAAAGAACAACTTGAAACCCGAAAATAAAATCCTGTTACAGGATCTGCAATGATAGCAGTGCTCGTGAAGCAACCTCCCTTATATACATCAGCCAGAAGATGGTTTAATCAATAGTTTGGATAGAGAGACAAAGTCGTGCCTCAGTCTGCTACTTATGATACTGAGGGGGCCTCCGCTACATACACAGCCTGCACCATGTGTATAATACTTGAAACCTTTATAGCTTAGTTTGATCATTAACTGCTCTTTCTTTTTACGGTTCAATTCTCAGGCACTTTCATAGGTTAAAAACAATGAAAAAAAGAAGTGCTTGGGGGGGGGGGGGACAAATGTGTAAAAGAAATTAAAAAAAATCCAGCGATTAAAAATAAAAACAACAGCATGAGAACACTTTAAAAATAATTAGAATGAAGATAAATAATAACTTACTGTGTTGTTTTTTTACTTTCTTTCTCCATAAATGAGGTGTTGTCAGGTTCGGTCTAGTTAGGTAAACAGTTTAATAATGCTATATCAGGTCTAATTCCTAAATTGTATTTTAATGAAATAGAGATAGTCTCTTCCTTGTCTTCATATCAAACTAGAAAAGATGTGTTTCATGATGATTTCATGTAAGCTGAGACTCTCTCTCTCTCTTTCTCTCTCTCTCTCCCCCCCCTCTCTCTCTCTCTAAGATTTTATTTCATACATAAAAAAATCCCTGCAGGATTCTGACTCAAACTGTAACTTTGCAAAAAGGCTACAGATCACCAGCAATTGTCTACAGAGGCAACAGTTAATATTTAACCCTTAAATTTACATCATACATTCCTTTTCATGCATCATTCAAAAGGTTGCCTGATCAAGGTCTCCTCTCTTTGCTCATACAACTTGGTAGCTGAGATTCTACAGTCGGCATGGATGCAGGCAATGAAAAATCCATTGTTTTAATACAGTGCAGGTTATTTACAGTTGAGCCTTGTTATGTTGACATCACGAGTCTTGACAGTTAGTATATCTCGACATACTCTGAAAGTCCTGACTTTTTTCTCTGTTATTATATGGCCAAGTGCAAATAAAGTGTGACATTAAGGTCCAAAACTGAACTGCTGTTGAGACTGCTTTTGCTAGTTCTTTTTCATAGTACATATAGTGAAAAACGCAGAAAGGATGCTTTTTTTTAAAACAGATGCAGCTTTCTTAAAAATATATTGATTTTAGATAGAACTAAGATGGTTTTTTTTACACTTCATAAAGCATGTTTAAATTTGAAAACTGTTATGTAAACCATTGGGTTTGACAATATTTTTTCATCATACATTAGGCAAGGGCATGTGACAAACTTTCAAGCTATATTTCATTTAGATTAACTACGTTCTTGAAAAAATATGGCAATTTGATGCCAGGAAATGTAACAATACAAAGAAAAACACCTTTAATAATTTTTATTCTTAGATTGTAATTGAACATTTACTTAAAATAAATATTTGAAATAAAAACTTTATCAAATTCCTTCAAAATAAAACCAACCTGGCTTTGATACTCAAAGGCATTACTTAGCATCGTCCAAACCAAAAATGTAGCGAAATTTCTGTTTAACCGTTATGGTTGGGACATATTACACTTCTTGTTTTTAAGGCTGAATTGTTAATCTTAACAAGCCTTATGTTGTTTCATTTCACCAGTAATTTAATATATGATGTTCAAAGTCTTCAAATACATTGAAAGTGTCACTGATATTTATGGCACAAGTCTTTTGTAGATCTATGTTAATTGCAGCAATAAGTAAGACACTTTTCACAATAAATGTTTGATTCACAAATCAGAACAACTACTTTGAAATAAGATTTTGATTTTGATTCCAGTACACTTTGTATTTTAAAGTACATTAATTACCGTTATGGTTGGGACAACTTATATGACTAAGTATTTAGGCTAAATATCTCCTGATGAAATAAGTCATTCTGATGTATTTCATCATCAAACTAACATAACATTAAAGAATACTTCAACACTTAGAACTATATAAACTAACTTTAAGACTTTTTCAACATGTTCTTGCAAGATGAAGACAATCTGTCTTTCTAACACTTTGTTAACTAACAAGCACATTCACAGGTTGCACACGGGTCTGTAGTGGATTTTTTTTACCAGCATTTGGTGCATGTTTGGCTTTCAGTACCTGAAGCAGCCTGTTTTAGTTCCTTTAGTTTTTAGCTATTGGTGAGCTATTAGGATCACCCTGCGCATGCGTCTGCATGTCTTTGTCGGTTGTCAACAATTTGCTTTAAATGATA